>CM021106.1:632321593-632499956 GCA_007115665.2 Sequoiadendron giganteum | reverse complement strand
GGTATAGGGGTGGAGGGATTAAGAGGGTATAGGGGTTGAGGGATTAGGGTTTAAGGGTTGAGGGATTAAGAGGGTATAGGGGTGGAGGGATTAGGGTTTAACAGTTGAGCGTTGATGGATTATGAGAG
Source organism: Sequoiadendron giganteum (assembly GCA_007115665.2). Taxonomy (NCBI): domain Eukaryota; kingdom Viridiplantae; phylum Streptophyta; class Pinopsida; order Cupressales; family Cupressaceae; genus Sequoiadendron; species Sequoiadendron giganteum. Next base: position 632,499,828 of record CM021106.1, on the reverse strand, counting down.
TATAGGGGTTGAGGGATTGGGGTTTAAGGGTTGAGGGTTAAGGGTTGAGGGATTAAGAGGGTATAGGGGTTGAGGGATTAGGGTTTAAGGGTTGAGGGTTGAGGGTTGAGGGATTAAGAGGGAATAGGGGTTGATTGATCAGGGTTGAAGGGTTGAGGGATTAAGGTTTAAGGGTTGAGGGATTAAGAGGGTGTAGGGGTTGCGGGATTAGGGTTTAAGGGTTGAGGTTTGACAGATTAAGAGGGTATAGGGGTTGAGGGATTAGGGTTTAAGGTTAGAGGGTTAAGGGATTAGGGTTTAAGGGTTGAGGATTGAGGATTGAGGATTGAGGGTTGAGGGTTGAGGGTTGATAGATTATCTTTCTCCCACTCTCACCATCTCTCCCTCCTTCTCTATCTGCCACTCTCCCTCTCTATCTCTCACTCTCTACCACTCTCTCGGTCTCCCACTCTCTACCACTCTCTCGGTCTCCCACTCTCTGCTTCTCCCCTTCTCCCACTCTCTCTTTCTCCCACTCTTCCCCTCTCTCCCTCCCTCTCTATCTCCCACTCTCCCCCTCTCTCCCTCCCACTCTCTCTTTCTCCTACTCTCCCCCACTCTCTCCCACTCTATCTTTCTCCCTCTCGCACCATCTCTCCCTCGCTCTCTATCTCCCACTCTCACGATCTCTCACTCGCTCTCTATCTACCACTCTTCGCTTCTCCCCTTCTCCCACTCTCTCCCACTCTCCCCCTCTCTCCCTCCCTCTCTATCTCCCCTCTGCCCTCTCTCCCCTCCTCATCTCCCCTCTCTCCTCTCTCCCTCCCCTCTCTCTTTCTCCCACTCTCCCCTTCTCCCTCCCTCTCAATCTCCCACTCTCCCCCTCTCTCCCTCCCACTCTCTTAGAAACTCCTATACTCTCAAAAATACACTAAGAAAACCAAATTTCACATAACGCGCTCGCATTATAATGCATGCACATTATAATGCATGCACATTATAATGCAAGTGCATTTTTTACTCCACTAAAACGGTAAAAAAATCTATATAGCCGTGATTTGAAGGCCCATAGTCTGCATATTCCCCTGGTTCTGCGCATGCTCCAACAAAAAATAGCTTTTTGATGATGTTGTGAAGTGTGCAAGCATATTTTTCACATTCCATCACCTTTTCCATGATCTTTCTACCACCTTTGCATGAAATAGCAGAGTTTCCACGTTGAAAGACATATAATATCAATTGAAGTGTGGAAGGGAACAAGATTTTGAACAAGTCAAATTGTTGTGGAGTTTGAAGAAAGAAGGAGCTAAGGCTACATAATTAGGTTGAACTCCTCCATTTGAAAGTCTGGTTTTTAAGGTATGTGAAGTCTTTACAAATTTTCTTTCATTCTATTATGGATTGCTTTCATTTTTTTTTTCATTATAACCTTAGGTTGTCAATGCACATTTTAAATTACCAAATTATATAAACTTGGCAATTATAGAAATTCAGAACCATTCACCAAAATTCATCCTTTAAGACAATTGCAAGCCTCTCCCATTCCAAAGCATCAAACATCTTCAAAATACCCTGCACAAGGTCAAAAGTTCATTACATAGACCACTCCTTCAACACTTTTTTAGGAACTAATATTCATCTGATTACCATGGTACAGATAAAATTATCCACCATGCCGAAGAAAAAGACAAAGAGGAAACTAACAGACGAAGAGAACAAAACCTTTAAATAAAAGGAGAGAGTTCGGGTGGCAGCATATCGTGAAAAGAAGAAATTGGAAACGATTGATGAAAACAAACCGATTGTAGAGGAACCTCAACTATCAAAAAGAGAATGGAAATTGGCAGCACAACAAGCATGAATATGAAAGCATCATCGTAAGATAGATTCAGATACTGTAGTTGGTGACACACCCTCTACAACAAGTGAATATGAAGGGACACCATTAAGCACAAGCAAATATGGAGGGACACCATCTAGCACAAGTGAATATGGATGGACACCATCTACTACAAGTGAATATGGAGGGACACCATTTACCGCAAGTGAATATTGTTGGACACCATCCAACACATCTCAAGTTGAGAGTACATCATCACTCGAAATTGATGAAGAAGGTATGTCTTCTTCTCCACCCTTGATCAAAGGTATGCAATCTAGCCCACCTCAATTAAATATTGATGAAATTCCTAATGTTGAGATGTATGTACCTAGGAGAACACCACCAAGAATTTTGCATAGAAAGCCAAAGTATTTGATTAATATTGATGATGAGATTTTGCAGCACATGGAAGGTAAAATTTCAACACACTTGTAGAAGATATTTTGATAATATTTGGGAATGATTCTTTGAAAGGCTAAATGAGACTACAAGATGTCAACTATTTGTTGAAATGATGCGGCATGTAAAGTATAGGAACATCATGAAGACTCTTGGGTTTAGAACATCAAATGCATCGAGTGAAGACACTATTGTAAAGAATCTAATGGATCCTTATGAGAGTGTCAGTAAGACCTCACGCTCAAAGGATAGTAATGTAACCTGACGTGTCATTACATCGACTTTGGTAAGTTGTCAAACAAAGCGAGCTCGCCTAATTAAAAAGACTAGTGAAAAAATGGGAATTAGTAGAAAACATTTATCAAGAGCCATTCAAAGGTGGAAAAGAATTGAGGGCAATGATACAAATGAATTATGGGCATTCTCAGGGAGACTGTCATGAAAAGATAAAGAAGTTGTCGAAGCCTCGAGAACACTAATTGAAGAGTATTGGAAGAATAACACAAGGCCATCTCCGAATCAAAGGGATGTGGTAAGAAAGAGAATCGGTAGTTGGAATCATTAGCCACATCCAAAGAATTTTTTGGATATGACTCAAGCAAATTTTTTCAGAAATTTGAAAATGATTATCCTCAAATTAGTATTTCTCAAAGATTTTTTGAACTGCTTAAACCTTTTTATGTCAAGATAAATCACACACACACTACTTGTTTTTTTAGACTACATATTGAATTTTCTAACCATTACGATGTTTATCGTTCTATATGTTTAGATTTGCATACTAACGATGTTTTGCAGGATTGTGGCATAGAAGCCCCACCAAAATCTTCAAGAGAGTTATTATCAAAAAATTTATGTGAAATAGAGGATGGCCAGATATTCTATAGGACAACATGCTTGGATGGTTCATGCGAGCGTTGCGGTGGCTTCCAGCGTATGCCAGTATGTCAACATATGGAAAGCACAGATGAGGTGGGACAAAAACTAGTAGAGTTCGGGAAGTATAAAACAGTGGCATATGCTACAAAAGATGGGTCTCAAGCAAAAAGGTGTGATTTGGTTATTGAGAAGATTCTAGTGTACAAATTTTTGACGACATTTCGTGACAGTATACTGTCTGAGTATGCAATGCATACCCATAGAGCTCGATGGTTGGACATGCAGTTCAAGCTATGCAAGGACACCTTTCCAGTTGGAAGCATAGTATCTGTGGTTGACTTTGTAGAGAACTACACTCTACAACCACAACATGAGGTGCAGTCATAATATTACAACTCCATAAAAGTTTTGATATTTGTACACATAGCATTCATTCATGCATCTGATAGTACAAATGAGCAAAGGAAGGTATTGAGGGAGTACCACTTTTACATTAGTGATGATAGCACACATTCTCCATAGTTCGTGCAAGGTTGCTTCTAGATGTTCTACAGTGGTTTGGCTCAGAGGGGCATAGAATATGATCGACATATAATATGGTTTGATAACTGTACAACACAGTTCAAGAACTCATGCATGTTCTACTGGTTCTACAGGATGCATGCCATTACAGGTGTTCAACATATGTGGAACTTTTGTGAGGCTGGACATGGAAAGGGGGAGCATGATGGTCGAGGATCATGCATGGAAAGAGCATTAGCATGAGAAGAGTTAAAGTATAAAGATAGTGCAAAGTTGACAGATGCAAAATCAATCGTCGAGTGGTGTAATGCTTTGATGGGTCCAGGTAATGAAGGTACATCTTCAGTTCATAGATTTTTTTGGTTGATGGATGATACTAACATTGCACCATATGAAGACTGTTGTACACTAATAGGATCGAGTGAGGTACACTCTTTCTTTAGCTCAAATACAGGTACATGGAGTATCGATACACGAAAGATGGCATGCTTTTGTTCATCATATACAATGCAAGACTGGAATGATTGTGAGTCAGGGGAGTGGGTTGACAAATGGTTCACAAGTTATCTTAGCCCACTTCACACGTGTCACCCTCCGATGGCATTGGAATTGACACAAATAGAATCATCAATCGACTTTGACCACATATCAGATCTAGTTCAATGAGGTGATATATCTACTTTCTTAGTTGTTGAAATTTCATATCGTTAGATCTTACTTTGTACTGTATTCGTAATGTTGACAAATTTCAAGAGATTTTTTGCACATATCAATGCAGGGCATGTTTATGCAGTTATTGTAGATGAAGACAATGAAGAGGGAACACACTATTACTTGTGTCATTGTGTTGAGACCAAAAAGAAATTGGAGGCCCCAGTTATAGATGGAGAAAACATCAAATACCCTACAGGCTCAGTTGTGGTTACTGGAACATGGCTTAGAAGGTACCCACATTCAAGTGTTAAACATTGGCTATTTTAGGACTTTGACATGCATCATAAGATTCTTCATTACTCGAACCTTGTCATGGCATCCAATGTTCATTTGACCAAATATGGGGGTAGACCTTTGAACAAGACGTTATGGAAGGTCCGTGAGTCTGACCATGAGGCAATACTTGACACAATAAAGAGTAGAGCAGACCTGGATGGTTCATTGGATTAATTTGTAAGTATATGTACATTGGTTCTTATTAATTTATACTTTTATGCACATTAATTTGTTTGATGCCAATGCTATCATCTTCTTTTACAGTGATTGGTGTCCCCTTGCAAAAAATGTAGATATATGATCCATCCAAGAGAATGTCAACTAGAAAAGCAATGCAACATCCTTATTTTGATTCCTGCATGCAACATCTGTAAGTGCCTTCCATCTATTTTTATTTCATTTCCATTTTGGATGATCTTTATTTTTCTCTTTTACTTTGCATATTTGTAAGTAAACTACTAAGGGTTGATTGATCTTTCATTGCAAAAAATGCTGATTTAAGAGCCATCAAAGAGAATCTCAGCCAAAAAAGAAATGCAACATACTTATTTTGATGATTTTGACAAATCTCAATTTTGATTTCAAGCCATTATAAGAGAGCATGTGAAGCTTAGTGAGGGAATCTCAAGTTACTCATTTGAATTTAACCTCATAATGAGCACCTATGATGTAGACATTTAAAAAAACTCTTGAATGTATGAGTGACATTGTAAAAGATCTGAGAGAACGAAGTGCGAGAGGCATTGTAATAAGATTTAATTACATAATGAGATATACTCAAATATTGTAAGGTTGGAGTTCATGTTTGGTGTAGTAGCACCTTGTTGTGTAAATGCCTTGAGTAGGAAAATTTACAAACTTTGAATTTTGAAATGTAAACAATGTCAAAAAGGTCATATAAAGGTCATGTAAACAATTTGTACACATTTTTCTACAACTCGTGTAACCAAGCAGACTATTCCAACAGGTCGGAATAGGTATGTTTACGCTAGGCATGGTCCTCTTTTGCTCCGAAACACGTAGAATCGCTCTGACCTATGTTCCACCAGATCGATCCCTTAAAGGTCCAAAGTGCAAAATGACTGCAAACTTCAACATGCTATTACTCGGATACCCTAATAGTTAGAAACTTCTCGTCTGGTCCTACAGAAAGGAATTGGGCCCCTCTAGAAAAACCTCTCTCAATTTTGGCTATCTTGGAGTGGTTTTCTTGTGGTGGCGGATTTTCACTTTATGGAAAAAGTGTTGAATTCAAGCAGTGCAAAGTTGCAAAGTGGTGCAAATTTTGCTTTGCAACTTTTGTGACCAAACCAACTGCTCCAATTCATCCGAATAGGTATTTTTACGCTAGGCATGGTCTTTTTTCGCACAGAAACATGTAGAATCACTCCGAGCTATGTTCAACCGGATCGATCCCTTAAGGCTCCAAAGTGCAAAATGGTTGCAAACTTCAGCATGCTAGTACTCAGATATCATGACACTTAGAAAGTTATCGTCTAATCTTAAAGAAAGGCGTTGCACCCCTCTAGAAAAACCTTTCTTGGTTTTGGCTATCTTGGAGTGGTTTTCTCATGGCGGCGGATTTTCACTTGATGAAAAAAGCATCAAATTCAAGCAGTGCAAAGTTGCAAAGTGGTGCAAATTTCGCTTTGCAACTCATGTGACCAAACTAACTACTCCAACGCGTTCGAATATGTATGTTTATGCTAGGAATGGTCTTTTTTCACATCGAAACACGTAGAATCGCTCGGAGCTATGTTCAACCAGATCGATCCCTTAAGGCTCCAAAGTGCAAAATGGTTGCAAACTTTAGCATGCTAGTACTTGGATACCATGACACTTACAAACTTCTCGTCTAATCCTACAAAAAGGTGTTGGGCCCCTCTATAAAAAACTCTCTCGGTTTTGGCTATCTTGGAGTGGTTTTCTCGTGGCGACGGATTTTCAGTAGATGGAAAAAGTGTCAAATTCAAGCAGTGCAAAGTTGTAAAGTGGTGCAACTTTCGCTCTGCAACTCGTGTGACCAAACTAACTACTCCAACGCATCTGAATAGGTATGTTTACGCTAGGCATGGTATTTTTTCACATTGAAACATGTGGAATCGCTCTGAGCTACGTTCAACCGGAATGATCCCTTAAGGGTCCAAAGTGCAAAATGGCTGCAAACTTCAGCATGCTATTACTCGGATACCATGATACTTAGAAACTTCTTATCTAATCCTACAGAAAGGCGTTGGGCTCCTCTAGAAAAACCTCTCTCAGTTTTGGCTATCTTAGAGTGGTTTTGTCGTGGTGGCGGATTTTCACTTGATGGAAAAAGTGTCAAATTCAAGCAGTGCAAAGTTGCAAAGTGGTGCAACTTTCGCTCTGCAACTTGTGTGACCAAGCGGACTATTCTAACACATTCAAATAGGTATTTTTACGCTAGGAATGGTCTTTGTCACATCGAAACACGTGGAATCGCGCTGAGCTATGTTCCACCGGATCAATCCCTTAAGGGTCCAAAGTGCAAAATGGTTGCAAACTTCAGCATGCTATTACTCGAATACCGTGACACTTAGAAACTTATCGTCTAATCCTACAGAAAAGTGTTGGGCCCCTCTAGAGAAACCTCTCTTGGTTTTGGCTATCTTGGAGTGGTTTTCTCGTGGCGGCTGATTTTCACTTGATGGAAAAAGTGTCAAATTCAAGTAGTGCAAAGTTGCAAAGTGGTGCAAATTTCGCTCTGCAACTCATGTGACCAAACTAACTGCTCCAACGCATCCGAATAGGTATTTTCACGCTAGACATGGTATTTTTTCACACTGAAACACGTGGAATCACTCCGAGCTACGTTCAAACGAAACGATCCCTTAAGGGTCCAAAGTGCAAAATGGCTGCAAACTTCACCATGCTATTACTCGTACATCGTGACACTTAGAAACTTCTCGTCTGATCCTACAAAAATTCATTGGACCCCTCTAGAAAAACCTCTCTCAGTTTTGGCTAACTATGAGTGGTTTTCTCATGGCGGAAGATTTTCACATGATGGAAAAGGTGTCAAATTCAAGCTATGCAAAGTTGCAAAGTTGTGTAGCTTTCGCTCTACAACTCGTGTGATCAAGCAGCCTATTCCAACACATCCAAATAGGTATTTTTATGCTAGGCATGGTCCTCTTTCACACTAAAACACATGGAATTGCTTTGAGCTATGTTCCACCAGATCGATCCCTTAAGGGTCCAAAGTGCAAAATGGCTGCAAACTTCAGCATGGTATTACTCAGATACTGTGATACTTAGAAACTTATCATCTAATCCTACAAAAAGGTGTTTGGCCCCTCTAGAAAAACGTCTCTCAGTTTTGGCTATCTTGTAGTGGTTTTCTCGTGGTGGCAGATTTTCACTTGATGGAAAAAGTGTTGAATTCAAGCAGTGCAAAGTTGCAAAGTGGTGCAACTTTCGCTCTACAACTCGTGTGACCAAACTAACTGCTCCAACGCGTCTGAATAGGTATTTTTACACTAGGCATGGTATTTTTTCGCACTCAAACACATGGAATCGCTCCGAGCTATGTTCAAACGGAACGATCCCTTAAGGGTCCAAAGTGCAAAATGGCTGCAAACTTCACCATGCTATTACTTGGATACTGTGACACTTAGGAACTTCTCATCTGATCCTACAGAAAGGCGTTGGGCCCCTCTAGAAAAACCTCTCTCGGTTTTCGCTATCTTGGAGCGGTTTTCTCGTGGTGGTGGATTTTCACATGGTGGAAAAGGTGTCAAATTCAAGCTATGCAAAGTTGCAAAGTTGTGCAACTTTAGCTCTGCAACTTGTGTGATCAAGCGGCCTATTCCAACACGTCCAAATAGGTATTTTTACACTAGGCATGGTCCTCTTTCACACTAAAACACGTGGAATCGCTCTGAGCTATGTTCCATCGGATCGATCCCTTAAGGGTCCAAAGTGCAAAATAGCTGAGAACTTTAGCATGCTATTACTTAGATGTCGTGATGCTTAGAAACTTCTTGTCTGATCCTATAGAATCATGTTGAGCTTGTCTACAAAAATCTCTCTCGATTTTGGCTATCTCAGAGTGGTTTTCCATTGGTGGCGGATTTTCACTTGATGGAGAAAGCATCAAATGCAAGCAGTACAAAGTTGCAGAGTGGTGCAACTTTCGTTCTGCAACTTCTATGACCAAGCAGACTTTTCCAACACGTCCAAATAGGTATTTTTACACTAGTCATGGTCCTCTTTTCCACCGAAACACATGGAATCACTCCGAGCTATGTTCGACCGGATCAATCCCTTAGGTTGGAGGAGTCTTAAGTTGCAAATTTGTAAGTTGCTTAAAGAAACAAATTTGAAATGATATTGAATGGCCCACTTAGCACTCATTGCATCTAAGTAATGCTCATAGAGGTGAGGCACTAGGCCTTCCCGGGAGGTCACCCATTCTAGTGTACTCCAGCTCAAGCGCTTAACCACAAAGTTTTCTCCCCAAGGTTAAGCCCACTTAGCTTGCAACCTCATTTGCAAAACCTTCAGCAAGTGTTGTGCCTTATGAAACATTCATTATAGAGCCCTTTTCGCTCATCAATTGATAAGTAGGAGGTATTTTCTACAATGTGTCAAATTGTGATATTGCTATCAGGATTCCATTGAGCAGTCATTTGTAGTATTAGATATAGCTCTAGCTTCTACAATATTGCACATGATTGCAGATAGTTTCAAAGATCTAGATAACACCAATAGTTCACATTACTCAAGAAGGATGAACATCTTAAAGACATTTGTGGAAATCGGGACAAGTAACCCTCTTGTGGAGTTAGGGTTGCAATATTTGATCTACAACATGTTCCAACATTTCTTCAGTAGGATCAAGAACACACATAATGAAGGTGTGTTTTTAGCCATGAAATATTATGGTTCGAACTATCCAGGAGAGTGATGTTTTATCTCGACCAACCATATCTATACCATGGTTTGTTTGGAAACAAGGATGGGTTCTCTCTTCATTGGCATATACATTATTCCTCGATGTGTTCACACCAGTGTTACAGGACTAGGACTCGCCTCAGACTTGACAAGCCATTTTTTGACTTGGACTCGGGCTCAGAGCCCAGACTCAACAAATAGAAAACCTAATAAATTCAAAGATTTGTAAGGATTTAAAACTTGTTTCATGCACCCTTTAATAAATAAACCTTAAAGACATAATAGCATCATCAAATAGAAATTACTATGATCCCATACATAAACAGACATCAATCACATAAGTAAAAGCACAAATTTTAGCTGAAAGAAATAACACATTTAGATATATAAATATTGTGATATTGCTATCAGGATTCAATCGTGTAGTTTTACAAGTCAAACTCATTGACCCATGATTCATCAGTAGTGGTTCACAAAAACCCATCTCTCATGATAATGAATGGTTCATAAGGAGGAAGATAAATCTTCATACATTTCTTCTATCACAAATGAGATAAGTGCTTGGTTTCATGAAGGTCATGAGACAACCATTAATGGGGAGTGGATACATGAAGAACTGATGGAGAATGATAATGGCTTCAGACTTGCTATAAAGGAAAAAAAAGTCCACTTCAATGATGCAAGAGGTTTTTGGTTTCACTACCAAAATGAGCCTACGAAGAATTCATGTCAAACTCCTTTTGACCTTGAGCGTGTACTTACTCCATCTCAAGGATCATGCATTGAGGATGACATAGATCAATGCTAGGGCTAACCAATTAATAATTATACACGTGAATAAGTCAAACATGTACATGTCAATAAGGGAAGTATAAGTACTCAAAAACACGTAAGCCTCAAAAAGTATACACAGGAATACATAGTATACAAAAATTAAAACAAAGTATCTGCACAAATACATGGTATATGCATGAAAACATGTAAGCCACAAAGTATACACTCGAATGCACGTAAGGCACAAAGTATACATGTAAGTTGTAAAGTATACACTTGAATATACGTAACTCATATCTATTGAACCATCAATTTAGAATACAAATATGGATAGGCATCGATAAAAGATATTTGTATTAACCAAATAGCCATGTAGGCATACATAAATATATGTTGATACAAGTATGAAATATATGTACAAAATAGCCATATAGGCTTACGAGAATGCCATCCAAGCATACAATGTCAAATATGTCCAATAAAAAATATGTACAAAACTGCAATGCAGGCATATAATAAAGGACTCTAAAATCAAAAGTCATTGCTCTCCATGCGTAGGAAATAAAATCTTTCCATTTCCTTTTCACTTGGATGGCGATAGGTCTGTCACTCATTTTTGCTGTGCTCATGGAGTGCTCCTGCTACTCCTCCTAGGGTTTAGTTCATGGTGAAGTTTTAACTATTACAATAAGAAGTAAAGACATGAATATATAGAAATTACATTATAAAAAATGATATATTTGACAAAATAATCACTTACAACCATCTCACGATCTCTCTCCACAAGGGAAATATCCTCACGCCCATTCTTAGGCGTGCTCAAGCCCTATATAAACCATACAAATAGACAAAACCTATGTGAATCAATAATAGTTTGATTTTTCACTAACTAACATCTATAACAACAAATGTAAATTAAAATTTACTAATTTTCCTCATACCTCTTCTGTCAGAGCCATCGAGGATTGTATAGCAAATGTCACACTAATATCCATTGCCCTCATCACATTCAGAGGTGTATCATCTCACAACAACTGAAAATAAAATAACAAATTATTCAATGTAATCAACGATGTGCATGTATAAACTACACAAATCTATTAAGTACTTGATTCATTAGTTAAACTCTTTATTCTATTACCTGCATGAAGGTTTGAGTAAATCCACTGCCACTGGGAAGTGTTCCATCAAAACCTCCAATATTAGTCTGTTCAACATCCAAAATTTTATATTAAATTACCATTCATAAAACAATGCCATTAATATGCAATAAACTTATAATTATTTACTAGTTACATACCCTAGCGATAGGTGTACTGCAAAAATAGGTTGGCAGGGGGGTGGTGTATCCAATCTCAACACTGTGACCTTGCAATTTTATTAAAAGCATAAAACATTTTTAGTTAATCTTGCATTTCAAAATTGAAATTTAATAAATTAAATTCAATGAACACATGCACTAACTTTTACTAGATTATCAATGCCATATGCCTCATGCAAAATGTCAGCTGCCCTCTCCATCTCCATAGCTATAGATGGATCCTGCGTACCAGTCTCCTAAGGGTCGGTGGGGTCATGTGAACAAGTAACCCCACAAGATTGACACACATGTGTTCACAGGCCACCACTAGAAGACTCCCCTAGATGGCACTGTAGAATAGGGCTAGTATGATGGATGACACTCTGGATCAAAGTGTTGATTGCCTGCAATGTCTCTACATCAGCACTTTCCTTCACGATGGAAGGCATAACAATGTGCTCATGAGGTGGCCTAGCGAGAGCTCATCTACCTTGCCGCATAGGATCTAGTTGTACACCAAGTCTATCCTAAGCTGACCCCCCACCTCTCCCTTGGAAATCCCTCATATCAAAATAATTTGGGATTTTGTTCAATATGAACTCACTGTATAGTTTTCTAAGGAAATATTGCGGGACCTCACAATTGTTGCACGGTGGGTAATCGAAGACCATGCACCACCTATCATAAAACCACTCCTTCATTTGTTGGTGGTGGCACCAATGGATAGGAAACCTTTTCGCATTAAGGGTAAGATTTTGATTTGTGCGTGGGTCGGTGAATAATGAGCACAAATCACCTTTTGTAATTTTTAAATCTTTCACATCCTTGTATGATAGTTTATTTGCATAATAGTCCCTAGCCGCCTGCCTCCTATCTTCCCATCCAGTTATTTGTTTGCTAATTGAATCTACGTTTGTTAACATATCTTTCAATGAATTTCCTAGGGTTATTCTTTCTGTGGTTGAACCATTTGGATCACTCAACCTATTGATCAAATCCTCAATTAGTTTTTTGTTGTTCTCAATTTCACTCATTATATTTTGTTGAGTGCCAGGAGGGGGTTGACTGATTGGTGGGGGAGGTTGATGTTGTGGTTGATTTTGATCTTGACGATTTGGTTGGTCCTCCAGTTGAGGATTTTGAGGGTTTGTAGGCTTATTTGCATCTCCTAAAAATTCAAACAAATAGATATCAAATTCAACCTAAAACTAACAAATTCAAAATAAAAACCATAGAATCCTTACCTCTTATAGCTCCTCGTTGTCGTGGCACCATCGGTGTGAAGAAATATGGATCCTTGGTGAAGAAATTCTCCTCCTAGAATGTGAGCGCGATAGTCTGGGGTTTTTGGCAGCGGGTGCAACAAAAAACCAGTCGAAATGCAAATGAGAAACTTGCATTTGATTTTTTTCTTTTCACAGTTGATAATGTGAGCGCGTTATAATGTGCGCGCGTTATGTCTTTATAGTTGTAGCTACCGATACCTTGCCTAGGTTTAACAAAATAAATAACAAGAGCACGTTATAACGTGCTTGCGTTATGGTTTTCAACTTTTTTTTTTTAGGGTGTCCACAGAATTGCTACCCATTTCCATGCACCTACCCTGATGTATGCCCCCACTTTAAAGGAATTGTGAAACATCGTATTGTGATAAATTTCTTTAAAGTAGAAGAAAGGAAGAGGACATGAGAGCTTGTTCGAAAAGACCTATGCTCAGTCATATGTTTTTGAAAAGCTGCATCATGAGAAGGGGTGTATGTCACATGCGAGTCAAATTAAGACATGTCATCCAGATCCCAAGCTTTCTCTTATATTTTCATGAAAGGTTAATGACAAGTCATAAGAGACAACGAGAAGTGACATACAAGGGGAAAAGGCTAACGAACCCCTTGCCCCAACTTAGTGCAGGACAAGAGTGATCCAAAAAGGGATTGAAGGGATGAAAGGGGGGCTGAATCAAGATGGATTAAAGGAAGGTGGTGCCCCCACAAAGGTAAGAACACCATAATCCTTAAGATGTTGGATTGTGCAACTCAAGGCCCTACACGTGTTGGTGTGATGACCATGAACATGGTGGAAGGAACGAAAGGCATGTTTTTTCAAACATTTATTTTGAGTGTGAGGACGAAGGGAGATCAAGTGATATTGGAGGAGTCTTGACAAGATACCCTCTTGATTGAGGGAAGAAGGGTATACTTGGGTGTGGGATAGGGAAGGGTCTTGCTTAGTATGGAATGTCATACCTACGCAAGGCTTTATATATTGTGAGATATTATACACTCTCTTAGAGGAGTGTGTAATATTTGAATCTAGAGGAGGGTACGAGATGACATTGGTCGTAAGAAAAGAGTCCTTTTTTGGTTGCAAAGGATTACTTTTAAAGGTAGGGGTAGAAGAGGAGGTTGGGATAGTTTTGATGTTGGAGGAAGGTTTGACGATTTTGTTGAAAGGGAAAAATCCAAGACCATGATGTGTTGATTGCATGTTAGGTTATATAGGGTTGTGAATACCTTGTTCATTAGCACCACAACCTTTTCCCTTATAGCCAAGTTGCTTTATGATCTCATAAACTTTTGCATAAAGCCTTTTCAGCTTCTTTGGATTGGGTGAGGGTTCATTGTTTGCATTGGTGGCTAAAGGAGTTGAGGTGGATGATTTTGAAGGATTAGCCGAGTCTTCTGTTAACAAGACTGTGTTTCCCTTTGGATAGTCTTTGTTTTCGGTCTCAGTTACTCCCTTGAGGGGAGGGGTGAAGTCTAAGGAACCTAAAACATCATCTAAGGACTTGGGTTGTACGAGGTCCACTGGTTGGTTTGTGTAGTGATGAGGGGTGTGGATTTGTTTTGCTCAAGGTGTAAGACACTGTAAGGTTCAATATCAACATCAATGGTGTACACTTTGTTGTTGTAGATGTACTTCATCTTGCAATGAAGTGTAGAGGGCACACCATTCATTGCATAAATCCATGGCCTGCCCAAAATGAGGTTAGTTGAAACATCATTTGGCATAACATGGATCAATGTGTTTAATGTGGCCACTACAACTGTAAGAGGCAAAGTGATCACACCAAGTGGATTTTTTCCTACACTGTCAAATCCACTAAGAGATAAAGAGGTAAGTTGGATGGTCGGTCTATTGATATGGAGCCTATCCAGAAGATAGACACTACACACATTAACTAGGGAGCCATTATCAACAAGGGTTCGCTTGATCCCTATGCTTTTGTATTGAGATATGATTTAATGAAGGATTCGGCTTTGTTTTTCACTTCCAAAGGAGGGAGCTCAATTAGGTGGAAAACAATGTTAGCATTTAATCCTTGGATCATAGCTGCAATATCAATTTTTTGTGCATTAGAAGGGACAAGAATTTTTTGTAAGGCATCTTGCATCATGTTGTGATAGTGAGGGGAGGCTTGGATAAGGTCCCATAAATATTTTTTTGTTTGAGTATTCCTTAATTTTTCAACAAGGTCATACTCACTAAGGAAGGTATTGAAGCGAGGGGCAATAGGAATAATAGGAGGGGATGAAGGTAAGGGTGTGGAAGTTGATGGTTGAGAACATGGGTTGTTGTGGGTGTAATGTGTATGAACAATGGTATTAGGACTCAAATTCTCCAACACATTAGGCTTAGGTGGGGAGAGAATGAATTGAGGTTTAGAAGGGGGACAAAGGATGTGTTGAGGTTGAATAATATTGACATCCCCTTGGGAAGGAGAGTCAATGTTATCCTTGGGTTGCATCATGATAGTCTCCCTAGGAGGAGAGAGTTTAGAAGAACTGCAAGCTTCATGTGTTTGACATTGGAGTACTGGTTCTTCTAAAATATTTGCATCACTAGTAGGGGAATGATCAATGATGGGATGGGGAGGAGAGGGATGGTTAAGAGTGGATTCTATTTTATTTTCAAAGATTTCATTCTCTTTTTCCATACCATCTACCCTAGTAGGAGAGGATCGAAGACGTTCATCACATGCTTCATCACAAGGGAGTGAGGCATCAAGAGAAGATACACTATGATTGTCAAATATATTGTCCCAAAGGGGAGGAGTATGAGGAAAGGGGGGGCCAATAGTTTCATGACTTGTACTAGGTGTGTCTTCTAACACCAAACTATCCTCTTTACATTGAGGAGAGATGTTAGGAGATGAGCAAGTTTGAGGGTCATGGGTAGGGAGACTAGGTAAGGTGATGTCAAAGAATGTTTGTTGTTTAAGGTTGAGTAAAGGGGGATGAGGAAAGGGACAATCAAGACCCTCATTACTTGTGTCTTCTATCACCAAAATACCTTCATCAATAATAGGAGAGGTATAGGGAGAAGTACAAGTAGGATTGTTTTGATTGTTAACACAAATGTCCTCATCTAGGGGTGATGCAATGTTAAGAATAGTGTTTATGTTTTGGTTACAAACATGTTCTCTAATGAATTCATTATTATAATCTACATTGAACTGATAAGAAGGAATACTTCTTTTATATACTCCATTTGAAACCAAATCAAAGCCAGATATTTTAAAAGAAAAAATTATATTGAAGAGAGAGGGAAGAGAATGCAATGCAATTATTTAAGATAAGATTTTGAAATTCAGTTTTTAGATATAGAAGAAAGTAATTTTCTGATTACACTATGTAACAATCTGGAAAGGAAATGTAGTATATGCAAAACTAAAACTAAACAATGCATGAAATGAGCTAATTTAGAATAGACTTAATGAAATAAATGTTACAAAAAATCAACCAACTGATATAGATAGGTACTGGCACAAAATAGAGGCCCGAAAATAGGGTTTTCAGCTCTGTAAAGGGTAGTTTCAGAACCCTGAAGAGACTAGGTCGCCCAGAATGGTGACCTAGTCCTCCTAGTGATTTTTTTGAAAATTTCTAGGAGTTTTGGTGGATACAAGTGGTTTATGTGTGGCACAAATGTAGATGTAAGAAGAAAATATAAAATTTCAGAAAGATATGATGATTGAAGTGCAAAAATATAGCCTACGTGCAATTTTCACTAATGGAAATTTGAAAACCCTAGAATGCAATTTGAACAATGCCTAATGCAATGCAATGCAATCCTAGGCTAAGGAAGAGGTCCAGATCAGGAAGAAGGTGTAGGAGGGTTGGGTTCACCAAAATGAACAACCAAAAGCATATATCGGCAAGGGAAAGAGGATTACCCAAATAGGCTTCTAGGGTTTTTCACCCTAGAAGTGCTTAGTGTAGGAATGCCACTCTTTCCTCTATGTTGATATGGTTTGGGTGATTGCATTCAAAGGGAGGATGGGGTTTGATGGTGGTTTGTGATATGTGTGTGTAGTGTGTGGCTAAGTACTGTAAATAGACTGAAACTAAATCTAACTAAAGATTGTAAATGAAATGAAAATAAACTATTACAAGATAATCCAAATAATCTAAATATATACAATACAAAAAGTAAACAGAAGGTTTGGGACTTGTGCACTTGAGAATGAGATGTTGTAGATGAAAGGCCCCAGAATCCACTGGAATGTGTCTAAAATCTTCATAGGGACATTCCCGCCAAGCTGGGCGACCTAGTCCTCTTGTCAGGAAACTTTGCCGGAACAAGTGTCTATCAAAAGGGTATCCAAATTTTCCAAAATCTCTGAAAGATAGGTTCAGTGGGACTAGGTCGCCCAAACTATCAACCTAGTCCTCTCCTTAATTTTTGTAAGTTAAGAAATGAAATCTGGAACCCTTGGTTAGTGTTTTCTGCTTCTCCAAGTGTCTAGTCCTGAGAATGCAGAACCTGACCTATAGGTCTCTTCCAAGCTACAATTAGGGTTTCTTCAACCCTAATGAGCCTGGATGATTTGTTGGATGATCTTCCACATTGGTGCTTTGCCAAATCTGCCTACAAAACACACAAAAGAAGGAGAACTTGTCGAATGTTAGGGATTAGGGGTTTGCCTTAGTCAAACCCCTTTTGAGTAATCAAACCAAATCTAGATAGAAATGTGAAGAAGCATGAAAGAATGGAGTGAGAGAGAATTGTTACTATGCCATGATGGATAACCTTGTGTTGCAGCAATGGTTTAGCCCTTGAATGCCTCTTGAGAGTCTTGTTGGCTTAAACTACTCAAACCCTAGCTTGCTTGAGGAGGAGAGAAGAGATATTGAGACGAGAGGTTAAAATGAGGGTACCCAATGAGAAATTAGGGTTTTGGAGGTTATTTATACAAGTTATGCCCAAACTTGCCCAAAATGACTTCATATTGATCGACCTTAGGATTTTAGAGACCACAATCTCGAAAGAAATTAACTTAAAATTGAAATTTATGCCACATGGGACTAGGTTGCCCAAGGTGGCGACCTAGTCCACCTCAGAATTTTTGAGTGTCCTTCGGTAACTAAAATATTTTTGATAAAAGGGTAAAACGGGTTTTACAGGGACCCAAAACCACAAAGTTTATAGAATAGAGAAGAGACCACCAAGGGTCCACCAAAAAAAAATAGCTGCCCAAAAAAAGCCAGCAACGAGCAGGTAGGAAAGACCAGGAGGGTCAGAAAGGAAAGGATAGCAAAAAAAGAACACATAATTACTTCAGAGATCTGAGGACGGTCTCTGTCTCAGCCTCCAACACCTGCATATCAGTAACCCCCTGCTTGAAGGTTTGAACAATTTTCGAGGTTAAGGGGGCCTTTCGCTTCAAATTGGCGTGAGTTCTTCTAGAAATGCCTCCATCCGTTTCCTGGCTTTTATCTTCAGTGTCTTCAAGATCAACCACCAAGGAACCCTATTGGGCTTTGTCAAGCTTTTCAGTCATTGCATTGATTATTATAGCATTGTGTCTTGCTATTCAGTTGTTCTATTCTGCAATGGTTCTGATGTTAATTCTTAGGCCCTCAACATCATTATCAGTGACCCTGTTACTGTGTGCCACATCTTTCTTGACCAACTCCATAATCTTGACACCCATTTCCTCAATCTTGCTTTGCAGGGCCCAATTTTTAATTTTAAGCTCATTGATTTCGGAAAAGGTCCAGTCCAGAAGTTTAGAATGGGACTCGGAGTTGGTTTTAGCCAGGTGCAGAAAATCAAGGGATGGCTCTTTACCAGTGTTAACGGGGGAATTGTCGACATTCTGTGTATCCGGAACAGGGCCCACACAACACTCAGAAGTATTGGTATCAGCTTCCTCCAGCTCGAAGGACTCTTCAGTGTAAGAGACAAGGCTTTTAGCCTGGGTAGACTTACCAGCAGGTCTAAACTTAGGAGGAGGACAGTTGGGCTCAAATGAAACCCAAATTTTACCTGGATCCCTGGAAGGGCCAACATGTGAACTAGGGGCTTTTGGGCCAGGGCTAGGGTTAGGCAAATAATCTGAGCTGCTGGGCTCAGTATCATCACTATCAACATCAAGATTGGCTTCCGAGATAGCAGGGGAATGCTCATGCAGGTATTCAACAATAAGCCTAATTAACCCAGTATGAAGGATATGAAATCTTTTGGGATTCTTTTTATTGTCCTCCAAACTTTTCTTCAGAGAGCAAAAGAGATAATAAGGGATAGAAACCCTTACCTTATGGTGGAAATGGTTGAGGAGGGCGAAGTGGTACCCATAGACTTTAGTGAAATTCCCATCCACCGTGATATACTCCATGAAGGCCCAAAGGACCTTTCTCCAAATGGATTTTATGGAGTCAACATCAAAGTAATTGTTTGCAATCTTGACCAAGTTTTGCTTTTCCTTGTCGTTTTTAGGGAATTTTATAACAAATTCATCAAAGTAAGCCTTGTCCCTGAAAAAATTCTTCCCATCCATGGGTAATCCCATAACCTTGGCAATTAACTCTTTGTTGAGCTCCACATTCCTCCCGAACAGAGTTAGTTTGCCATCATGCCAATTTTTTGGTAACTAAAATGTTATTATTTGTGTTTGTTGAGATTGTCTTATGAAAACTCACCATAATAGGATTTGTATGAAGATTAAGGGGTCATTTTGGCATAATAATGTATTGATTAGGTGATGACAAGCCTAGGAGAGAATAAAAATGCTTTGCATCACCTTACAACACTTCATCATAAGGCTTGGAAATGGGTAAAAATAGGTTGAAAATGGTCCAAGATCATAGACCAAGGTCCAAATGAGTGAAAAGTGTCAAGGTATACACTTTTTGGCGACACAAAATAAAATATAAAGCAGCAATACAACTCTCAATCTCACAAACTCTCAACTCACTTTGCACTAAATTTTCCATAGAATAACTCTTAAGAAATCAAATTGATAAGTGATGTATTTGGTAGAATGAGAACCTCTATTTATACTAATTTGTGAGAAACCAAAGTCTACAAACACGTAAGTTTTTTTTCCACCTTTCATCCTCATGCAATGACTCATAGGTTTTCAACACATCAAAGTCCTCACCATTTGAGTGGTTGAGTCGACTTGATAAAGTGGGAAAACAAGCTTTTAAAACAAGTTTCCTAATTCAAATTCCTTTACAAAAAATTTCCATGTTTACACTTGACTAAGTTTTAATACTATTTCTAGGTTAACACATTTCAAAGACTCCATTTTCATTCCAAGCACTAACAAATATGGCACCACCACTTAATATTTTGCACCACCTTCCTAGCATGGGCTTAGACTATTTCTAAAGGCATTTAAAATAATTCAAACTTCCTTTCAAAATCTTACACAACAACGTATTATTCATACATGCTTCCTTTGGTTGGTTTGACTTAGTCTTCATACTTTATGCACTGGTGGTATTCCACCAAAAGCTGCACTATATGCTTTGTGCACCACATGCTATAATATGTGCTTTGCTTCACCATATTAACAATGATAATCAAAGTTATATTATGCACTTTGATAGATTATCATAATTCATAATAGACTATTGCATTTTCATAGTTTACCTAGGAACATCATTGCATCATTCAAAAATTAGTCAATTAAAAATCACAAACCACATCATCAACACCACAACACACACAAGGATTAGAAGCTTGGTCCACTATTCTGACTGTTCATACTAGGTTTGTAGTCAAGTGGATTTGAGATCATTTCTAATCCTCAAAAAATTGAGATAAGTGTGATTTATACCCTAGATCCATTTTCCCAATCAAACACTTTCATATCACCTAGATGAGTACCCTATTACACTTCCATGTTTCCTTTTCTAATTTGAATAAGAAATATAGGGTTCATACATTTTCTATCTAATTTTATTGCTTCCTTGACTTCTTTAATTTAACTTCCAAATTTTCATTCCAAGAGTATATCTAAACTTATCATTAATTATATTTAATAGGGGAATTTGTGGTCCACCATAATTTTAAAGAATTATGGACTTGAATTATTTTTCTTATAGATATAAGGCCAATATTTTAACTAATTTCATAACCATCTCAAGTGTATACATATCCACTACTTAGTAATTAACTTTTTTTTTTTAAATTACAATTTATTTTTATATATTTTTATATACCATTCTCATATATGTGTATAATTTATGAAACCATTCTATTTTAATATTATAAATAATGAAAGCATATTTAATTTCTGCAAATGCACTCATACATTTCTAATTTTACACATTTCAATTATAATTTTCTTTAGTATTGTATTAATCAATTCAATTTGCGTAAAGGTTTGTGTCTCAAATATATTATTTCTTGTTAGTGAGAGATGGTTAGTAGAATAATTATTTAACATGATTTCTCATAACTAATTGGAATATGTATAGTTTTTAAAGTAAACCATTTTTACTTTGAAAGTATACATGAGCATTTATTTATTTATATGGTGATCCCCTTAAAATTGTTAGAATTGTGAAAAAATAAAAACCACAGGATCAAACAATGAACAAAGACACCTGCCACACAAGAGAATTGCAAATAATAATATGCAATATTCCTCAACAAATAAAAGCTACAAAATTCAAGAGAGAAAGAGAGGCAAAATATAGGCGTACAAAATTAACATTATTGATTAACATCATATTTGATCATTTTCTTCTTAATTAATTAACCTCCTAAAGTCTCTTCATTTAGTTAAATCAAATGTATTTAATTAAATGACTAATAATCATTATCTCATCTCATTTTGATTTATCTTACCCCACAAGTCTAAGTCAATGTCACAATCACCTAATTCCTCATTAAGTTAATCCAACCATGATTAATTTAATCTAAACCCATGTCCCATCCTCTAGCTTTTCTCACTTGCACAATAAATCATTTATTTTGATTTATTAAAAGCTCTATTTTCCTTAGAAAGCATATTCCTGGGGAATATGCCCTCATTAAATCACTTTTTTTGACTTTTTTGTCTAAACAAATTTCTCGCAAAATCCCTCAACTATATGCATTTAATGCTATTTTAAAATTTCAAATGGGCACATTGGCAAAAACTTGCACAATCATGGCCCATTCACATAGTGACAAGTGGCTCTATCCTATTTGTTGGAGATTAGTCCCACTTTCTTCAACTTTGCCTCTTCTCTCTTTAATCTCACCTATAAACTCAAGGCTTCTCTCCTTCAAATACACACACAATCTCATGCAAAGTTACTCTCTTCATTTGAGAACTAATTTTTTTCATGATCACAACATTATATTTTCATCATTTAGCTTATTAAAAGGTTGGGAAAGGGCTACTTCTACACAAAGAGTAGCACCAATCCAATATGGAATAGGTGTGCACCATGTTTCTCATGCTTTCAATTGATTCCTTTAGCATTTCTTGTTATTTTAAGGTATTAGTTTAGTATATCTAACATGGGGTAATATTTCACAGGGGTGTTTGATTTTGCCATGTTACTTTGATTTCCATGAAGGGATTTATCAGTATACTAACATATTGTAGAATTAGCAACCATGAAAGTTATGCCCTAACTTGCCCAAAATGACTTCATATTCACCGACCTTAGGGTTTTAGAGACCATAATCCTTAAAGAAATTAACTTAAAATTGAAATTTATGCCACATGGGACTAGGCCGCCCAAGGTGGTGACCTAGTCCACCTAGGCATTTTTAAGTGTTTTTTAGTAATTAAAATGTTATTATTTGTGTTTGTCGGGATTGTCTTCTGACAACTCACCAAGATAGGATTTGTATGAAGATTAAGGGGTCATTTTGGCATAATAATATATTGATTAGGTGATGACAAGACTAGGAGAGCATGAAAATTCTTTGCAGCACCTTACAACACTTTGTCACAAGGCTTGGAAAGGGGTAAAACTAGGTTGAAAATGGTCCAATATCATAGGCCAAGGTCCAAATGAGTGAAAAGTGTCAAGGTATACACTTTTTGGTGACACATTTAGCCCCCACTTTAGTGAGAGGATGAACTTGCTTCAAACTCACAATAAAGTAGCCACATGATTTAGATGGTGAAGAATGAGAAAATAAGAAGAATGAGAAGGAGGAGGTGGTCAAGCCCCCAAGGATTCGAGATTCCAAGTCAACTGGACATTAGTGCAAAATACATCCAAGGGTGAATGCATTATGACAAAACAAGATACATGATCATGCAATAACAAGGTTTAGTGTGAAGTGAATAAAGAGATATGTGCTCACTCTGGGGCCACAAAACATCAAGTTGTCTGAGGGGTGAGAAGTCCCAAAAGGTGAGAAACATACACACGGTTGGTATGTACTCACAAAGGTGGCTATGGGGAAAGTTGTGCCGCTTGTTGGGTTTCTTGGTTAACCATAGCAAAGTTATACCTCTTGATAACTTTGATAAGGCACCACAAAAGAAAGTGATATTGTGAAATTGATTTTGTTCCAAAGGGAGTTTTCTTTTGTCTATGCAATGTCTCATCTTAACGAACATTATGCATAAGTTTCCAAGAGAGGAAAAGTGAAAATGTACTCATCATGTATGCAAGAGAGGCAAGGGCTCATCTTGTATGCAAAAGAGGAAAAATGTAGATGTCTCAATCCTGAACAAAATTGTGTGTAATGTTTTCAAGAGAAGGAATCACAAGAAAAAGACAATTGCACAATGAAATGTGAGTGGTGATGTATGCCCCCACTCTAAAGGAATTGTGAAACATCGTACTGTGAGCAATTTATTTAAAGTAGAAGAAAGGAAGTGGATGTGAGAGCTTGTTCGGAAAGCTCTATGATAAGTCATATGTTTCCAAAAAATCTGCGTCATGAGAAGGGGTGTATGTGACATGCTTGTAAACTTAAGACATGTAATCCATATCCCAAGATTTCTCTTATATGTTCATGAAAGGTTAACGACAAGTCATAAGAGACAACAACAAGTGACATACGAGGGGAAAAGGCTAACGAATCCCTTTCCCCCACTTAGTGCAGGAGAAGAGTGAGCCAAAAAGGGATTGAAGGGATGAAAGGGAGGGTGAATCAAGATCGATTAAAGGTGGTGTCCCCATAGAAGTAAGAACACCAAAATCCTTAAGATGTTGGATTGTGCAAATCAGGGTCCTACACACATTGGTGTGATGACCATGAACATGGTGGAAGGAACAAAAGGCATGTTTGTTGAAACATTTCCTTTGAGTGTGAGGATGAAGGGAGATCAAGTGACCTTGAAGGAGTCTTGACAAGATACCCTCTTGATTGAGGGAAGAAGGGGATACTTGGGTGTGGGATAGGTAAGGGTCCTGCTTAGTATGGAATGTCATACCTACGCAAGGCTCTATAGATTGTGAGATATTATACACTCTCTTAAAGGAGTGTGTAATATCTGAATCTAGAGGAGGGTGTGAGATGAAATTGGTCATAAAAAAGGAGTCCTTTTTTGGTTCCAAAGGACCACTTTTCAATGTAGGGGTAGAAGAGGAGGTTGGGATAGTTTTGATGTTGGACGAAGGTTTGACGATTTCCATGAAAGGGAAAAATTCAAGACCATGATGTGATGATTGCATGTTAGGCTATATAGGGTTGCAGATACCTTGTTCATTAGTACCACAACCTTTTCCATTATAGCCAAGTTGCTTTATGATCTCATAACCTTTTCCATAAATATTTTTCAGCTTCTTTGGATTGGGTGATGGTTCATTGTTTGTATTTTTGGCTAAAGGAGTTGAGGTGCATGATTTTAAAGGATCAATCGAGTCTTATGTTAACAAGACCGTGTTAACCTTTGGATAGTCTTTATTGTTAGTCTCATTTGCTCCCTTGAGGGGATGGGTGAAGTCTAAGGAACCCAAAACATCGTCTAAGGACTTGAGTTGTACGGGGTCCATTGGCTTGGTTGGTGTAGTGATGAGGGGTGTGGATTTCTTTTGCTCAAGGTGTAAGGCACTGTAAGGTTCAGGATCAACATCAATGGTGTACACTTTGTTGTTGTAGATGTACTTCATCTTGCAATGAAGTGTAGATGGCACACCATTCATTGCATGAATCCATGGCCTTCCCAAAATGAGGTTAGTTGAAACATCATTTGGCATAACATGGATCGATGTATTTAATGTGGCCACTACAACTGTAAGAGGCAAAGTCATCACACCAAGTGGCTTTTTTCCTACACTATCAAATCCACTAAGAGATAAAGAGGTAGGTTGGATGGTCGATCTATCGATATGGAGCCTATCCAAGAGATTAACACTACACACATTAACTGAGAAGCCATTATCAACAAGGGTTCGCTTGATCCCTATGATTTTGTATTGAGATATGATAATGAAGGATTCGGCTTTATTTTTCACTTCCAAAGGAGGGAGCTCACTTTGGTAGAAACCAATGTTAGCGTCTAATCCTTGGATCATAGCTACAATATCATTTTTTTGTGCCTTAGAAGGGACAAGAATTTGTTGTAAGGCATATTGCATCATGTTGTGATAATGAGGGGAGGCTTGGATAAGGTCCTATAAAGATATTTTTGTGGGAGTATTCCTTAATTTTTCAACAAGGTCATACTCCCTAAGGAAATAATTGAAGTGAGGGGCAGTAGGAAGAATAGGAGGGGATGAAGGTAAGGGTGTGGAAGTTGATGGTTGAGAATTTGGGTTGTTGCGGGTGTAATGTATATGAACAATGGTATTATGAATCAATTACTCCAACACATTAGGCTTACGCGGGGAGAGAATGAATTGAGGTTTAGAAGGGGGAGAAAGGATGTGTTTAGGTTGAATAATATTGACATCCCCTTGGGAAGGAGAGTCAATGTTATCCTTGGGTTGCATCATGATAGTCTCCCTAGGAGGAGAGAGTTTAGAAGAACTACAAGCTTCATGTGCTTGACATTGGAGTACTAGTTCTTCTAAAATATTTGCATCACTAGTAGGGGAATGATCAATGATGAGATGGGGACGAGAGGGATGGTTAAGAGTGGAGTCTTTCTAATTTTCAAAGGTCTCATTCTCTTGTTCCATACCATCTACCCTAGTAGGAGAGCATGGAAGATGTTCTTTACATGCTTCATCACAAGGGAGTGATGCATCGAGAGAAGATACACTATGATTTTCAAATAGATTGTCCCAAAGGGGAGGAGTATGAGGAAAGGGGGGGTCAATAGTTTTATGACTTGTACTAGGTGTATCTTCTAACACCAAACTATCCTCTTTACATTGAGGAGAGATGCTAGGACATGAGAAAGTTTGAGGGTCATGGGTAGGGAGACTAGGTAAGGTGATGTCAAAGAATGTTTGTTGTTTAAGGTTGAGCAAAGGGGGATGAGGAAAGGGACAATCAAGACCCTCAACACTTGTGTCTTTTATGACCAAAATACCTTCGTCAAAAATAGGAGAGGTATAGGGAGAAGTACAAGTAGGATCGTTATGATTGTCAACACAAATGTCCTCATCTAGGGGTGATGCAATGTTAAGAATAGTGTTTATGTTTTGGTTACGAACAATTTGAAAAGGAAATGTAGTATATGCAAAACGAAAACTAAACAACGCATGAAATGAGATAATTTAGACTATATTTAATGAAATGAACGTTACAGAAACCCAACCAACTGATATAGATTATTATTGGCACAAAATAGAGGCTCGAAAATAGGGTTTTTAGCTCTGTAAAGGGTAGTCTCAAAACCCTGAAGGGACTAGGTCGCCCAGAATGGCGACCTAGTCCTCCTGGTGATTTTTTTGAAAATTTCTAGATTTTTTGGGTGGATACAAGTGGTTTTTGTGTTGCATAAATAGAGATGAAAGAAGAAAATATAAAATTTCAGACAAATATTATGATTGAAGTGCGAAAGTGCAGCCTACATGCAATTTTCACTAATATAAATTTGAAAACCCTAGAATGCAATTTGAACAATGCCTAATGCAATGCAATGCAATCCTAGGATGAGGAAGAGGTCCAGATAAGGAAGAAGGTGTAAGAGGGTCGGGTTCACCAAAATGAACCACCAAAATCATATACCGGCAAGGGAAAGAGGATTCCCCATTTAGGCTTCTAGGGTTTTTCACTCTGGAAGTGCTTAGTGTAGGAATGTCACTCTATCCTCTATGTTGATATGGTTTGGGTGATTGAATTAAAAGGGAGGATGGGTTTTAATGATGTTTTTTGATATGTGTTTGTAGTGTGTGGCTAAGTACTGTAAATAGAATGAAACTAAATCTAACTAAAGAATGTAAATGAAATGAAAATAAATTGTTACAAGCTAATCTAAATAATCTAAAAATATACAATACATAAAGTAAACAAAAGGTTCGGGACTTGTGCACCTAAGAATGAGATGTTACAGATGAAAGGCCCTAGAATTCACTGGAAAGTGTCTGAAATCTTCATAGGGACATTCCTGCCAAGTTGGCCGACCTAGTCCTCTTGTCAGGAAACTTTGTCAGAACAGGTTTCTGTCAAAAGCGTATCCAAATTCGCCAAAATCCCTAAAAGATAGGTTCAGTGGAACTAGGTCACCCAAAGTGGTGACCTAGTCCTCTCTTGGATTTTTGTAAATCAAGAAATGGAATCTGGAACCCTTGGTTAGTGTTTTCTGCTTCTCAGAGTGTCTAGTTCTGAGAATGCAGAACGTGACCTGTAGGTCTCTTCCAAGATGCAACTAGGGTTTCTTCAAACCTAATGAGCTTGGATGATTTGTAGGATGATCTTCCACCTTGGTCATTTTCAAAATCTGCATACAAGACCTATAAAACACACAAAAGAAGGAAAACTTGTCGAATGTTAGGGATTAGGGGTTTGCCTTAGTCAAACCCCTTTTTAGTAATCAAACCAAATGCATATAGAAATATAAAGAAGCATTAAAGAAAGGAGTGAGAGAGATTTTTTCACGTGCCATGATGGATAACCTTGTGTTGCAACAATGGTTCAACCCTTGAATGCCTCTTGAGAGATGTCTTGTTGAGTTAAACTACTCACACCGTAGCTTGCTTGAGGAAAAGAGAAGAGAGATTGAGAGGAGAGGTGAAAATGAGGGTACCCAATGAGAAATTAGGGTTTTGGAGGTTATTTATACAAGTTATGCCCTAACTTGCCCGAAATGACTTCATATTGATCGACCTCAGGGTTTTAGAGACCATCATCCCAAAAGAAATTACCTTAAAATTGAAATTTATGCCACATGGGACTAGGTTTCCCAAGATGGTGACCTATTCCACTTGGGCATTTTTAAGTGTTCTTCGGTAACTAAAATGTTATGATTTGTGTTTGTCGAGATGGTCTTCTGAAAAACTCACCAAGATAGGATTTGTATGAAGATTAAGGGGTCATTTTGGCATAATAATGTATTGATTAGGTGATGACACACTTAGGAGAGCATGAAAATGCTTTGAAACACCTTACAACGCTTCGTTACAAGGCTTGGAAAGAGGTAAAAATAGGTTGAAAATGGTCCAAGATCATAGATCAAGGTCCAAATGAGTGAAAAGTGTCAAGGTATACACTTTTTGGGGACACAAAATAAAATACAAAGCAAAAATACAACTCTCAATCTCACAAACTCTCAACTCACTTTGCACTAAATTTGCTACAGAATAACTCTTAAGAAATCAAATTGATAAGTGATGTATTTGGTAGAATGAGCACCTTTATTTATACTAATTTATGAGAAACTAAAGGCTACAAACACGTAAGTATTTTTTCCACCTTTCATCGTCATGCAATGACTCACAAATTTTTCAACACATCAAAGTCCTCACCATTTGAGTGGCTGAGTCGACTACATAAAGTGGGAAAACAAGCTTTTAAAACATGTTTCCTAATTCAAATTCTTTTACAAAAATATTTCAAGTTTAACTTGACTAAGTTTTAATACTATTTCTAGGTTAAAACACATTTCAAAGACTCCATTTTCATTCCAAGTACTAAAAAATATGGCACCACCACTTAATATTTTGGACCACCTTCCTAGCGTGGACTTAGACTATTTCTAAAGGCATTTAAAATAGTTGAAACTTCCTTTCAAAATCTTACACAACAACGTATTATTCATACATGCTTCCTTTGGTTGGTTTGACTTAGTCTTCATACTTTATGTGCTGGTGGTATTCCACCAAAAGCTACACTATATGATTTATGAACCACATGCTATAAATTATGCTTTGCCTCACCATATTAACAATGATAATCAAAGTTATATTATGCACTTTGATAGATTATCATAATTCATAATAGACTATTGCATTTTCATAGTTTACCTAGGAACATCATTGCATCATTCAAAAATTAGTCAATTAACAATCGCAAACCACATCATCAACACCACAACACACACAAGGATTAGAAGCTTGATCCACCATTCTGAATCTTCATACTAGGTTTGTAGTCAAGTGGATTTGAGATCATTTCTAATCCTCAAAAAATTCAGAGAAGTGTGATTTATACTCTAGATCCATTTTCTCAATCAAACACTTTCATATCACCTAGATGTGTACCCTATTACACTTCCATGTGTCCTTTTCTAATTTGAATAAGAAATATAGGGTTCATACATTTTCTATCTAATTTTATTTCTTCCTTGACTTATTTAATTTAACTTGCAAATTTTAATTCCAAGAGTAGATCTAAACTTATCATTAATTATATTTAATGGGGGAATTCGTGGTCCACCATAATTTTAAAGAATTATGGGCCTGAATTATTTTTCTTATAGATATAAGGCCAATAGTTTAACTAATTTCATAACTATCTCAAGTGTATACATATCCACTACTTTGTAATTAACATTTTTTTTTTAAATTACAATTTATTTTTATATATTTTTATATACCATTCTCATTTATGTATAATTTATGAAACCATTATATTTTAGTATTATAAATAATGAAAGCATATTTAATTTCTGCAAATACTCTCATACATTTCTAATTTTACACATTTCTATTATAATTTTATTTAGTATTGTATTAATGAATTCAATTTGCATAAAGGTTTGTGTCTCAAATATATTATTTCTTGTTAGTGAGAGATGGTTAGTAACATAATTATTTAACATGAGTTCTAATAACTATCTGCAATATGTAGAATTTTCAAAGTAAACCATTTTTACTTTGAAATTATACATGAGAATTTATTTATTTATATGGTGATCCCATTAAAATTGTTAGAATTGTGAAAAAATACGAACCACAGGATCAAACAATGAGCAAAGACACTTTCCACACAAGAGAGTTACAAATAATAATCTGCAATATTCCTCAACAAGAAAAAGCTACAAAATTCAAGAGAGAAAGAGAGGAGAAAACCACAAGACATAAAGAGAGATAATACAATAATGATTGAGTGCTATATAGGAGCAACCTTAAATGATAAAGTGATTAGATCATGACAAGTGTCAACATCTCATGCAATGAGATGGAATGATCTAATAATAGTTCTCTATTTAATATAGAAAATCACTTCTAAGTTTATCTTAAGTGCATGAGAATAAATTAGACTAATAATTGATTATTAGCTAATGCACGATTACTCTAACACCCCCCTTAAGATGAACTTGGGTATTTGCTTTTAACACCCTAAAAAAAGAATGCAAGATGGGTCCCGCCAAACAAGGCCTAGTGAGGTACCCATGTACAAACAATCTAACCTCTCAGAACTAGAGAAAAGGAGAAAACCACATGGAAAAACTCCTCTGCATAAAAGAGAAAGGAGAATAAAGAACTGAAAAAGCCTCCAAATCAAGGTAAATGAATCAGAAGCCTCCAACTATAGAGAATTCTTGAAGCAAGAAGAAGCTGTAGATTGTTGTCGAAAGATGATTGCTATGGTGCTGAAATGAAGATCCTCCTCAAAAGTAAAAATGCATAAAATCAATATTTATATTTTACATCTTTCCTTTATCAAGGAATCATAACTATAGGATTAATTAGGATTTTCATTATATCATCCTTTATACCCTTGAATGAATTTGAAAATCCATCAATGTCCCTCCAAAGAAAAGCTACCCATTTATATATACAATCAAAATACACCCTTTTGCAACATTTTGGTATGTCTTTCTCATAAAATAAAAAATCTCTACTTAATTGTTCCATGTGCAACTCAGTGAGAATACTTGCATGCTCCAAAGCTTGTTCCATCGTGGTTCCAGGGTTATCTCTTATATAACAATATATCCAAGAAGCACTCTCTCCAAGTTCTTCTTGTTCCTTCAATATGAAACATAATCATTTAGAACAAGGTTATCTTGTATTTTCATTAAATGTATAATTCATGGATAATTAGATAGGTTTATCTAAGCATGGTTAATAGATACCTGATAATCTTTGTAATCATCAATTAATCGACAACCCATTGCAGCATCATATTCAAATTGATGAACCCTTTCCAAAATATCATCCGGAAGAAATGTGTCAATTAAAAGCATTGGAAATAGTGTGCACACTGGTACAACTGAAGAGTTAATGGCATTCTTTAAATATTCATCCAAAGTAGGGTGGTATTTATTAGCAATCCATTTTGCATCTTGCCATTCTGCCAAAATAAGATTCGTCCACTGCAATAGAAGATATATGAGATATATTGTAAGATTTATAAGTATTTTCCACACAAAAAAACGATATTAATTTTTTATATTTTAACATCAAATGTTTGGAATAGATATATTTGACCTAGTGACTTACATAATCTTGCATCCACTTGTGTGCACATGGTCCATGTATTTTCTCTACTTCATCAGCTAATTCCATATATGTTTTATGGGCGAATTGCAAACTAATTTGCATATATTGGGGAAGATGATCCACCGTAGACATATCCCAACTGCATAGTGTGAAATGAAAGTCAATTTATTCATTTGTTAAAGTATAATGATAATCAAACAATATTTATGATTATTATTTTAAGGTTTTATAAATTAATAACAATTAAATATAAGTTACTAGAATGCATAATAACTAGTATTTGCACTTTTGTAAAGGAAATTTACTATTTCGTAAAAAAAAAATTCTGGTGAAACATTAATGCTAAAATTTGAATATAATAGAGTATAATTAGAATTATAAATAGAAAGCACTAGACTTACTTGATCAAGGCTGTCTTAAAATGTATGAGCTCATCAAGGGTTCCATAAGTGTCAAAAATGTCATCAATGACGGTAACCATGACACCCAATTTAGCATATCCAACTCGAGTTAGAGAGAATTCAGATTCATACAATCCACATGCATATGCAAAATAATACTCCACGTGTCGATGTCGAAAAAAATTAAGTTTCTTTACACTTGCTTCACTCCACCATCTACATATTTGTATCACCACATACACGTTATTCCAATATAATTAATATTACTAGCAATGTAATGGATTTTTTTACTAGGCTGATTCAATTTCTATTTATGGATATTTTACTTGGATATGATTTTGAGCTCAGTGTGATTTTGAGCTTGTAGTATGTTGAAATCTAATCTTGCTGCTTCCAAAATATTTTGGCAAATCTCATTTGGCATCCTGAAAGAAAGAATTAAATTCAATAAGATAAGTCAGCTTGGCTTTTCATCCACTCTTGACTATGACTATTTGGACCACACTTAAGATGGCTCCCTACACAATAAAATGTGGGATATTATATATTTGAATTCCATGTAAAACAACATACAATGAACTTTACATTTTTAACCACTTAAACAAGAGAGAAGATTGTTTGTACTGACTTGTAAACACCCTCCATTGACATCCAAGAATCAATATCTTGCCTAAATATTTGAATGGAGTTCCATGCTTCCCATCATGGATTTCTGGATCTCCAAGAATACTTCATAAAGTACTCAACCTGCAGTTTTTTATGAAATGATCTATTTGTTAATATAAATATGGAAAAATCATTTTATAATAACTTCACTAAAATTGAATGCAGTAAATGCGGTGCTTTCCTCTGTCAAAACTTGGCCTTTTTCTCTTATGTTTTGGCTCTGTGCGAGTGTTTGTTGAAGGTATTGAGAGGCAAATGATTTAGCTTCTTTCATAATTTTTTCTCCCGGAAAAGAAATCTCTGCAGCTTCATATAAACTCAACACACTTCTTAACTGATTGTCACCTTCTTCAGTGGGTGGCGTCAAAATGAATTGTTCATTTTCATCTTTAAAATTTTTAAATACATCTGTTTACATCAAAACAAAATATTATCAAAAATCAAATCATTTTTTAAATCTTAAGTCAAACACAATATGAAGAGCAAAATTTAAAAGAAAAACCTTGAAATACACGATATCCATTGAGGCGAAGAATTCGAAATCCCAAAGCAGTAGTGCTGAGATCTGCAATGGAATTTTTTCTCCCCCATGAAATATCATTTTCATTCCAATACCTGTTTAAGAAGATACATACAACTAGTAATCAAATGAGATCACCGAATTCAAATGAACTCTATAACCAAATGTATTGAATGCAATAAATTAAAAAATGGAAGGCGCGGCACTACTTGTAAGTATAATCAAGAAGCGCTTTGATTTTGTTTTGAAAATAACGATGAATTCCTAATCGTTGCACAACGTCAACTATGCAGAATCTCTGGAGCAGGTCGTAAGGGGGGGTGCATATTTCTCCATCTCCAAGCAGAGGATTAAATGCCTTGTCCTTGATCTCCTCAATCAAACTTCCCAGCCTCTCACGGTATGAAGATGCCTGCAAATGCAAATGTTGTTCACTTAAGTCAAACCAAGGGAAACGGCGATAATATTGAGATTGAGTTTGCAAGTAAATAAATACCCCATATGGCGATGAAAGCGATTGTAGGAAATCGTCCTCCCACACATTGGGATGAAATTTGGCTATCCTTCGATCCAGCAAATGCTCATTCTCTTCCTTTTGACAACTTACCAGTGCAGCCATTGTAGAGTAGTATTCCTAAATATCAAATAATAGAAAGAATGATCAAAGCAGTTTGCAATAAGAGGGAGTGGGAAGAGGTATTAAATAGGTTGAGAGTCAACAAAGAGAGTCGCGCACACTTCTTTAAACGAAGAAACTTCTGTAGTTGAAGAAAAAGTCGACGGATCTGGAAACATAGTTGTTGAAGATATTTTGGACATAAGCGACAAACATTTTATTTAGAAATACAGATTGAAATGACATCTTCACCTTGAGTAGAGCAGATCCACCCACAAAAGATATATCCAAATAAATTGTATTTCTAAATAGAACGTTTATCACTTATGTCCAAATATCTTCAACAACTGTAACACAGATATTTCCAGATCCGTTTTTGTTCTTTAGCTACAGAAGTTTTCTTCGTTCAAAGAAGAAAAGAATGTGCTTCTCTCTATTGACTCTCAACCTATTTAACACCTCTTCCCACTCCCTCTTATCGCAAACCACTCTTATTATCTCTATGATTTGATATTTCTATATAAAATGTATTTTTTTCGGAGGACGAGATACAGATGAATGCCAAACACCTTCACTATTGGCTCTCCTTTTTATTTAGGATCCTTCTATGATCTATATTTCTTAATAAAGTGGTTTCTTTATTTTAATTACATAAATATAATATCACTTCTCTTCGAGATAGTTCAACCATCTTAATAAAAGTTGCTTGTAACAATCTTTTAAACAACTCCATCTCTAAATAAATTTGTATATATTTGTATAAATATATTATATTGTTGTCTCAAATTTTCCTAAACAAATGTTTGTCATTCTTAAACCACCATATTATTACTAGCAGTCGCATGCACAGGCATGCAAAGATCAACTGATTGGGTGCACCGCAAACTTCTATCCACTGGGAAGAACGGCTATCCATTGGAAATAAATATTTGGAATTGTTTGATTGGTGCGAGGGGGGAAAGCTTGCTAATAAGACAATATGGAAAAATGTGAGGTTAGTTCATAGTAGGAATCGAATCTTGTGATTTTGAACTTTACGCAAGATAAAGTAGGTGGAGTAAATTATAGTGAAGGGAGATCTTGGAAAATCAATGTATACATTTGCAATGTATCCATATGTATTAAATTTAAATTTGAATAGCCTAACCTAAACATATTATAAATCACTTAATTTTGACACAAAGACTATTTTATATGCCCTCATTTAATTTGAGCATTCTAAAGCATTATAAACCTGATGTTATAGTCCACTTGTTTGTTCTTATAATGGGGAATTAAGAACCATTTGCATAAAATGGAAAAAGTGGTCTTTGCATTTTGTCATCAAAATTTATTAGTTGAAAATTGGTTATGAAAATGTAAAATAAAACTATAGGTCATGTTTAATGAATCTTATTATTTGCAATGTATCCATTAATTGTAATTTCAAGTAATTAATCATCAACAACTTTATTTTTATTAATATGTAATATTTGAAAACTTTAGTTACATTAGTTATTTAAAATTCAATTTAGTTAATAATTTTAGGTATCACAAGATAAAGATAGATCATTGGGAATCCATAGTAAAATAATTCTCAACGAATACTTGATTTTAATAAAAAAATTCTTTAAAAAATAGAATTGAAAAATTAAACAAAATTTAAATATTTTAAAATAGGTTATGAAAATGTAAAGTAAAACTACAGGTCATGTTGCATGAATCTTATTATTTGAAATGTATCCATTAATTGTAATTTCAAGTAATTAATCATCAACAACTTTATTTTTTATTAATATATAATATTTTAAAACTTTAGTTAGAATAGTTATTTAAAATTTGCTTTAATTAATAATTTTAGGTATCACGAGATAAAGATGGATCATTGGTAATCCATAGTAAAATAATTCGCAACAAGTACGAGATTTTAATTAAAAAATTCTTAAAAAATTAGAATTGAAAAATTAAATAAATTTAAATTTTTAAATAATTAATTTTTTTAATAATAATAATGTCTCCGAAATTTTAGGTAGATATAATTTTAGCTCTATCTTAGTTTTATATTTACTAGACCTAGATGTACATCTATATTTGGTATTTTTGTGTAGGTTAATCCATCAATTGATAGATTATTATTTAATTATCTTAAGATACATATGCATACAAATACATGGCAGACTTGAAGTTTTGGATTAAATAATATTTATGAAAAGCATGGAACATTAAAGGATTCTCCTTTTTTAAAGAGTTATTAGTCATGCTTTTAATTACTGATATTCAATAAAAAGGTATTCTTTAAAAAAAGTCAATCCATTACTTTAGGTATGGTATATTTTTTCCAATGCTTATGTGGCAATAGATAATTTATTACATTGATGTTATTTGTTTTGATTATTTTTTATTTGAATATTAGTTATGATGGCCATCACTAATGATTTTTTCAAAAGAGAAAGATGTTACAAGTAGTATTTAGTGCATAATTTTGAAAATAAAAGCATTATTGTGCTTGTGATTTATGGGTTAAAAGAATAATGCGATGACACGATACACATATTTTACATTGTTAGAATAATTGAATTAGAAGGTATGCCTTGTTTTGAGGTGACATGAGAAACATATTTTCCTTCCCCACACTTGCTATGACATAAGAAACATGTTATTATAGAGTATGTTTGTCGAAGCCAAGTGTATACAAGGATTTGTGGACACAAGTATCTATGTATCAACAAATATATGGTGTTAAAAGTAAAACCACAAAACCCATGCTCATTATCCTCCCTACCATATTGGCATCATGAAGCCTCATGGACTCTAGCCAAACCCCCAAGCAAGAAAAGTATGAAATTCTCATGAGAAATTTCATGGAGTTTCATCATACATCACACAATAAAAAAGTTGGGGAAAATATGGTATTTTCATATATAATCTCTCATATTGTTGTGTTTTCTTTACTATGGTGACTTTTAAAAAAATAGTTATCTCAATTTTTGAATGCTTATGCATGTTTTAGCCTAGTTCCTGCAAATAAAAGATAGGGGTATGATAGTGGAGAGTCAAGCAAAATCAGAAAGAAAGCATAAAAAGTGAGTAAGTATGTGGGTAAAATTCATATAGACAATGTGAAGCTTAAAATAATTAATATTTTTTACAATTGATTAACAAAATCTATGAATTGACAATGGAAAAGTTATGTACTTACATGCACTGTCGATGGTGTTTAGCAAGGGTGAGCTACATTAGATTGAGTTGTAGGATTATTAAAGAATTTGAAATAAATAGTTTACAATACACTAATTTTATTCAATGTCTATTGTATCTGTTCAACATTATAAACAAAATAATATAGATATACAATAAAAGAGGTTAGTACTATCTACTATAAATAGAAAGAGATAAAATGGAACATTTTGAATACATGGCATCTTGGTAAAGAATTGTTAATTTAAGTAATCTATTGGGGAAGTTGAAAAGAGAGTTGTGGAAAGAATCAGAAATGCAATGGATAGAATAGAGTACGTTTTTGTTAGAAAAGTGCATGGGAGATTTTTTGTGTCCATGTATAGAACCAACAAGAAATATATGACAGTGGAAGGAAAAAGCACTAAACCCACACTCGTTCTCCTCCCTACCATATTGACATCATGAAGCCTCACGAGCTCTAGCCAAACCCCCGAGCAAGAAAGGAAAGTAAGGTCCATGGAAAATCTCATGGACTCATCATATATCACACAATAGCAAAGTTGGGGAAAAATGGGAATTTTCAAACAACTTCTCAAATATTGTAGTATTTTTTTTGTCTGACAAGTTGACAAAAATAGGTATCTTGATAAAGAATTGTCATAATGGGGTTTGAAGATGGCTGGAGGAAGATGGATAGATGGAATTTATAATATAGAACAGTGTACAATAACTAAAAAGGTGCATCTAACTTCACAATGAAAGTTTAAATGTACCTATATTAAAAATACAATTGCAATCTAAGGAAGCATGTAGTAAAAATGGTCATCGAATTGACAAGCCAACTGTTATATAGACTGCCAACTGTTAGATAAGGCACAGTTTTCTTTGATGAACTATAAAAAATAATATCATAAAATATATTGGTACAACACAAGCAATCTATGTAATAGTTAGCTTTTCAATTCAAAATTCAAGCTAATACAAAAAATAGAGAAATTGTAAAATAACTAATAGAAAAAGACTTTAAGAATCAGAGGTAAATGGAGGATGATCGGAAACCCACATTAAAAATAGTCATACAAGACAAGTAGACTATTTAAGAGTTGGCTTGTCAATTCAAAATCACACACATGGGAAAACACTTACCATTCTGCTTCTGTGTATCAAGGCAACCAACTCCATCATCGCCAGCACATGCAGGTAGCAAGCCCCACTATTGTCATAAGCAACCCTGAGTTGTTTGTTGTAGGGAGCTTGAAACAGATGAGGAAAAAAGAATATCATGAAAGATATTGATATAGGATTCGAGCTAAATTCTTTGGTAGTATATATTGAAGACAAATAGATAAATTATATAAGAGGTGCTAGAATAACACTTATTTAGCACTAAATATTATAGACAAAAAGCAAAATAATATTGAATTCCCTTATCCATATATAAAAATATACATATTGGTAGATATATATCCATATATATAGACGAAGACCATTGTGGCTTGTTTGACAATGCAACAACAATTTATATATGCATATGTATATCTAAAAA
This sequence comes from Sequoiadendron giganteum, assembly GCA_007115665.2. NCBI lineage: Eukaryota > Viridiplantae > Streptophyta > Pinopsida > Cupressales > Cupressaceae > Sequoiadendron > Sequoiadendron giganteum. The sequence goes on along the minus strand of CM021106.1, from coordinate 632,461,308 downwards.
GATGTGTATACTATCTTTATTCGTATTTATGTAGACAATAATTTTTCAAAGGGTTTAAAATAACATATATAAGTACTATTTACATTGTGAGAAAATCGATACAATACAACTATAGCGTCCAATTGTATAGCATTGAGATGTTGTTAATAACAAAGCATTTAATGGTGGAGTATGTGTAACATGTTGATAATGCCACAATGGCTCTTTTGACAATGCAAATGAATCAATATATTTTCTTGCACATTTTGGAGTTGTGTTGCCAAAAAGTGTAGCCTTGACACTTTTTACTCATTTGGATCTTTGCCTATGGATTTTAGACTTTACCCCTTTCCAAGCCTTATTTCAAAGTGTTGTAAAAAAAAATTCACACTTTCCTAGGCTTATCATCACTAATTCAACCCTTCCTCATGTTAAATTGTCTCCTTAATGTAATTTTAAGCCCAACTTAAGTGTCTTTCGAGAGGCAAGCATGTTAAACATCATTAAACACCTTTTTATTCTTGACCATCACTTGAATTTGTCCAAGTGGACTAGGTTGCCACCTTGGGCAACCTAGTCCCTTTTAACATTAAATTATAAATTAAATAAAAAATATTGTGGAAATTTGTCTCCAAAACCCTAAGGTTGAAATTTTAGACTTTACCCCTTTCCAAGCCTTATTATAAAGTGTTGTAAGGTGTTGTAAAAAAATTGCACACTTTCCTAGGCTTATCATTACTAATTCAACCCTTCCTCATGTTAAAAATTAAATAAAAAATATTGTGGAAATTTGTCTCCAAAACCCTAAGGTCGACCTATCATGTGTTATTTTCAAGGAAATTAGGGCATATCTTGTATAAATAAGGCTTTTTCCTCTCATTTTGATCTCTAAGAACCCTAATTCTTCCATTCATTCACTCTCCCATTCTCCATCTCTCATCTTCTCAAGCAAGCTAAGGTTTTTCATCCTAGGTCATCAAAACATCTTTTTTGAAGCATTCAAGGGCTAAAACTCCAATCATTTCTACAACAATCCAAGATCTCTCATCATGGAAAGGTACTAACTTAATTTGTGCATGTTTTATAATCGTGTCTCTTCATTTGATTTGATTATCTAAAAGGGTCTTGACCAAGGCAAGCCCCCATGCCCTAACATCCAACATTTCTTTCTCTCTCTGTGTGATTTGTAGGTTTTGTTTGTAGTTTTGTCAAAGAATTGGATTAAAAGTTTTGCCACAAAACTATCAAAGCCATTCAAGGTTGGAGTAACCCTAGTTGGAGCTTGGAGGACACTTGCAGACTAGAATATTCACTTTCGGGATCGGATAGCTAGAGAAGCAAAAAGTGTAGACTAGGGGCTTCCATTTCCACTCCTTGATTTCCAAAAATTTAGAAGAGGACTAATGGCGACCTAGTCCCTCTAGACCTACTTTTTAGAGAATTTGGTAGATTTGGATACGCATTTGGCCGAAACGGGCTTTGATGAAGTTTTCCAAATCTGGGACTAGGTCGCCCAAAAATGGTGTAAGTGTCCTAATAGACCAAAATTCTAGAATCAACAACATTTCCAGTCCTCATTCCATCCTCTACAAGTTTCTAGGTGCACACCTTTCATTTTCAAATTTTTGTTTTTGTTTCATAAGCTTTCTTAGGTCATTTAGTTTAATGCTTGTATATCTCAATGTGTTTTCAAACATAGTTTTATTTTCACAACACAACCCTATTCAACCCATACCCTTTGAATGAAATCACCAAAAATAAATATCATTAGGTGAAAGAGTGTCATTTCTTCTAAACAAGCTCCTAAGTGAAATAAACTAGGGGACTATTTAGGGGAATCCTATTTCTGTTTTATCATTCTATCTTTTTGGTGGTTCATTTTGGTGAACCTGACATTTGCATACCCTCTTCTCTGATTTGGAGCTTTTTCTCATCCTAGGTTTGCATTGCATTACATTTTGCATTGTTCAAATTGCATTCTAGGGTTTTAAAAATTGCATTAGTGAAAGTGCATATAGGTTGCATTTTTTGCATTTTAAATCATTGAACATTTTCTGAAATTCTGCATTTTTATCATAGATCTACATAAGACAATATAGAAACCACTTGAATCTATCAAAAAACTTTAAAAATTCCCCAAAAAATCACTAGGAGGACTAGGTCGCCACCTTGGGCGACCTAGTCCCTTTAGGCCTCTAAAATAGCCTTTTACAAAGCTAAAAACCCACTTTTTAAGCTTTTGTTTTGTGCCATTACCTACCTATATCATTTGGTTGTGTTTCTATAACATGCATTTCATTACATTTACCTTAAATTAGCCCATTTCATGCATTGTACATTTTTAATTTTGCAGTCACAACAATTCATTTTCAGTTCATTACATAGTGTAATCAGTAAATTACGGTGGCTAGCATATTGTTATAAATCTATTATCTTTATCTCATCTATCTATTTTCTTGTCCCTTATCTTTTCTATCTCTCTATCTTTTTGTTCATAGAGGTGTGAACACCTACGTAGGGTTTTGACTAAGGAAAGCCCCTAAAATAGCCCCGACCTTTTCCTTGTTTCCATTTGTGCAGGTTTGGAAGATGGAGCATTGTAAGGAAGATTTTGTGGACCTCTTGTGAGTTCCTCTCTTACTTTCCATCTAGTTCTTTTTATTTCATTTCTTTCAATCTATGCTTGTTATTTCCATTCTATTATTTATGTTAGTTTAGCACATCTTTAAGATTTTAATTATCGAATAACTAGTAAGTTCATTGTTGTCTCTATGATAAATCTAGTTTTTGGTTTGTACATGACTACAATGTGCCACAAGAAATTCCATGTGTTGTGTTGTCATCCTTGGCCAAGAGCTCGTTGGTTTTTCCAAAGAGCCTCTGCAACCTACTCTTTCAAATCCTAAAAATGTTCCCCTTTAATTTCACATGAAACATAAAATATAAAACAAAATTCATTTTCTTTCCATCTTGTCCGCTTGAGCATTGATCCCCGAGGTAGCAAAGGAATCATTCACTCTTCTAGATCACATCATTTTAGGGTGTCAAATTTGCATCTCTACAATAACATAATAATCACTTATTGCATAATCATAATCACTTTGAACCACTTTTTTCCTCTCTTGTTCCATAAGAATGGCATGTTTATGAGCTAAAGTTGTGAAGCCTTGTGGTAAGCATCAAGATACAAATTAAAATATAAATGAATATCATTTAATTTTTCACTAATAGACATATAAAACACAAAATATAATATCAAATTTACTAATTTGACTCATATCTTTGTCAAAGGCATCAAAGATGATATCATTGCGACAACACCATGCTCTATTATGGTATGAATACTAGAAGGATTGTCAACTACTATGATCATCCAAAACTAAAACAACATTATTAAATTGTCAAGATCTACCTAGCATTATTTTCCAAACATTTGATGATTAAAAAATACTCAAGATTACCTCAATGTAAGATGCATGACCACTCTGACTGACAAATGCTGATGTAAAAGGCCCTATATTAACTTGTAAAACATTTAATGTGATTTTTTAGATTATCATTTATATAATTTTAAAGTATTCACATGTACTACATTTGTTATTTCTTAACTAGTTACATATCTATGGACTTTAGATTGACATGTAAACAGGAGTTGGAAGGCCGAAAAATTCAAGGTGAACAATCAGATCCTAAAATTTTGTTACAATCAACTAGTAATTTAGTTAATCTTACATTCCAAAATGAAATATGATAAATTGTTCAAATTTTCTTGTCTATTAATGCCAAATGTTCATTCTAGGATCTCATATGTCTTGACAATCTAATACAATTATGTGTCCTTCTACTACCCACATGCATCCTTATCATCTTGAGATCCATATACATAAAGAGACGCATGGTTTTTTCATAAGTGAGGTGTAGTTTGAGACCTATATCACCTAGTGCTAAAGGCCTACCATGGTATAAAAGGGTAGAAAGTGAGTGAGCTAATGGATTGTAGGGTCTCGACCTCAACAACCTCCTTCACAATGGAAGGGATAGTGACATTCTCAAACTTTTATCTAGCAAGGGGTCTTGATAGCTGGTTGTGGGCAAGTTGTGTCCCCACTCTTTCCTATGTTGAGCCCCCACCTCTTCCCTAGAAACCTTGCATGTTGAAGTAATTCAAGATCTCATTGAGGAAAAACTCACAATAGATTTTCTTCAAAAAGTATTATGGGACCTCATTGTTATTGTAAGAAGGATGGTCAAAGACTATCCACCATCTATCCCAAAAAAAATCCCCATCCCTTGGTGATGGTACCAATGGATACAGAACCTCCTACAAGCATCATGTATGGGTGCAGTAGTTCTTGGGTCGATGAATAATGCACACAAGTTTGATTACAATATTTGATTTCATTTAATTTGCTCATAGGATAGTTTGTATACATAAAATTGTCTTTATTCTTCTCTCTCATTTGACCAAGTGTAGATTTTTCCACTTAAATATTTTATGTGAGATATAATTGATTCTAATGAACTGGAAAGGGTAGACCTATGGGATTTTGTTCCCGATAGATCTCTCAACCTCCCTATTATTCCATCAAGTTCTCTTTTTATTGTTTTCAATTTTTCCTAATACATTTTCTTGTGTTCCAAGAGGATGTTGAGGCAATGTGGGAGGATTTTACTATTGTTTTTCTTCAAGAGGGTTTTCGTCAATTGATGAATGTAGATTTTCATCAACTGTTGGGGCATTGTCAATTCTTTAAAATTGAAGAAAAACCACTCAAAAAAATCTATCTACTTGATTGAATTTTTACATTAAAAAACTAAAAATACTTACCTTTTTTACCTTGACAACATTGTGACAACATTTTGCTGATGATTTGGTGGAAAAATTTGGTAAGAATGACCAATTCCACAATGTCGGCATGCTCTATAAAATTGCAAATCAAAAATTGCTTTTGAGAAGTCGAGCTCAAATGAGCTTGGTCTCTTAGTTTCAAAAAAAATAAAAAATACAAGCACGTTATAACGTGCTCACATTATAACCCACTTGCATTATGTTTTGAATTGACTAAGGCCAAGAGTTGACAATACAAACCATAATGCAAGCATATTATAATACACTCACGTTATGTTTAGTAGGGGGACAAAAAGTGGCATGGAAAACATTTTAGAAAAAAAAAATCAATAAAAAGGAACATTGGAAACACCCTAGATATCTTGTAAATGATAGTCATTCCTTCCTTGCAATTACTCGCTTTAATGTGCACAACATTGTTTCAAGTTTGATATTTTTTGTTCTCTTCTTTTGCTCTCTTCACCCTAATGATGAATCATGAAATGTGATTTGAAACATTAATGATAAATTATATTATAATAGAATGGATACCCTTCAAACCTCCACTCATAACCAAAAAGATAATAATTTAAACTATTAAACAAAATGAATGTGAAAATAATTAACCTTATAAATTTTTTTTTTTTTAAAAACTCATAATTACAATTACTAGCAAGCTTTTGGTTCCTACCAAGGCCCCACTTCTAGCGGTAGGGAGGACCCCCACCGACCACTTTAAAAAACGAGATTTATTCTCCAAATTCCAATATAACAAAACTATAACCGCTGGTCGACTCATAATTAATTTCTTTGGGAAACAATAACGGAAACTGCAGTATTAAAACGCGAAAGTACTGATGCCCAAAGCATAGGAAAAAATGGCCTTCAACACCTCCTCCTCCGCAGAAAAGCGCGCAAATGTGAATCCCCGGGATTTGAGGTTCACCCAGCCTGACATTAAGTCTACATTCAAGGATCACACATACCCACTGTTAGAGAGACAGCTTCTTTGATGAAGCGTGGCGAGCTGAATCCTGCTGTGTTGGGCGATCTCCATGTATCCACAGACAAAGACGGCCGTATGTGGTGTGATAATAACCGGCGCCTGTTTGCCCACAGAGAGGCTGGTGTTCGTTCTGTACCAGTCGTTTTTGATGGCAATCGCCGTCCCAAAAATTCGGTGAAAAGTATGCTGAAGGATCCAACCTTCATGCCCAGGATCAGAGGTGAAGCATCGAGAGAGCAAAATGAGATTTTCTGTGTGTCTGCTTGGGTGGAATCTGCTGACGAGGATCACGATTACGATTAGCGTTCAGGGTTTCATTTTCCCCTAGATTATTTAGTATTTTTGGTATTTGTTTTGTGTGCTAAGATTACTGTGTTAACTTTAAAGAATGTGAAGGAGATCGAATTCAGAATTCAGTCTCAACCTGTGTGATGGGTTCTTTGTCAGTGTAATGTTTTTTCTGAGACCATGTTAAGAGATCTAAATGTATGTATGTTGATACACTCTATAGTTATAATAAAAAGCGTTTTAATGGTTTGATTAAGGGTTTTAAGGGTTTTAATGGTGTGTAAGATGTTTCGGTTAAACTCTATCGCTATTTATATGATTTTGCATGAATAGACCAACATGCATATTTCTTCGTATGTGGTCTTTTTGGGGGTGTAGAGGTTACTCGCAGTTGTCTTTGTTGGCAATGCATTTTTTTCTGTATTTGCTAGCTTTTCCTAATTTCTATTTTAGCCAGATGACACCATTTGTAGTTGCTGCCTGTAACAAAATAAAACTGAATAATTATATAACTTATAGTTGCTGTTTCATAGTTTTTAAGAAATGATGATATAAAATTGAATAATTATATAGCTAATTGTTGCTGTTTCATAGATTACTTTAGAAATGTTGATAAAAACTTACAGCAGCAATCAAACAGTATGGAATGTGAAAATCTCATAAAATTATACAGTTTTAGAAACGGTAGAATACTTTTTAAAAAATTGCAACCAGATTCGGATTGGTAACTACCACCTGTCACATTAGGGAGATGCATTATGAAGGCCATCTCCTTGTAAATCTAAGTTCCAACAGACTAAGTTTTGTGCCTGCTGTCTTGCGTTTCATGAAAGAACCTTGGTCGGATTACTTAATAAACTTTTAAATTTCTTATCTTGTCATAGATTTATATACACCGTCAAAACTTTCGTAGGACAGATTTGCATCCGGGTCCACAAGTGATCTGCATCAGACAGTTCAATTTTTGGTTTTGTTCTAATTCTGTGTATTTCAGATGTTAATTACAGCAATTATTACAGGCGCCTCATTATATATAGCAGTTTCAAAAGAATTAAGCATGGTCCATTTGAATGGTCAGTAGCAGTTACAAAGGTATCTCATTAAGTAGCAATCTTTAGTGGAGATGTGAGGGGTTACATATTCCTGCGGCAGTTACTAATTCTTTCACTGGAACACTGGCAGCAGCAGTTACAGACGTCTCATTTTAGCTCCACTAAAAAACAGACGAGGAGCAGTTACGTAACTCCTGGGTGGCTGGTGAGCCATGTGTCGTGTCTTTGCTGGGTGTATACCTTACACTATCCTGGCGATTACATTTCAGACAGTCAGAAACAAATTCAGAATATTGTTAAACATAAATGAGGCAGTCTGTTTTTCCCTCGCAGGCACGCCCCTGCGGCTGGCAATAATATCTTTTAAAGAGAAATTTAAGTGTCTTTTTTAAACAAAGCTCAGGCAGTAAGAATGCAGAAAGTATCGACCGAGGGTTTCAGATTGCTTGTGCAGAGTTCAGATCGTCTGTAATTTTTTCTAAGTGAGTTCATTAGGTTGGCATGTGTGCTTTCCACAGGTCGAGAATTTGGTTATAATTTTGGGAACAAGTGCACTGATTTTTTTCTTCACAATATCATGATTCCATTTCGTTAAGAGTTTTTACCAACTTCCTCAACTAGGAAAGGGATCCAATGGCCATTGAACTTAAGAAGCACTGCAGGCCATGCTCCTTGGTCACATTGAAACCCTATACCAACAACCGCCTTCTCCAGAACCGCTTTCAACCCCCTTCTCCATTTGGGTCTTAACAGAGCCATACCTATCCTTATAACAACCTCTATATCTTCTGCTAAATCAAGCATGACCGCCAGAAACTACGAAGCGATGACAGAGCTTACCCAGTATCTGCAAGCCATTTTCATAAAAGTGTCCCCCAATACAATCTTGATCGTCTGCAAGACCACCATTGAGTTGGTCTTGAAGATTATCTTTAGCCGCTTCTCTGTAATAGCCCCCATGAAGGAAATCTTGTGAGATTTCGCCATTAGACGCATCGTTGGCTCTGTGGGAAAAATAATATTCTTATATGCACGACTACAAGGGTTTGTAATGTATATGCAGTGAAGTACTTTATATTATATGTCTATGCTATCACAAATAAAAAAGTGGCACAACAAATAATTTGATTTTTATCATGAAATGTAACAGATTGTCAAAAAAAAAACTTATGATCATTGAAAGTTGAATATAAATTATATTTTAAATAATGATGTGTTGTTTTTATAACAACAAATAGTATTTTTATGTTGGATATAAATATTTAGATCATTAACATTGCATATAAGTTATATTTTGAATACAAATATGATATTGTTCTAACAACAAATGATATTTTTTTGTTTAACTAGGAAGGTTTGGTTGAATCTTTCAAAATTTATTTTAAAAGCACTTCTCATTAGATGTGTTAATTTGTTGAGTTGCATAATGAGTCACACCCCAAACCTTAGTTGTAGATAGATAAGAGGTCATTTCACATTTCTAAACACCCCAAACCTTAGTTGTAGATAAATAAAAGACCATTTCAAATTTCTTAAATAAGATCTTACAAAATTTCATGAAGAGAGTGTTGTTTAAGTAGTGTGTAGAAAGATAAAATAGGTCTTGTGCACAAAATCATTCTACATAGTCTATAACATGAAACAACTAATTAAAAGGAGTATCCATAAAAAATATATATTTAAATCTCGAGGTCATAAATTGATAACATAAATTAAAATAATTTCATTAAAAAAATTATTGGAAAAATTATAAATATATTAATCAAATGAATCTTAGAGAATTACATAAATTTTTCTTGATAGCCATATGATATAACTCAAATCAACCATACTAAAGTCCATAAAAATTAGTACAACATCAACAAGTATTAACACCAAAAATCAAATTAATATACAATTGACATATAGTTCATATTAACCAACTCAATTTTGGCAACTATAATCATAATTGTTGGGGGGCCAAATAACCTAGATTTTTTATTTATTAATCAAGTGTATGTTAAATCACCACCAATTTATTTATGACCCATTTTGTAATGTCCCCGTTTTGGTCCATTCAAACATTATTAGAAAGCTCCAAGTATCTTAGAGAGTGCCAACTTTTTTAAAAGGAATATTGACAATTACAGTGAACTAAGTAGACCAAGATGACTCCCACGATACACTTTGGATGTAATCTCGACATTTTGAGAGCATTCAACACTTCTTAGAGAAGTTTTTTTTGGAAAGCACCAATTTTTGTAAAAATATCTTGAGAACTTAAGGTCATTTTGGCGTTGTTAGATTTCATATTTGGAATTTTTTAATATTTTCATAGCTTTGAGTGGATGTGCAAAAATTAATTAAATAATTGTAGTGTCAAAAATTGGCACCATTAACAATTTCACATTATGTTTTTTTCCCCTAATTTATTGGACTTAATTAAGCTCCTAATTTTTTGAACTATGCATTCCAAAGCATATTTTTTACTATTTTTCGAAAGACTACAAGCATTGAATAAATGCATCCAAATATTATTTTTCTCCTGACTAAGTGTGTCTTGGATAGTTGGGCCAAGACCCATTCACCCATGGGCAAGTGGGTCCCCTTCTTAGCCAGGACCCAAATTCAAATATGTTGTTAGTGGCATTTTAACATCTAAAATTCAAATTTCAAGTGTCAGCTTTTGGAATGTAATTTTCAATCCAAATTAGTACAATTGCATATAAATACCTAGTTATTTTATCATTTGAAATATAAAAAGATCTAATGAGAACTAAGTACATCCATGAGAAAATACTATTGTCAAGAGAAAGTCAAGAGCAACATTTTAAATCATTATAGCAATAATTCAAGATCCAACATCAAGTCAAAGTTTATGTGTGTTCATGTTGTCATTACTTTATGAAGGATAACATATTTTTGTAGGTCTCCAAAGCACTCAATAATTCAAGCATGAAAGATCCTAATACTTCAGGTGATGTGCATGAATTCAATCGTTCCAGGAAGCCTTTGAAGGGTGGTGAATTGTAGCATTTTGTGGTTTCATCATTCCTTCCTTTCAATTATCATTTATATCATTCACATCGTCATTATGTAAGTGGAAACATTTACACAGGGTTTGAGTGAGGCAAGGCCCTAAATGGCCCAACATTTTCTCCTTGTTTGAATGTACAGGTTATAGGTTTGAGGAGGATCAAGGAAAGCTTGAAGAAAATTCATTAATTGTTGCATTTGTTATCATCAAAGTTATCAAGCTAGGAAAATCACTTACAAAATTTACTAGTGAAATGCTCACAATTCTACAACCAGGAATCAAAAGATCAAATCTAGCGCTAGAGGACCCCTAAATCAGTTTTATGACCCCTTATCAAAGACCCATTCTCGCATGGGTGAATAATTATCTTTGCACATGTTAGATCCAGTTTTTGACAATAGGTACATATCACTCTACCTCCCCTAGATCCACTTTCAAATTACTACTTTAGTTTGTTCATCTTTAGGATATTGTATTTTCATATTAGGCCATATAGTCCAATTAGGTTAATCATTTATACTTCATTTCTGAGACTCAAAAGGATTAGATCTAGGTCTAATCAAGGCTCACCTTTGAAGTTGAAAGTCAATCTTTGTGCCTTGTTAATTTGTATCATAATGAACCCCTTGGGAAAGTAGAATTGATCCTGGGTTATTTTTACATAGGACTTATTATCCCCTTTCCCATATGTTTCATTATGGTAAACCTGACATTTGATATCCTAGCTTTCTGATTTGGTAGTTTTTTTAAATCCTAGATCTGCATTTTGCATCATTTTGTCTTGCATTTGTCATTTAGGGTTTCATATTTGCATCATAAAAATCTAAAAATATTGCATCCATATTACATCATAGCTTGCATTATGGTGTGTTTTAGTCATTTAGATTGGATTTTTATTTCAAAATTACATTAAAAAATATGTCATTTTGTTCCAAAATTGTCATACATTTGTGTTTGCATTACATTATAAAATTTTGGAAAAATAGTCACTATCAAACCTATTTACGAATAGGAACAACAACCTTAAAAAATAACTAAGACAATAAGTTTTTCAATTTTCAAAACCCCTAAACAAGGATCCATTCACCCTTGGGGGACCTTTTCCTTATACAAATACATCAACAGCCTTTTTCACACTTGTCTATCTTTGTCTACTTAATTCATATATACTTGCATATCTTAGAACTTGAAATTCATAACTACATATCGTAAGGTATTTTGCATTGAGTTCATATGGTGAAAGAAAGTGTATTGTTTCTATTCAAAAATTGCATCAAAAATCATCATTTTTAGGTCTTTTGGATATTAAAATAAGTCAATTATTGCATTTTAGATATAAATTTTACATTCAAACTTTTTCAAACATCTTCAACATCATTGCATACTTGCATTTTGTATTAAATTAGGATGCATTAAGAAAATTCTGAAAATTTATTTACCGTTACAACTGTGTTTCCAAGTAGAATCAACATTCTTAAACAATTTAGTACATAGTTAAACTTGGAATTTTCAGAACTAAGGAGGTGACTAGGACCCAAACACCCTTGGGTGACCTTGTCTTGCCTGTCTTGGCCAAAAAACAATTCTTTGAGATCTTTGTTATTGTGTCTCCTATTTGGTTTTGTTGTTTGATTCTTGTTTTTTCCTATTTTGTTGTGTTTTTTTATCCATTTAGTGTTCACCTTGGGTACACTTAAGTAAGTTTTTTGGAACTTTTATTTGTTTCACAACCTAGTACCCTATTGCCAATACTTTAGTGAGACATAGTTCTAGACTTATGGTATCCCATGTTGGCTTTACACCGTTGTGGATCATGAGTCTTCTAACTCTTTCATGACAAGTGTTGTCAATATTCAACTCATTTTGGACCCTATTCCCGATGTTACCATGTTAATGACAAACTTACAAACACCCACCTTTTACAGATGTGGAAACTATGGAACTTCCCATGTTCCCAAAGACAAACTATAAAGCTTGGACAAAGACTTAGAGGGATTACAAGACTATGTAAGTATTGAATCTCTAGTTGGAATTATTTTTCGTATGCTAGAAAACATGAGGAAATTAATTGGTGATGCTCATGGATTATAGGTTTTGGGTGGCCTAGCTCATATAGTTGATAGAAACATCCCTATTATAGCTAGTTTTCCTCAAACATTAATGAGAATTCAAAATCAAGGAGGAAATCAAATCTCCCTCCCTACAACCATATCCTCTATTCCTACATACACAAATAAAACTTTTACAGCTTCAAAAATACAACCAAGCATTAGCATAACTTTAACAATAGGTCTTTCCATTGGAAATCCTTATGGTTTTGGATCTTTACATGTCGCACCTCAAGTTTCATCCCCACTCATGAATTTGCAACATAGTACCCCACCTAACACAGACACACTTCCACCATATTTACCTCATTCCCAAAACATGTCAAGCAATGATTTTGGCATAAACCAACTATTGCAAAATTTGACATCACTTCAACAAAAAAATCTCAACATTGAACCAAAACCAAAATAGACAACCATCACAATATATCAAAAGGATCCCATTGTCACTTGATATATTGAAAGCACAAATGTCACAAAATATAGAGATACCCCAATTTGACAAGTATAATAGTAAAGGGGACCCTAGAAATCACATATCAACATATACCGCTATGTCTAGTGACTTTATTTTTAAGGATAAATTCTTAGCTAAAATTTTCCCTAGGTCATTGAAAGATATGACCTTGGAATGATTTTTCTCATTATCTAGTAACACATTCCACTCATTTAATGAGCTTGTTGATGTGTTTCTCAATCATTTTCAAGTCAACATTGATCCTAAGATCAACATAGCTGATTTTAATGTGATGCAAACAAAGGCAAGGTGAAAAGGTTACAAATTTTATACGCCATTATCAGTTGATATTATCATAAGTTAATCTAACTCTTCCTGATGTTGATATCAAAAGAATGTTCATTGATAGCTTGCAAAATGGCATAAGGGACAAGGTCCTATTACTAAAATTTCCATCAATTATACTTTTATCTACAACACTTTGTGATTAAAAAAATTTAATTAGTAAGTATGAACATACATCTTCATCAACTCATGATGAGAAATATGAATCCGTACCCCATAACAATTACCAACCATTCAAGAAGCAAAACATGAATTTCATAAAGATAAATCCATCCCAATAACTAATCATGTTGAGCCTCAAGTTGCTGCCATAAGTTCAACCCCATACCAATTTAGAGAAAAAGATAGATAGTTCACCCCACTACTCAATTTCATCCATTCAATCATGTTAAATTTTTTGAGTAAGAACCTATTCTGCTTGCCTCCATTTAGACCTACAGATACAACCAAACCTATACCTCCAAGTTTTAATCCAAGTGAATTTTGTCAATATCACCACATATATCACAACAACACAATACGCAATTAGCGTTGACTTTTGCTCCAGATTTTAGTGTATTTGAGTGCCTGAATTAAACAATTTGGTTGGTGCCCAACTCGGAGTAAACAGGCATGGTCAGCTCAGCATCAGATTTTGTGTCGATTTTTTCGTTGAATTTAGCGTCAAATTTAGCACTGGTTGTAGCGCTGGGAAATAATAGTGCCTTCGTTAGTGCCTAGAATAGCACCTACAAGTAATGTAGGAAATTGCGTCGAAATGGGCACCCAATTTGGCTTTTGATTTTACTTCGATGTCTACTCCCATTTTTTCTTCTAGTTTTGCTTCTAATTTTACATCCAGTTTTTCTTCCAATTTTTCCTCCAGGTTTGCTTCCAATTTTGCTTCTAGGTTTGCTTCCAGTTTTTCTTCTGGTTTTCCTTCCAGTTTTTCTTCTGGTTTTGCTTCCAAGTTTGCTTCCGAGTTTGCTTCCAATTTTTCTTCCGGCTTTGCTTCTAGTTTTGCTTCCAAGTTTTCTTTCGATTTTTCTTCCAGGTTTGCTTTCAATTTTGCTTCCAATTTTTCTTTCAAGTTTGTTTCTAGGTTTGCTTCCAGTTTTGCTTCTAGGTTTATTTCCGGTTTTGCTTCCAGTTTTGCTTCCAGTTTTGCTTCCAATTTTGCTTCCAGTTTTGCTTCGAGGTTTTCTTTCGGTTTTGCTTCCAATTTTTCTTTCAAGATTGCATCTATTTTGCTTCTAGTTTGGCTTCCATTGTTTCTTCTAAAAAATCTTCTTGTTTTGCTTCCATTTATTAATTTAATATGTTTTATTTCAATCTGATTAGTTAAGTTTATCGCGCCTCTTAAATAACTCATATGATTATAGGGTAAGTAATTTAATTATTTAACTCATATGATTAAATAACAATATAATTATTGTAACATGATCATCATCTATAATTAGAACAAGTGAATCAAATATCTATAATTTAATTGAATTTGATAACATCCAACCTGAGCAGTAAATTAAAATCATCATACTTAATAAATATCCATCCAAAAATCATCGACCACTTTTAATATATATAAATTAACAAGTCAATACTGATAAGATCATCATCATATATAACTAAAACAAGTGAAAGTCAAATATTCCAGTACATCAAAAACATGTCAAAATGGTACATGTCCAACAGTCGACATAAGTGAAAATGATACATGTACAAATGATATAAATAAAATTGATAAATTATGTAAATCAAATTGATACAAGTCAAGATGATACATGTACAAATGATATGGTGAAAATGATACATGTAAATATGATACAACTCAACAATATAGTATTGTAGGCTGTGAAAATGATACATGTGATAGTAACCATGAAAAGAGTCATCATAACGATATATCAACAATGATCCATGATGTAGTCTATATGATCATGAATGTCACTAGTTACTATCACCAACTGTCTCATCATCATCATCACCATCGTGATCATCATCATCATCATCATCATCATCATCATCATCATCATCATCACCATCGTGATCATCATCATCATCATCATCATCATCAGCCTCAATGTCTTTCATATATGTGCTATCATCATCCTCTGCCATGCGATCTATACGAGAAGAACCAATATTTTGTCGATCTATATCATGTTGAGGATCATCTTGATCTTTTGGAAGACCCGTGTTCTGCAAAAGAAAACCATTTAAAATGAAAATTTATAATTTATTTCATGCAATAATTTAACTTTTTGTTATATATCTAATATTAAAATATATGAGATGAAACCATAATCATATTACATCATATCAAAGTGCACATACCATAATAAAATTTCAAAAAAGTTATAGCTAATACTGGTGAGTTAGGAGAAACTTCATCTTTCAAAAACAAAGCCAATTAGGCTGGCAGACTTGTGGATCAGGCTAGCATTTAGGGGAAGAGGAAGAAAGATGATTGGAACTCTGGAGGCCCATCATAATGGATCTCAATATTCAACCATGAGAGCAGAAGAGAGAGCTGATATCATGTATCAAAATATTAAGCATGCATTCTTCCAGCCAGCGGAGAAGGAGATTATTACTTTGCTTCATTTTCATTTGCATAACCATATCACATCGTAGGAACCAAGAAGACCAAGGATGTCTAGTTTTATGTGCAGGTAATGGATGTGGTCCAAAATTTAGGAGGGGCAAGAAGGTCACTATATGATCCTGATGAAATTAAGGAAGAACAACAAGAGAGGGACAAGAAAAATAAAATCAATACAGAGTTTCAAGGATTTGTCAAGCGAGTCAGAGAGCTATGGGAGTAGCCTCATCTAAAATATTTTGAACTAGAGTTTGATATACCATTTAGAGAGCTTGGTTTTCATGGAGTTCCTTTCAAAGCCTCTTCTTTTATTTTTCCTACGGTAAACTATTTGGTAGACTTGGTGGAATTACCTTTCTTAGTAATCACTATTAGTGAGATTGAGATTGTTAACCTTGGGAGAGTAGGACTTGGGAAAAAGGAATTTGATATAATGGCTATTATTTTCAAAGACTTCAAGAGGGATGTACTCCACATTGACACCATTCCTCAATCTTCACTTGATGGCATCAAGGAATGACTAAACTCCATGGATATAAAGTATTATGAAAGCATAATGAACTTGAATTGGCAGGCAATTTTGAAGAGTATTACTGATGATCCAAATAAATTTATTGAAGATGGTGGTTGGGAATTTTTGAATATGGAAGCTAGTGATTCTGATTTTGATAATTTAAAAGAGTCGGATCAAGGATATAAACCCTTTGATGTAGAAGAGGAATCAGAATCATATTTCATGTAGCCAGCAACAAGACTGTTACAAGAAAACAAGATGGAGATAATTCTTATATGAGGATAATTTTAAGCGTTGTAGGTACTGGCTTTAATGCCAACTACAATGGCAACATTGAAATTCCCTAATAGTATTTATGTTAAGGAAATTTCCTTTAGCTACAATGATTCAAAGCACATAAACCATGTGGTACAAATGATTAAATCCCAGAGATGGTCTATAGCAATGAAAGAGTCTGAAAAGACAAAGAGAGCTACACTGGTGACTCAAGAGAAACTTCAACTTTCAAAAACAAAGCCAATTAGACTGGCAGACGTGTGGATCAGGCCAACATTTGGTGGAAGAGGATGAAAGATGACTAGAACTTGGAGGCCCACCATAATGAATTTCAGTATTCAACCATGAGAATAGAAGAGAGAGTTGATATCATGTATCAAAACATTAAGCATGCATTATTCCAGCCTACAGTGAAGGAGATGATTACTTTGCTTCATTTTCATTTGCATAACCATATCATGGCGTGGGAACCAAGAAGACCAAGTATGTCCATTTTTATGTGGAGGTAATGGATGTGGTCCAAAATTGAGGGGCAAGAAGGTCAATGTATGATCCTGATGAAATTGAGGAAGAACAACAAGAGAGGGACAAGAAAAATCAAATCAATACAGAGTTTCAAGGATTCGTCAAGCGAGTAAGAGAGCTATGGGAGCAGCTTCATCTAAAATATTTTGAACTAGAGTTTGATATACTATTTAGAGAGCTTTTTTTTCATGGAGTTCCTTTCAGAGCCTTTGCTTTTATTGTTCCTATGGTAAACTATTTGGTAGAGTTGGTGGAATTACCTTTCTTATTAATCACTATTAGTGAGATTGAGATTGTTAACCTTGAGAGAGTAGGACTTGGGAAAAAGGAATTTGATATAATGGCTATTTTTTTCAAAGACTTCAAGTGGGATGTACTCCACATTGACGTCATTCCTCAATCTTCACTTGATGGCATCAAGGAATGGTTGAACTCCATGGATATAAAGTACTATGAAAGCAAAATGAACTTGAATTGTCGACCAATTTTGAATAGTATTATTGATGATCCAGATAAATTTATTAAAGATGGTGGTTAGGAATTTTTGAATATGGAAGCTAGTGGTTCTGATTCTGATAATGCAGACGAGTCATATCAAGGATATGAACCCTCTGATGTAGAAGAGGAATCAGAATCAGATTTCATGTAGCCACCATCAAGACTCTTACAAGACAACAAGATGGAGGGAATTATTATATAAGGATAATTTTCAATATTGCAGGTACCGACTTTAATGCCAACTACAATGGTGACATTGAAATTCCCTAGTAGTATTTATGTTAAGGATTCAAAGCACATCAACCGTGTGGTACAAATGATTAAATCCCAGAGATGATTTGTAGCAATGAAAGAGTCTGTAAAGGCAAAGAGAACTATGCTGGTGACTCAGGAGAAACTTTAAGTTTCAAAAACAAAGCCAATTAGGCTAGCAGACATGTGGATCAGGCTAGCATTTGGTGGAAGAGGATGAAAGATGACTGGAACTCTAGAGGCCCGCAATAATGGATTTTGGTATTCAACCATGAGAGTAGAAGAGACAACTAATATCATGTATCAAAAAATTAAGCATGCATTCTTCCAGCCAGTAGAGAAGGAGATGATTACTTTCCTTCATTTTCATTTGCATAACTATATCATGGCGTGGAAACCAAGAAGACCAAGGATGTCCAGTTTTATGTGGAGGTAATGGATGTCGTCAAAAATTTAGGAGGGGAGATCCTCATGTCTACTAAGAGGCATAAAGTCAGATGAATTAAGTTCACCTACATGTCTGCCAAAGTTTACTTCCAATTTTTATGACTGTTTTTCTTGACTGTTAGAGTTTACTTACAAATTTGAAATTTCTTTTTGGTCATTTTGATGAGGATATATTCAGCCAATGTGTAAGCAACTTTTATTTGTTTGAGGTAGCACCTAACAATCCTACCTCCTTTCCTTACCTAAGAAGTGGATTTGAATTTGGAAATACTGCACTTCAAAACTAGCTGTGATTTAAGGAGAGCTATTCTAGCTTTGTTGTTGACACCGTCATTCTTCAACAAGGACTTAGATGCATGGAATAAAATGCAAGCTTTCAAACATACATTTGAATGTGCATAATTTGATTGATTATGGTTTTCACATGCAGTTGTCTTTACATGACTATTTTGGATTGTCAATACATGTAATAGTGATTGCATCCTTATCAAGTTTGGCTACCCTTATTCAAAATGCATTGGTCTTTGGACTCAATACAAAGTTGTGCATTTCTATTCTATATTTGTCACATGTAGGACATTTAAGGGGTACAACATATAGAAATTTAGTACTATCATCCAAGGAAAACTTATAGATAGTGTATCAAGAACAACAGAAAAATGATTTTATTAGGGTGAATGCTTTCTTCCCCCACACTACTGATATTCTCCCCAAAACATTTTTTTTTTATTATTTTAACGCATCTCAAAATTTAATGTATTGATTAACATTTCTTACGCATTTGAGTTGTTTATGCAAATGATGCATATATGTTAACTTGATCAGTGTTGTTACTTCGGTAGTTCGACTTCTATGACAACTAGCCATTAGGCCATTGTGTGTGGGAGCACGTTTATCTTTTTAGTTAGCTTTCTTGGATAGCTCTACTAGGTGTTGAGGACATTCCATTTATCTTTTGAATATTAAGAAGTCAGAGTTTCAAGGATTTATCAAGTGAGTAAGAGAGTTTCAAAGGAGATGAGTTTGAGAGTGAAGAGGAAAGGCGGCAACGAAAGGTAAAAGCTACAGGGAAGTCTCGGGCACCTAATATTATAGATTCAAGAGGAATTCCTACCAAGAGGCATAAAGTTAGATGAATTGAGTTCATCTACATCCTTCTACTATTTATTAACAGTCATCTTGTAATCATAAGATTTGCGCTCTATTTACTCATCCTATGCATCAATAAACAACTCAACACAAGAGATACAAATTCACATATTAACACAACCTCGTTCTCCATCCAAATTACAAAATCGTTCCACTTTTTATTTTGTAACATTTTCTTTTCAAATTGCTTTGGATGGTGGCCATATTTCTCCTCCTGTCAAAACATGGCACGTGGACTAGTTAAACTAATTAATATCCAATCATTTACTTTTTCCAAGGAAATAAAAGAATATATCATTTAACATATTAAATATACTTACAAATGTACAAATCAAGGCCTGTAAACCTTTCTGGCCACTGCAATGTGTGGCACAAATTTTCTCAAGCCTAGCCTTGGAGGCCTTGTCCTGAAACATATACTAATTCAATTTAACTATGCACAAATAAAATTTAAATATCATTTAATAAATTTGATATAATCTTATGAGAAAATTCAAATACCTACGTACTCTCCTCATTGGACTTCCTCTATGCATCGGCCTTCTGTGGTGGCACACGAGTCTTCCTTTTATTCCTGGCGATGTTGCGGTGACTCCCGCAAGTCTTCTACCAATGGTGTGCGGTAGTGTGGTGACCACCGTTGTCCTGTGGCTCCTTCATCAGCTCGGTGTGGTAGACCGGTTTTTATCGTGATCTCGCAAGTTGCTTCTTCCTTCTCGGTGGTAGTGCGGTGAAAGCTTCTGTGACAAAAAATTTATTCACAGAGGAGACCATGGAGAGAGGACGTCCAGACGACGTAGAAATACTAAATCGCTGAGAGGAAAGTGGGTGGACATTGTAGCAAACAATAATGTTAATGACCAATACTTCTAAATTTTCAAAATTATTTGCAATCCATGTTTAAAAAAGGATGATTCTTATGGCCTAAACTTTGAAATGCTTCAGTAATATTATGTTGTACTTGTACAATTGAAAACATGTTTTATCCTCCTAGCAAGCTTTTTTATTTTCCATTATAATTCTAGAACAAACAACATTTGCGGGGATGACCTTTTACATAAATCTTAATTTGTATGAAGTTCACGAACCTGCTATCAAGCAGTAAATTACTTTTGTAGACAGTAAATGTAAAGGCTTCATTTAATAAAAGATAAGTAGTCTCTTTCTGAGGGTAATCCACATGCAAAAAGTAAAAAGCATATAAAAAAACAATTGTACAGTAGAAAATTAGATTCAATCAGATATGTTTTATTTCACTTGCACACTTATCTAAAAGACATAAGGTATTCACCATACATTTCCCTTGACAAAGAAAATATGTGCTTTCATTTATTTTTGATGTATATCTCAGAAGTGAAATTGTTGTTACATAATGATGCACTGAGAAAATAATATATACAAAAAAATGAAAAGAAAATGTTTGAAATTTAACATGCAACCTACTGTGTTTTTTTTTATCAGTGATAATATTTGATTTTATTAATAATAATGCATAATTTACATCAACTTCAAAAATTAAGTCCATCTAGCAGCTTCTAAAATATGTCTGTTTAACCAGCACAGTTCCCAACAAACCAGAGAAAAACTACTGAATCCGCCTATAAACAACCCTATCTACTATTACCCATACCCCATACTATTTACATTTTCAAATAAAAAATAGGGATTAACCCCAGAAAAAATACAACAAAAACTAAGATATAAAATGTATTTTAACCAAAATTGAGCTTTAGTTTAAGCAAAAGTGCCTGACGTGCTACCTAGTTGCATTGGGCATATTTCCTTGATTGGCTTCATCTTCTTCCTTGGGAACAAGCCTTTCTTCTCTCGTAGCTCCTCTGTGGCAACATCTTTGAGTCCCTCAATGACCATCTCGACCTCCATTATTTCTACACAAAGTTTCAGGGCTTTCCATCCTAACTCTGCTCCTCCTCTCCACATAGCTTTGGTGATTCCTTTCGGCCACCTAATGAAGGGATGGTTTATCTCTTCTACATTAGGGTCCACATGATCTTCCATTCCTTCCCTCACATTAAAGCCTTCTCCTAGTATAGCCCATTCTGGGATACTTTCCATATTCACTAAGAAATCCTTGTGTATCAACGCCTTCATTACTTTCCTCACTTCCTCCATCGACTCTCCTAAGTCCAGCCCCCACGCCATGATCAGTGAGTAAATATCCATATTAGTATGATATATGTGCTTCAAATATTTGAATCCATTACCCATGATTTTTTTCACAGATTGCACCACCTTCACATTGTTGGAGAGGAACAATCCTCTCAGCCTCTTCATAGTTGCTTTGCCAAAAAAAGGGTCCAATTTTCTCCTCGAATGTAGAGTGAAATTGGCCTCCATTCTTCTCTGGTACACTAGCTTCTAAATTGGCTCACACCACAGACCTGTTACATTCCTTTCCACTATAAATCGAGAAGCATCAAACGAAATGCCTTGTGTGTCTTTGAAAAACATCTTATTTAACCCTTGAAAATAGGGGGTATGAGGACAGTCCTATGTACGGATGCCAAAGGGACTAAAAACCTGGTAAATCTTGAAGCCTAGGGTCCCACTAGAAAGAATCTATAAAAATATTTGGGGGTTGTTAAGACCGTTTTTGAGAAAAGCCAAGAAAACGGGTTCTAGGAGGCTTAATTAGGCAAAGGCTACAAGGCCTAAAATTGGGTTTTTTCAAGAAAGTGATGGGTACAAGGTGAAAGAATCCTATGAGATGGATCAGTGAGGATTAAAATCAACAAGGGGATAGTGAGAATACCCTTTCCTAGCCCTTGGAGTGGTTAGGACACTTTGGGTCAGTGTGGAGCCCAGGGAAGCTTAGTGGTGAATTGAAAGCAATGGTGAAGAATTTTAAATTGGTGGAGATTATAATGAGGTGAGAGGGGTTTAGGAGGGATCCCTGAGTAGGGTAGATTGGAATACCCTAGGAAGACTAGAGAATAGGTCTTGGGAAGAGCAAGATTGCTCTTGAAAGATAAGACTCCCCATCAATTGTTGAAGGAGTGGTCTATGTAATGAACTTTTGACCTTGTGCAGAGTATTTTGAAGATGTTTGATGCTTTGGAATGGTCTGGGAAGGCTCGAGATATAGGAGTTTCTATAAACCCTCCCTCTTTGCATTGAAAAATGGGGGTTTTTGTATTGGAAGCCTAGTTGAGTGGGTAAGGTTCTAAGACCTAGAAACTATCTTGTTTTGAGATGTAATTAAAGACTATTTTTGGGTTTGGAAGTCTGGTGTGAAGATCTAACGGTATTTCCTTTGTAAAATTGGCCTACTTAGAGGCCTAAAATAGTGAAAAAGGTCAGTTTTCTTAATGTTTTCCCAAAGGAGTCATGTGATGGGTTAAGGTATGTCTTGCAACTCTGCAATTGGTCCTACAATCATTCTTTTATTTTCCTGGTGTTTTTGAAAGTTTTGGAGTTAAGGGCCCAAAACTGGTTTTGCACAATAACTAGATTCCAAGGGTGAAATTTGGGAAATAATGTTTTTCTTTGTTGTCCAGCTTGGAGGAGTGTTGGAATTGGTCCATTACGCCTTTTTAATCTTCTTAGATGGCTCTTAAAGGAAAGTTGAAATCTTCAATGGTTTTGGGTCCTCTAACTCTGCATAAAATATGAGTATCACAGTTTGAAGTGTGTGCATGGTTTGGGAGATACATGTGATAGTTTGTAGATGCTTGGCTACTAGTAATGTGGACAGTGAACAAAGGAACTAAGTTTGTGTGTAAGGGAAGACTTCTAAAATGTTTCATTTTTGTTGTACTAACTCAAACAAAGATTTATTAAGCAAATAATGGTTTCGTTGTGCCTTAAGAATTATAGTTTGTGTTTGTAAACAATGGTGCCATTATGGAAGATTTAAGACAACTTGTGAATGACATAATCATTGGTTGATGTTTTGAGGAACCTAGTTGATTGTAATCAGTTATTTTCAAGATTTTTAAGGTGTTTTGAAGGTCCTTAAGGAATTGGGAACTCTTAATGCTACTTTGAGTATACGAAACAAATGTTTTGTGAAGGGAAATATAGTTGAATAAGTGTGTCAAGAAAGGTGTTGATTTCTTCCTTTGTACTGCATCAGTTTGTGCAGAGGTATTGGAAGGTGTTTAGACCCTTCAGAGGAATGGGAGAGACTTTGAGTTGTCTTAAAGGATGAATTTTGGTGAATGGTTCTGAATTTCTATAATTGGCAAGTGTAAAATGGTAATTGGAAAGTGTAAATAATTGTGTATATAATTTGGTAATTTAAAATGTGCATTGACAACCTAAGATTATAATGACAAACAAAAATGAAAGCAAGCCATAATAGAATGAAAGAAAATTTTTAAAGACTTCACATACCTTAAAAACCAGACTTTCAAATGGAGGAGTTCAACCCAATTATGTAGCCTTAGCTTCTTCTTTCTTCAAACTCCAAAACAATTTGACTTGTTCAAAAGCTTGTTCCCTTCCACACTTCAATTGTATATCAGTTTTCAATGGAATTCAAACTTCAATTGATATTATATGTCTTTCAACGTGGAAACTCTGCTATTTCATGCAAATGTGGTAAAAAGATCATGAAAAAGGTGATGGAATGTGAAAAAGATGCTTGCACACTTCACAACATCATCAAAAAGATATTTTTTTCCGGAGCATGCACAGAACTGGGGGAATATGCAGACTGTGGGCCTTAAAATCATGGGTATATAGATTTTTTTATCATTTTAGAGGAGTACAAAACGCGCTCACGTTATAACACGCACACATTATAACGTGAGTGCATTGTGTGAAATTTTGTTTTCTTAGTGTATTTTTGAGAGTATAGGAGTTTCTGAGAGAGTGGGAGGGAGAGAGGGGAAGAGTGGAAGATAGAGAGGGAGGGAGAAGGGAAGAGTGGGAGAAAGAGAGTGTGAGATAGAGTGGGAGATAGAGAGGGAGGGAGAGAGGGGGAGAGTGGGAGAAGGGGAGAGGTGGGGAGTGCGAGATAGAGACCTAAACCCTCAACCCTTAAACCCTAATCCCTCAACCCCTATACCATCTTAATCCCTCAACCCTTAAACCCTAATTCCTCAACCCCTATACCCTCTTAATCCCTCAACCCTTAAACCCTAATCCCTCAACCCTTAAACCATAATCCCTCAACCCTTATACCCTCTTAATCCCTCAACCCTTAAACCCTAATCTCTCAACCCTTAAACCCTAATCCCTCAATCCCTATACCCTCTTAATCCCTCAACCCTTAAACCCTAATCCCTCAACCCTTAACCCCTATACCCTCTTAATCCCTCAACCCTTAAACCATAATCCCTCAATCCCTATACCCTCTTAATCCCTCAACCCTTAAACCCTAATCCCTCAACCCCTATCCTCAACCCTTAAACCCTAATCCCTCAACCCCTACACCCTCTTAATCCTTTAACCCTCAACCCTCAACCCTTAAATCCTAATCCATCAACCCCTATACCCTCTTAATCCCTCAACCCTTAAACCCTAATCCCTCAACACCTATACCCTCTTAATCCCTCAACCCTTACACCCTAATCCCTCAACCCCTATACCCTCTTAATCCCTCAACCGTCAATCCTCAACCCTTAAACCCTAATCCCTCAACCCCTATACCCTCTTAATCCCTCAACCCTTAAACCCTAATCCCTCAATCCCTATACCCTCTTCATCCTTCAACCCTCAACCTTCAACCCTTAAACCCTAATCCCTCAACCCCTATACCCTCTCAATGCCTGAACCCTTAAACCCTAATCCCTCAACCCTTAACCCCTATACCCTCTTAATCCTTCAACCCTTAAACCCTAATCCCTCAACCCTATACCCTCTTAATCCCTGGAAGCCTAAGCTAGTCAATATAGAAGCCCTAATCCTCGACCCTCTACCCTCTTAATCCCTCAGCCCTTAATCCCTGTCCCTCAGCCCTTAAACCCTAATCCCTCAACCCTATACCCTCTCTTAGTCATAACCCTCAGTCCTTAACCCTTAAACCCTAAGCCCTCGGCCTTAAGCCCTAGTCCTGACCCTATGCCCTCTTATTGCCTCAACCCTTAAACCCTCCTCGACCCTTAACCCTATACCCTCTTAATCCCTCCCAACCCTTGAAGCCTAATCCCCAACCCCTATGCCCTCTGTCCCTCAGCCTAAACCCTCCAGCCCTTCAAGCCTAATCCCTCAACCATTATTCTGCCTCTTAATCCCTCAGCCTTCAAGCTAATCCTCAACCCTTAACCCCTATGCCTCTTAATCCCTCAACCTTAAGCCTAATCCATCCCAACCCTATACCCTCTTAATCCCTCCAGCCCTTAAACCCTAATCCTGTTCCCTATACCCTCTTAATCACCAACCCTCAATCCTCAACCCTAAACTCAATCCCTCAACCCTATACCCTTTTAATCCCTCAGCCCTCCAATCCTCAACCTAAGCCCTAATCCTCCAGCCTAACTACCTCTTAATCCCTCAGCCCTCAATCCTCAGCCCATAGCCTAATCCCTCCAATCCCTATACACTCTCTTAATCTCAACCCTCAGCCTCAGCCTCGACCCTCAGCCTTAAACCCCAATCCCTCAGCCCTAAACCCTCAACCCGCCAAGCCTAATCCCTCAGCCCC
This sequence comes from Sequoiadendron giganteum, assembly GCA_007115665.2. Taxonomy (NCBI): domain Eukaryota; kingdom Viridiplantae; phylum Streptophyta; class Pinopsida; order Cupressales; family Cupressaceae; genus Sequoiadendron; species Sequoiadendron giganteum. Next base: position 632,435,377 of record CM021106.1, on the reverse strand, counting down.
TTAAACCTAATCCCACTCCAGCCCACTATGCCCTGTAATCCCTCAACCCTATGCTCAACCTTAAAGCATGCAATCCATCAACCACTATACCCACTCTTAATCCTTTAAGCCCTCGGCCCTCAACCCTTAAACCCTAATCCCTCAAACCCTATACCTTCTTAATCTGTCAACCCTCAACCCTCAACCCTTAAACCCTAATCCCTCAACCCCTATACCCTCTTAATCCCTCAACCCTTAAACCCTAATCCCTCAAACCCTATACCTTCTTAATCTGTCAACCCTCAACCCTCAACCCTTAAACCCTAATCCCTCAACCCCTATACCCTCTTAATCCCTCAACCCTCAACCCTTAGCCATTAAAGCCTAATCCCTCAACCCCTATACCCTATTAATCCCTCAACCCTCAACCCTCAACCCTCAACCCTTAAACTTTAATCCCTCAACCCCTATACCCTCTGAATCCCTCAACTCCTATAACCTCTACTCTATAACCTATTAATCCCTCATCCCTAAACCCTAAACCATTAAACCCTAACTTATAAACCCTCTACCCTCTACCGCCAATCCTATACCCTCTACCCTCAACCCTAATCCCCCAACCCTTAAACCCACATAGTAAACTCTCTACCCTAATCCCTCAACCCTCTTGACCCTTAAACCCTCAACTCTTAAACCCTTAAACACTCAACCCTAAACCCTCGACTCTCAACCCTAACCCCTTAAACCCTAAACTATCAAACCCTTTACCCTCTACCCTCTAACCTCTACCATCAACACAATACTCTCTACCCTAAACCCTAATCCCTCAACCCGTAATCTCTCAACCCCTATAACCTCTACCCTATATATTGGACCCTCAACCCTAATCCCTCGACCCTATACCTTAAACCCTCAATCTTCAACCCTCAACCCTTAAACCCTCTACCCTTTACCCTATATATCAAACACTCAACCCTCAATTCTGAACCCTCAACCCTTAATCCCTCAACCCTCAATCCTTAAACCCTAAACCCTCTATCCCTTACATTGGACCCTGAACCTAATCCTTCAACCATATACCCTCAAACCTATACCCTAAACCCTCTACCCTCAACCAAGTAAACCCTTAACCCTAAACCCTTAACCCCAAACCCTTCAACCCTAAATGCTTAAACCTTAAACCTTCTACCCTATACCCTCAACCAAATACCCTCTACCATCAAACCTATTCCATCAACCCTCAAACCTTAAACCCTAATACCCTAGAAACCATCAACCCTATAGGTCCTCCATCTTAATCCCTCAACCCCTATCACTTTCTCTCTATCTATACATCTCACCTCTCCCTCCTTCCCTGCCTCCCACCCTCTCTAATTGTCTCTATCTACCATCTCCCTCTTTCTGCGTACCTCTCAATCAATCAATCGCTACCACCCTCTCTCACTCCCTCTCTCTCACACTCCCTCTCACTGCCTATCTCTAAGGTCTCTCCCTCTCACCCCCCTCACACTCTCAAGTCTCTCCCTTTCGCACCCTACCTACATAACCCTCTCTTTCTCTTTGTCTCTCTCTCTCCCTCTCCCTCAATTCTCTCTCTCCCACTGATCCGGTGGATATTTTCAGTGAAAACTGAAGTGTCTCATTTCTCTCCAGAATCAACACCATCAGAAAGAGCTCGACGTCCTGATTCCAATGCAACTCGAACGGAGCGAAAAGGAGTCTGTTTGTGCAAGTTATGGCCAGTCAAACCTTGGGTCAAACTGGAATCAGAGGGCGTCTAGGAAGCGAAAAAAATGATGTCATCAAGAGTTGTCAAAGTTGCCATCATTGCGAAGAGCCCGTCACAAGCTTTCCAACGGTGTTTATTTCGTCGAAATCCGACATCGGAGGCTCAAGATACAGCTGGTCAAAGTTTCAGGTTGACTTGGTGGACGGAAGGTACAGTGATGACGTCAGCATCCGTACATGATGAAGTCAGCATCCGTGCAGATCAAAATAGACCAATTCGCGGTTGACACGTGTCATCCGTACGATGATATCAACATCCACGTGGCAGCGCAGTCATCGGTCCAGTCAGCAGTCCGTACCCCAGTCAGCAGGCCACGTCGGCATCTCTGTCAGCAAATCAAATGTCGCCACGTGGCACCTCCTCGGCATGCCACGTGGCCTCACAGTTTCTCTCCTCCATCCGGCGGTTTGAGTTGATAAGTTTGTTTTAAAAAAATGTGTGTGGATGGGTTTGAACCTCCAACCTCTCTCCACCAAACTTAGCCCGTAGCCGTTCCACCATATCCACGCCCGTTACTATTAATAGTGTTTGTTTTCTTTTGTTATGAGTTTGGTTGTAAACGGTGGAAAGGGAACCGACGGTCAGGAGTGGAACCCGGGACCACCGGGTTCCCAAAATGCTTTCTCACCGACGAGCCATTCAATGGCTTAAGGTATATTTGGCATCGGTTTGTTTTAACAAGTTCTTAGAAACTTAATGTTTTTTTAAAAGTAAAACAAACTCCTATACTTTTAAATAAAACAAACATTAATCTTTTTAAAGATTAAATCAAAACTTCCCAACGACCCTAAGCCCGAGAATGAAACAATAAAGGGCTTAAATTTATTTTTTGGGATTTATCAAAGATTTATTATGTAAAATGAGGGGATTATGTGAGATATGGGAATATTGTAAAATCAATTGGTTAGTAACCAATTTGATTCATTTTTTTGTATAAAAAGGGGTGTGAGGTGAGAGTGGAAAAAAGGGTTTTTTTTTCAGGTGATGAAGTCTTGAAGCTGTGGAGATAATCGAAAGAGAGGTCTTGTAGAGATTCCATTCTTGCACGTCAGAGCGTTGTTATGCTGCCGAAGTGCTTGGAGAATGATTGTGGTGCTTTGTAATTGATTTTGGAGTTAATCGGATCGGTCTCTCTATTGGAGTGGACCCGGAGACGTAGTCACTTTCGTGACGAACTCCGTTATCAACTGTTTGCACTTCTCTTCTTCTCTCTCTTTCTGTCTCTCATTTCCTTCCTTTCTGTTATAATCACCTTGTTATTACTTTCATTGTGTTATTTCCATAAGTTAATTTTGTTTAAATTAACTTGGAATAATCATTGTAAAAGCATTGTAAAAGTAAAGCATTTAAATACTGCAATCTAGTCTAGTCCCACCCCCCTCTCTCTCTCCCTCCCTCTATCCCTCCCACCCTACCTAGCTAAGTCCCCCTCAATCCAACCCCTTCTCTCCTACTCCCTCTCTCTTAAACTCTCACTTCGATCCCCTCTCCATCTCTCTAGACTCTCTCTAAATTCTCCCTTCATCTAAAGACATACATAAATGCATACATACAAGCATAATACATTTGTACATATAATCTTACATTCATACAAGCATACATACATACATGTATATTAAAATATATCAGCATACATTAATATATTAGCATTAGACATAAAGTAAGACATAACGCGAGCGCGTTATAACGCGCTCGTGTTATGTTCTAGTAGACATGTTCCCCGCAGAAGCAAAAACCATGTCAAAAGTTAGATATAACGCGAGCACATTATAACGCGCTCGCGTTATATCTTGCTTTGGGAATTACCAAATTTTAAGCTTGGTATTGCCTTGGAATTTTAACCCAAAGGCTTGGAGGGCATTCCCAACGACCAGAGACGTGTTTTTAAAAAATCCACCATATTTCTCATAATCGAGTTCATGCTCACCGTCAGGATTGCACGTGGTTCAATATCGAAAAAATCGAGCACATGGGTAATCTTGGGTTATCTCTTAGCTATCCAACGATGTAATTTTTTTCACTTTCTGAAAATGTTAAGTCTTTCATCCATAATTTATTTTATTTGTATGTCTTTTTTTTGCCAAAAAGCAGTGTTTGGTATTATTTTCGTTATAAATTAACCGTTCATCAATTTTTCAAATAAATTACATTTTTATTAACTAGACTCCATTCTACAAATTTATAAAAAAAAAAAAAAACAAATCAATTAGTTTCCAAATTTTGTAAGGGTAGCATGGCCAAAATTCTATTTTCAGGATATGTCCACTTCGCAAATTAGTAAAAAATCAAATATTCATTAAAAAATTATCAGAAAAATTGTGCATCAACTACATACTATTAGCTAACTTCTGACAGTTGCGATTTTAAAAATACTAAAAAAAAAATCACCGTACGAGGGTCGTACAAGAGTTGCTATGTTATGTTTTTCTGACAAAAACAACACCAATTTGTGTACGTCCCTCGTTTGAACCCCTTAATCTCAATCATTTTCAAAATAAATTAGTAGTTTAGAAAGTAGACTCGAAGCACTTGAATCCTTTTTTTGTTCCATCTCAAAATTTTGAGTCTAAGTATCCTCAATTTCACATCCAAGGTTAGTATTTCCTGATTTCAGAAAAAAGTTGTCCACTTAAGTCCCCTTTTTGGGAACCATCTTGGTGCACTTACCCTTTTAAAAAATATAAAAAATCATATGTCTGACCACCTTAACTTGGTCAAAACTTCATGAAATTCAATTATTATTATTTTAATCCTATAGTATGCAAAGCATATAATGTGACGCATGTTTCGGATTCAAAAAATGTGATACCGTTTGAAAGCTATAGATGTTTTTCAATCAGCCTATCAATCAGGATTTTAGTCATAATTTAAATAGAAAATGAATAATAATTATTTATTAAATTCAAAGTAAAGCATAATTTATATTGGTGGAAAGCTGAGAATCTCCTTTAAAAACCCTTTTCGTTTCATCAATTTTGGGTAAAAAAAAGTCGTCAACCACATGGGCCATCATATCACTTACATATCACCACTTTTTGGCCCATCATGATCCTGTACATACCCTCAAAACTAAAAAAATAATCCTTTAATTTGTTAGAAAACAGAATTACTACTAGCTAATTAAACAATAAATAGGAATTACATCGAGAGGCATAATCCTACAGTGGTAACCATATCATAAGCCAAGCATTCATGTACATAAAAACATCAAATTAAATCTAGGACATGATAAAAAAATCTTGATTGTTGATAGTTGGATAGAACACTACAATTACATTAAATAGGAATATACAAGGTTTCACACAAATATAAGAGCTTTTGTTGCTGCATAAAGGAAACATTGGCTTGATATTACATTGTGCTCTATTTTGGGTTTGTTGCTCATAATTTAATTTATTATTAGAGTCCAATTATTTACACCACTACTAATCAAGAGCCTTTTTTGTTCATTTTTTAGCTTTTTGTAAGCCAAAAACAATGGAATGTGAAAGGTGATTCAAAGATAAACACCACAAGATGAGCATGTTATTTTTATTAAATTAATTTATGTTTATTACAATATAATATAATAATATTGAATTTTTAATAATATGATATTAATATAAATTAAAACATGTAATATAATATTAATATATTATAACATAATATAATAAATATTATTATATTAATATAAATATAATATAAGTATAATATGATATAAGATTATGATTAAGGTTGTAAAACATAAGGTTACAATTTATTTAGGTTTCTATTAGTGTTAGGTTTAGGTTTCAATCAAGTTTAGAGTTCAATTAGATTATAGTTAGGATTCATATATAATAGAATATAATTTAATATAACATAATATAATATAGTAAATAATATTAATATAATAAAATTTAATTTAATATAATAACATAAATACAATATAATATGTAATAATATTGATATAATGTATTATATTATTATTAATATAATATAATATTTTTTAACTTTTTTTGTTCGGTGAATCGTTGCTAAGGGGAAACACCCATTTCACTTTTGACTGGAGCTATGAACCAATGAGACCACATTCAAGGGACCTCATACTTTCCATTCTATGCCTACCTACATTCCCACCAAGCTCCCTGCAAGATCCGATGACTTTCCTCTATTTGCTACGCTTACCTCCATTCCTTCCACGCTCCCTACAGGACCCGATGGTTTTCCTCCATCTACTACGCCTACCTACATTCTCGTTGTGAGCATGTAAATCTGCAACATAGCTTAAACTTAAACCCACATTAGTATGGTTAGTTTTAAACCAAACAAACAAACTACTCTCTATGAAATACTACAATATGCTTCGTAATGCAATCAAAATAATCATAAGATCAAGTAAACCAAATGAAAGCATGAAAAGAAGCATAATGCATACCTATCCCATTGTGGATTGGTGCACCTTTTATATGAAAAGGATCCATTTCCCAATCCTTGATAAGCTTCAAGATGATGATAAACAAAAGATGCAAGATGAACTCGAAATTCCTATAATAAGAATACTCAAATTGTGTCCATGAAAATGAAGTAGAAGATATTTCTATTTATAGAAAGACAAGATGGAGGAATGAGAAAAATGAAGCAATGTGGGATCATTCAAAATCCAATGGCCAAGTGCCACTTGTCAAGATTTGAATGGAGGAAGCTTGAGCACATTTTGATGAATGGGCCAATAAATGATATTAGGTGGATTTTGAAAATCATGAAATGACTTGTTGGAGAGGGAAAGAAAATGACTTAAATGCCACTTGGCTCAATGCACAAGGACATGTAAGAGGAGATAAATGATTTTTTGGAAGGACAAGTCCACTTGGAGGGATTTTCAAACTTGAAGGAATATTCCCCTAAAGATGCCATGTTGAAAGAAAATATAGATTTAATAAATCAATTAAATGTATTTTCATGTGCAAGTGGAAAAATCTAGAGAAATTAGGTGATTAGGATTAAATTAATTAGGATTTGATCAATTTAATAGGAGATTAGATGATGTAACAATTTGATTTATATTTTTGGGTTGATTTAAATCAAAGTTGAGAGGAATATGACTTAGACTTTAATTAAATAAAGATTTTGATTTATTTAACTAAAAGGGGATGATGTTAGATTAAATTAAATAAGGTTTAGTTTATTCAATTTAATAGGATGACTTTAGAGATTTAATTAAATAAAATGAATTATTTAATTAAATAGAGACATAGGGTTAATTAAATCAGATTGATTAATTTAATTAACATGAGAGAATGACTTAATCAGATAAATAATGATTTATTCAATTAAGAGGTGAAAGGTGATGACAAGCTAAGAAGATGATTCAGGACGAAATGACGTTAGTAATCAAGATCAAGTGTGTTGGTATATTTTCCATGTCTACACCCACCAAGCTCCCTGCAAGACCTGGTCTCAACTCTACTCCTCTCCTCTTCTCTATCTCCTCTCCTCCATCACTCCCCTCCATCCCTCCCCTCCTATTGTCACCTCGTCGCTCATCTAGCCATTCGTCCTCCTACTCCTGTGGCACTCCTAGCCATCACCTCAACTACCTACCTGCAGCCACCAATCTTCCTTCACTGACCCCACAAAGACGCTCAGCAAATCCGTCTATCAGTCGTCCATACCTCCTTGCTCACCAACTTCGCCTATCGGTCATCCATACCTCCTCGAGCATTGATTTTTGTCACCCTTTCCACATGTCTCCCTCTGACTATCGTGTTCTCAACCTCCATCCTCCATCCTCCAAGCATAGTCCTTTGTCCAGTGATCAATGAGTGTTCATCCCACTATCCACTAGTGGGATTCAAACACTAGACAATAGATTTACTACTGCTTGCAACTTGCTATTGCATTATGGGGTCATCCCCATAATATAATATATTATGAATAATATAATATAATTTAATTTAATTTAATAATCTAAATACAATACAATACAATATAATTTAATATTTTAATATAAATATAATATGATATAATATAATGTTAATAAATATAATAAATAATATAAATATAATATGATAATATTAAACTATTATAAATATAATATAACAGTAATATAAATTATAATATATTAATTTAATTTAATATTAATATATAGTATAATTTAATATTAATATAACATAATATTAATATTAAAGTAATATAATATAATATAGGATTATGATTAAGTTTGGATAACTTACCATTTACATAGGTTTCAATTGAGATTAGGTTTAGATTTAATTAGATTTAGAGTTCAATTAGATTATCTTAAAAATTTGTATAATACAATATAATTTAATATAATATAATTTTAATCTAAATAGAATATAATAAATAATAAAAATTTAATTTAATATAATAACATAAATAAAGATTTATGCCTTGAGAAGATTCTTTGAACTTGAAGATTGAAAACCTTAAAAATCTCTTTACTATACTCTGATAAACTAATAAATCTGCTCACAACTAAGCAAACAACAACACAAAGAAAAACATAAAACTCTGTATTATTAAACTCAGAAAAAATAGAGTACAATTTTGTTGTATCTAAACATTCTAAAAGAGCATACATATATATGAATAACCGAGCAAAGTATCACTGGGTAAAAGAACTAAGAATAGAATAGATTACAATGCATACTTTGTGCATGGCAGAAGCCTGGTTTTAAGAACACTAATAGAAAAGCAAACTAAAACTTAGATGCAATGATCTTGCAATATATTCATGCAATGATCAAAATTGTAGACATGTAAAAAATTCAGGTTGTAATAATTTTTAAATCATTTCATAATTCATTCAATTATCCATGTAATCATATCTCTATATTATAACCATTTATTCATATTATAAGCACTTATAGGCATCTATAAGCATTATTCATAAAATCATTTAATCATTTATCATTTATCATTTATGCATTAATCATTAAAATATCACTTGCATATTTCATTAAATTATTTAATAATCTATCCATTATTGATCCATTGGCATAAATTCATTTATCCATTCATCTCATAAAATCATTTATAAGTCCATAATCATTTTTCACTAAAATCCATTTTCATAAATATTTATCCATCATAAAATATTCATACATTAATGCATTTACACATTTCATGGATTTGCATATTCATTTAATCATTAAAATATCACACATATTCATTAAATTATCCATTTACCACCTACATGCATTTATCCATTTCAATCTTTTATCTTACCCATCTCATGTATGTGGGATATTTTCCTCCAAGCCAAACTCTTATCCCACACTCCATCCACAACTTGCATTCACCCTAAAGATGCCTATTTAAACAGGACTCTCTTCTCATTTTTCCCCCTACACACAAATCTTGAATCTCTACATTTTGCATCTACTTCCATTATCTTTGATTTACATTTCAATTTCAGCATCTAACTTGTTTGCATTCTCATTTAGAATATTTGCATTAAATTTTGAATCTCCATTCATCATAGCTCTTTGTGCACATACTTTTACTGGGAGCATTTTGAATATAAGCACAAAGCCTTGAATGATAGGAGTACAATAGAGATTAGTTTTTGTGAAAGCATTTTTGTTTTTGAGTAGTTTAGATATATTGTTTTATGGTTTTGTTTTCAGAATAGAACAACTCTATTGATGTGTTGTGATGGAATAGTGATTCTAATTCATAGTCATTTATTTCAGCATGCACACAAGAATAAAACTAAATGAAGGAACTAACTAATCCTATCGCTAAGAGAAGACTACATAGACAACTACAGTTCATTGTTTAATAACAGAAAATTAAAAGAACAGTGTGATGGAACTGGAGATGGAGAAAACGATGCGGTGGAATTGGAGATGGAGCACCATCATTGTGAATGCATGTGACTGCATGTCTTTAATCTCCCCTTGCATGAACAACGAGGATGAGCCCCAATTGATTTCTCAAAGCAATGAAACTTGTTATAGGTAGTGCTTTGGTAAAAATATCAACTAATTGCTTAGCTGTAGAAAAAAAACTTAATTTTGTTGTCCCATCTTGAACTAAATATCTTATGAAGTGATGTTGGATCTCAATGTGCTTTGATCTAGTGTGAAACACAAGATTCTTGGTCATTGCAATGGTACTATTGTTATCACAATAAATAGTGGTTGGATGTTCCTGAACCAATTGCAAATCTTTCAAAATCCATTGAATCCATATGACACCAATCACTTTTTTGTCTTTAGGAAGTTGCACTAATTCTTGGTCGGGCTTAACTGGCACACTTAAAGTGCTAACTTGCTTAGGTGGTTGGGTTTGTGGGCCCCATTAATATGACATTTTTGTTCTTAACATGTCCATGTTTCTATTTTCTAGGGATTTCATTCTCGTAGCCTCTTGTTCCTCCATTTGAACTTTATCCATTTACATTCCCGTAGTTGTTTGTTTCCACCATTAAAGCTTTCTCTGGCAAGTGGACTAGTACGAGCTCATATATTTTGTTTAAGATCCTTAGTTCACTTCTTTTTTTGAAAATTGTGACTAAATATGTAGGTAGATTTAGATTTCCATTATCTCATAGTTATGGAGGGAAAAAATGTTCTATTCATTTTCTTAAAAATGTTTATATATGTTTTTATATGTATAAAGGCCTTGTTCATGCATTTTTTTTTTTTTTCTTTCAAAAGAATAATCAATGACATTTAAATAAATATTTAATTTTATAATTAAAATTAAAATATAATCAATTTTTTGATATTTTAATTTTGAATATTGTAATTCAATTTTTTAATTTGATAAATTAATATTACAATTAAGTTTTTGTAATCTTATAAATTAAGAATTATTATTAGTGTTTGTTGATTTATTTTAATAATATAAGATAAAATTTAATTAGATAAAATAAAATAAAGAATTATATTTGTAAAAGAGATTATTAATGCACATATTCGAATTTGAAAATTTGGACTGTCGTGGTCAGCAAAACACATGTGGGTATGTGCAGGATCATCATGGAAAAAATAGGCCCTTAAACTTGGCAATAAAATTCAGAAAATCAGAGTTAAGCAACTTGACGTAAAAATTTAAATAAGTTATCTATATTATTTCAAAAATATGTAAGAATAGAATCTATAGCAAATTGAATGTAGTTTCTAAACTACTAGGTTTATTTAAAAATATATATATTTGGTGATTTTTTTATTTTTTTTTATTTTTTTGATGAATAGGCAGCTATCTATAGAGATTTGGTGAAAATTTGAAATTTCAATGCAGTAGTACTTAAATTTCAGGGAAAAAATAAAAAGTAGGTGTCTTTCTAACCACCCTAACCATAATTAAATGATAATATTTTAGATATAAGTAGAGGACTCATGTCCCAATGTGATGCATATTTTTTTGTAATTTTTTTCCAAGTAAATAATAAATTATGATTTTTTTATTACAACTTTTAAAAAATATAAAAACTCGTATGTCTAACCACCTTAACTTGGTCAAAACTTCATGAAATTCAAATTTTTTTTTTTAATCCTATAGTATGTGAAGCGTATAATGTGACACATATTTTGGATTCAAAAAAAGTGATGTCGTTTGAAAGCTATAGATATTTTTCAATCAGCCTATCAATCAAAACTTTTGTCGTAATTCAAATAAAAAATGAATAATAATAATTTATTAAATTCAAAGTAAAGCATAATTTATATTGGTGGAAAGATGAGAATCTCATTTAAAAACCCTTTTCGTTTCATCAATTTTGGGTAAAAAAGAGTCGTCAGCCACATGGGCCATCATATCACTTACATATCGCCACTCTTTGGTCCATCATGATCTTGCACATACCCATATTATGATTAGTAAATGAAAAGTTTTTCCAATTACAATAATTAATTGAGTAGGAAAAAATAATCTAATAGTAATGTATACTATACAATACTATTAAACAAATAATGAGTAGAAAAGTTCAAGGATTTGAAACAAGAGAAACATAGTAGGATAGAAAGATTGATGTCTTTCCTTCCTTAATCATACCTATTTTTTAATATATTTAGGCTAAGATCATGAAATGATTTTGATTTTATTTGTTTTCTATTTTATTCCCCTTTCAAATAGTAAATATACATAAATATTTATATAGTCTTATTAACCAAATACTACACATTTAGGTTTTTGGTAGTTATTTTATGTAGTACTTTGGTTGATAAGATTATAAATATTTGTGCCTACTGGTCATTTGATAACATCTCTAGGTGCTTGTGGATATTAAATATACCCCCATGCTCCCTTCTGGTTGTTTTTGATGTCTTGACCGACTTCCGACCGCTCCCGATGATTTTTAGAAGCTTCTCGACAATCTTTCGATCACTACCGCTGCGTGTCACCAAGGCACTTATCGAAGGGGATCTTCCCTTCCCTTCTCTTCTGAGCCCCGTTTTGTCCCCACGTGTCAAGAGACCAGGTGAGTATGGTGTACTTACATATAACTCTCCTTCAGGCCCCGACTTCCTGTCGCATAGCAATCGCCCATGCAAACTTTTGGCGGGCCCCTCAAGCAGTGTCGATAACAAGGATGGTGCCACATATCTTATCATCGCAAGCTCTCATCAAAGAACGGGGAGGATGCATGGACTACGGGTTGCGCAATGCTGCCACGTGTTCCTTCGGCGTAGCTACATAAAAGGGAGGAGTGATGCGAACGTCGGGCTGCCATGTTGTGCCGCATGTTCTAACTGCTTTCACTAAGGGGTGACACTTGTTTATACTAGGTAGGCCGGGACCAATGCCATCATTTACAGGGAAAGCATATGGCTAGTGAATGATTGGGTTCATGTGCAGGAATATTTCTGTTACAACGGTTATGATGAATCATTATTGTAAAAATCATGATTCATGATGAGAAATATTTCTACAATCCTTCAAGTGGTGGATGCCCTTGGCTATATATACTACTTCTTCTCTCGGGGAAAGTAGAGTTAGTTTTAGAGAGAGTTTTTTACAAAGTTCTTGGCTATAAGTGAATAGTTTTTTTGTTTGAAATATCTACAAAAGAATTAGGGGATACCAGGCCTTTGTTTTGTTAGATAATTGTAAAGACTCATAGACTGTGCCCTTGTAATTTGGCCTTTTTGTTTCTTAACTATTGATAACACTATATTGTGTTGTTTCTGAATAGTTTGTTTGCAACTTCAATGATTTGAATAGAATGTTGATTTAGAACCATGTCTTTGACTCTTTCTATTCAGTAAAGCTCTATGCAAATTATTTTATGTCATGAAATGAACTATCTAGGTCTTTCTCTTTCATAAGTTTTTATTTTAGACATAGCAGATTGTTGAACAGGCCCTTAGATCATGTCTACAAGATAGATCTATCGTGCCTTACATCTAAACCTTGGCACATCACCCTAGTTAGATCCTTCTATTTTATATTTACTTCCTTTTTCCATTTGAAAACCTCAGTTATAGAAGAGTCGTCTTCTTTAAAATTCAAAGGTTACTCAGTTTAGTGCAATAGGTCCCCCCTTTAACTGAGTTTCTGACAAAGGGTTGTTACCTTGTCAATTTTTGGCATCAACAATTTTTTCTTTTTCCTGGCACACCCGGTGGGACCGCGAAATGTGCTTAACCCTTAATCAATTATATGAGCCATCGACTTGTCACAAGATCCCAAATAGTAAACAACCCTAGTTTGTTGGTACCTCTGTTAGGGTCGATACCGACCAGAACCTGTCACATAAACGTTCCAAACCCTCCACCAGCCATGTTGCCTATCGCCAACCAAAATTAAGTGGCATGGGAGGCGAGAAGTCCTCTTAGAACACCTATAGCACCTGTTATTTGGGCCCCCATCCCAGTCTTTGCTCTCAAATCTATTCCTAAGTTCACCGGAGATGGCTCAAGAACACCATCTAAACATCTACAAGATGTGGCGGATGTGTGCTTAGTAAACGGAGTTACAGACTAGAACGTAGCATTGAGGTTGCTCGCAGCTTCTTTCAAAGGAAAAACATCGAAATGGTAATGCACTCTATCGACTAACTCTATTGACACTTGGGATCAGCTTGGGGATCCTTTTTATGAAAGATTCTTGAACGACGGGGATAGGTCTTCCCAGTATCACCAGCTAGAAATCATCAAGCGAGCTCCATATGAGGCCCTAACTGACTTCAACACTCAGTTCCACATAACTTGGCAAAAAATTCAGGCTGTAATCCGCCCTCCACCCGATCTGCTATTCATGTTTTACCTAAATTCCAATAACACGGATATCTCAATGATAATCTACTCACTCGGTGGAACCACTCTACCAGATGCATATAGCATCACAATTAAAGCAAAAAACAATCTTATCGACGATGGAAAGTTGCCGCCTAGTCCCATCATGCCTATAGTCCCCGAAATACCAGCTTCCGCCCAAGCAACACCGTTGACCGTACCATATGCTCCTCAATCTATCTACACATATGCAAGTGCAACGCAGAACGTCACACCTAGTCCCTCGAAGGATGAGACGAGTGAAATAAAGGAAATATTGTGGGCTATGTCCAAAGAGATAACTATCATCAAACGCAACCAGGTTGCTCCTCCAAAGCCGACCTATTAGAATTATCAGGGCAGAAGGTCCTCTTACAAACAAAACTAGTTCCAAGGAGGTGCTCGCTCGAATCCTCAGGTGCAAGCAGAAATTCAAATAGTACTAGTACCTACTCTATTGAAGAATACCAACCTAAGCTCTAATAGAGAGCTGACTGCAAGATAAAATTTGATCGATGATGGTAACCCTTGGTGTTTTCCTTTCGGTGATTCGCATATGCCCCAAAATTTCCCACATGGAAATCTACAATAGAAGGTGGTGAAGCAGCGCAGTCAAGGCTCAATGCCAGACATCAGGGATTATGCATATACCTCTGTGTAAATGGAAAATGCGGCACTTAACGCTCAAATGCAAGAGATGTCTTTGGAATAAGAGATCGATATAGCCCCTGACCATGCCCTCTTCTCATGGATGGAAGGAGAGGAACCAGTGTTCACATTTGAAGCATCCGCTTCCAAAACCCTGCAAGTGTTGTCCAATTACAACACTTGCTCCAAAGAGAGAGTCACGGGAAAAATAGTCATCCCGCAACTAGTCAATTTGCAACCTACAAGTACTCTCAACTACTAGACTAGTGCCCTAGCAATGGTACCACAATGCAAAGGGAGACCATAACAACAAGGACTAAGGAGCAAAAGCATTAGATTCTGCCACCGTTGGATGTGGTGGAGCAATTGAAAAATTCATCCGCTAACTTTTCCCTATGGGAAATCCTAGCCATGCTGGAACAAAAGACACTACTAAAAAGGAATCTTCAAGAAGACTCTATCACATAACCAAATGAGTAATCACTTCAAGAGGAAATTGTTGAGTAGTCACCACTGGCCAAAGTCCTTCCGAATACTGAAGAAGAGGCCTCCACTAAGGTTCAAGAAAAGAATCGGCATTCAAATTCGGCACAGGAAAACCAAAGCCGAGACCATTTTTCTTAACCCTCATTGTGTGTAAGAAATTAGTGCATAATTCCATGATTGACTCCAGTGCCAGCACTACAGTCATGCCTAGGCTAATAGCTGAAGCCCTAGGATTGAGCTACGAACCTTTGAAAAAGGGAGTCATGCAACTAGACGGGAATATGGTTAATATTGTAGAGCTCATTATGGGCCTCCCATTAACCCTGTTTGCCTGTCTAAATATCACAGTCAAGCAGGATATGGTGATCATTGATATTCCTCCAATATTCGATCTGTGCTTGTCTAGGGAATTTACTGCTAAACAAGGTGGATACCTTTCTTTAGATTGGTCACACCAAATTATAAGGACCAAACACGAATCTAAAATGAAGCTAGTGTCTGAACCTTTACATTCTGAACATGTTGTGGATGAAGCTAAGATAGTCTTTGAGTCTGCTCACACCTCCATAACCAAGGAGGAGATGTGTACTGCACTGAACTTCTCAAAGATGAAGAAATCACAAGGGATCAGACCGAGCAAGAAGAGGTTCTTCTAAGCGAGTTCATTGATAAAGACCCTTTCAATAATTATCATGCCACTGGACTAGGAACTTATGTCATTTATGATGAAGATCAAGCCATCTGGAAGGTAACATGAGAACCCCAAGGCTTTTTAGTGACCGGACTATGGTCGCTACATTCTGATGGTGCAAAGTGCAAGATCGGCGCAGAAGCTAAAGTATACTTGACTTCCCAAATCGTCAAGGAGAAAATCTTGTCCTTCCGACCCTAGTTTTCCTATTTTAATGACAAGGCTGAATGTGAAGGCCTTGTATCAGGTTTGAGCCCAGCAGAGCAAATGGACATCAAGCAAACAAATCAGCTCAAAATTCTTGAGCTAATCATCAACCAAGTTTAGAATATCAACACTGAAAAGGATGTATGTATGAGATCTTCTGGAGAAAAGGTCTGGGACCTAATCAAGAGCTTTGGAACTTTCAATATTCAAGTTGTTCCTCAAGAAAAAAATAATATAATAAAAAGCTTGGCCAAAATCGGATCCCAATCCAAACTAGCACCCGACCCAATATACAACCAAAGCTCCTTGTGAATGATACTCCATCTCGCAAATCCAGATGGCAAGCAGAGCTAGCAAGTATTTGATAGAAATGAACACATTGCCCTAATTTGTTCACAGTGGGGAGAAGTTACCAACCAATTCTAAGCAGGGATTGCCGAAAGCAATGACAAATGAGACGTACAACAAGAACTCCATAAGTTTCCAAAGAATTTGGTCACTCTCGAAAGTTTCATTTTTGGCAATACTAGAAATAATAAGAGAAAGCCCATAGCGAATGAAGGTGACTATACGGATTCTCAAAATAGAGATGCAAATAGTCTTAAAATCAAAAGGAGCGTCTTACATCAAAGTGAAGAAGGGCACATACATTTTTTAAGGGAAAATGAGCAGGTATCAACTTGGTCGTATGATAAACTCATAAGATATGATCCTGACATTGTCCTATCTGTGATAGAACTAGAAAGAGAAACTGAATCAACGTGCCAAACACAAAGGCTGGTGAGTCTCAAGATTCAAGCATCGATAAACCTGTAAAGGTCTACAAAGCTAGTCCCGAAGTGAGTTGCCTACTCAATCGAGCCTAGTGTTTGGATTTTCAGTCTCATCTTGGTCTGAAAGGAGAATAGAGATATCCACCTATGTATCAATTTCAAGGAACTAAACCAAATGCCAGCAAGAAATCATCACCCACCACCCTCTATGGAATCAATCTTAAAAGATGTAGCAAGTGCAAGTGTGTTTTCTCTATTTGATGGTTGTTTAGGCCAAAGGCTGAACAATGAAGGTCTGGTGATGAAATTCAGTCAACAAAAAGCAAAAAACGGCTAGCACGAGAAATCTGATAGCTTTAAGAAGGGTTTGTTCATAAGGATTCAAGCGATACAAGACGTTTGAATCAGAGAATGTAGAAAGAAAAGCGCTAAGGGTTCCCATCAGGGTAATTCACCTTAAAATTATATATAACTCAATTAGACGGTTCTATCATGTAAATATGTAATTACTATGATTATTTTTACTCTTTGTTCTTTTTGTTCGATTGGTCTTCCTAATCTGTGTTACAACAAGGACTCACATTGTGATATAGAAAATAGCACAAATACCCAAAGGGACAAAAATTATGCAGCAAGGCAAAGATGTTGAACATAATCTAAATCTTCATTATATTTATATACATCAAAAAATTATACAATAGCAAAATAGCTCAGAGGCCATGCTTCAGAGGAGTATATACTTATATATTTATAATATAAAGCCTTTTCTAGGCTATATACAAAAAGACTAACAAAGTCTCGGTCTTAAAGTAGAAAAGAGAGAATTTTCAATCTTGGACAGAAGAAGTAGCAACATCACTTGGCACCACCTCATCCTCAGCAATACCAGCAACACCATCCAGAGAAGCAATGGCAACTGGGAACACCAGGTTCCTAAAGTCAATGTACCAGTCAATATCATAAAATGGCACCACATTTTATATTCAGAATACAAAGTGGCAAGCACGGGTAACCTTTTGGCGATGGACTTCTCATGACTAAAGATGAAAGCCACTCAAGAACGGAAACCACAGGATGACCGCGTCCTCTTCGATAAAATTTTGTAGGTCGCTCACAGTCAGAATCCCTCCGCCAAATGCAGCATTTTCCACCACCTCCCCAAGGCCGTTCAGGTACTTCTTCAAGAATATTTTTGTCACCAAATGAATGATAAGTGGCTTAGGGACTTGAATTTCAAGCAATGATGCCACAAAATGAGAGCACACATCAGTATTCACTATATACTTATGCTCGTATTCGAGGCAGTCTTGACCCAGGACCCATTTCATAGCTACGATGGCCAAAGAATGTTTATTATTTGTCATCCTCTTCAAATGGCTGGTCAAAATTTCACCCAGGAAGGCCATTTACGATTTATGAGAGGTCAGCCTAATCGGGGTATCCATGGCGTCAAGTACTATATGATTGTTAGGTAGCAACCCTATGAAAAGAGCCTAAACCTGAACTCTACACAATACTAAGCAAACTACAATTACCAAAGGCTAAACCAATCACCTAATGTTGATTCTGCTAAAAATTTCTAAGTATGGTTCCGCTACTGACTAGACAACTATTTATAGAAGCGGCAGGGATAAGCACGGTAGTTTGCATACCATAAGCATGGGGTTAACTAGGAACCACCATGAATATTGCACCAACGTTTGCTCGAAAGTCTCACCAAGTTGCGCTTGCAGGTACGATTTGTCACATACAAGATCAAGGTAAGCTAATTAATTAGCACAAGCTACTCGCAACATTCGGCAGTAGCCTTTTCGGTCGGACAATGAGGTGTCATCCTATTGGGTGCTCCTTAAAGCCCGAGAAAATATGCAAATCTATTTGAAGCTTATCGCATACTTTGGCATAATCATTCCGTTCGGGGTATTAATTACCATGACACACGACGTCTAGCCTGCTTTCAAATCGTCAGCTCAATTTCCAAGGAAAATCACACTATGGGTTCTAGGTACCTGGGGTCATTATGAGTACTTGTCATTTCAAAATGATAAGTAGTCCGCTTCACACAAATCGAAAGGCTGGCAGTACATGCCGAAATTAATGCAGAAAAATAAATCATCATCTACCACTTGAAGAAGGACAGAAAAGCTAAGTATTACATGCATTTATTTTAAAGCCAAAAAGTTTTTCTGAATACAAGAGCCATACAGACAATTATCAAAGTGCAGAGTTGCTAGAGACAAGTAGCAAGTGTTTAGATTTCTTCAGAGGAAAAATGGCATTTGTTGTCCCCGAAGTAGCCCAAAACCCACAGATGAATCAGCCTAGTGAAGCATCTCAAAGCTTGGCCAAAACGATACTCACCGCACCTATGGTCAATATTTTCGAGCAACAAAAATCCTATGCTATGCTTGGAATCCCAAATAAGTCAGAGTGGTTTCGCACGTGGGCAACCAAGAAGCCCGCTCGCTCAGAGATGCTAATTTGGTAAAAGAGAAGTGGGATAACATCTATGACCCCGTCCTCAAGATTAAACCTAAGGGCCTAAGGGAAGTTGCTTTTTCCAAGATGAAGAACTCCTCTAAAAATTAACTACCATTCAAGCAATGGCACTGTGGACTTCCCCAATATATGGTCCCTTATGTGCACCACTACCCAGAAATAATTCATGCAAGTATTTGGCACTTCAATTCGGCAATTGGAACCATTGACGGATGGAAATTAAGATTCGTGCTAACTGCAGAGGCTCTTAGGCACATGTTTGCATTCCCAAGGTAGGCACCCGAAAATAGCCGATGGAGCACTTCAACCAGAAAAAGGGTTCTGAATTCTCGAGGGGTAGGAGAAATACCCTCGACTTTTATAATACAGAGACCAGAAGGCCCCAAAATTGCCAACAGCCATTAAGAAATCCAAACCGACTTGTCGACTTCGCTCATGCGGATATGCAAGAAGCCTTCGAAATGATGGCTTTTGTGTTCGGCTTGGACAATGACATGATCATGTCTAAAGCTCAATTAGGCCTGGGTTTCCAACTCAGGAGGCTGAAGGAGCCTTTCTGGTATGATTTCATGGACATGATTATCAAATATATGAAGAAGCATATTGGCGAGTTTGAGACGGTGGGAAAGTTCAAGTATCCTTCTCTTCTTTCCTATATGTTTCTACATCAAAATCCTGATTTCTTCAGGGAAAAAATGGAGTTATCAATATTCGATGGGAAAATACATTGAAAGCTAGTTTTGGTGTGGACTCCCATCCTTTGTTCCACCTACGACTATTATGCATTTTCAAAGAAATTCCTAATTTTTATTTTGCGCAATCTGGGTGAGGACGGTGACTACTATCGCTTCTTGGGCGATTAGACCAGCTGGATGCGGTCCCTGTTCCCAAAGTGTGACTGGTTCCTCGGTGAAGAATTCACATGTGTCTGATTGCGTGGCTTTTGCGAAGAGTCAATCCGACTCCCCACATCCATCACTGATCGGGTATTAGCCCTCGAGGTCTTCCGACAAATAACTATTATGGACTGGAACTTTTGCTCCAAACCTAAGAAGAAGAAGTGGGGATTTTTCGAATGCCCCATGAACTACAAAAAAGTGATCATGGTAAAGAAAAGGTCAACAGAGCTACTTGAGGCTAAGCTGGAGCACCTCAGGGTGATTCTGATTTGCGATAAATGGGACTACTACCCCGAGGTTTGGGCGACACATTTATTAAGGTAAAGCATAGCCCTCGGCCAACTGGGAGATGTGGCAGAATCTGCTACAAGATGTGAACATAATCTGGGTAGACTTGGCGCAAATGTCAATAGATAATCAGAAGCCATCATGGCTTAGTTTCTATCTTGTCAAGGGGGAGGTAGATGAAAATAGTCACATAAGTAATACCCTCTTAAATAGCTTGGTGAGGCAAAAGGGTTGGAAACCGAAAAAGATTAATGATTTCTGGATCTACCACTAGGAGATCAATAACACCGTCGACCCTTTCCAGCAGTCATTAGTTTTCGAGACCGATGATCAATTTGATACCCTCTCAAACCAAGAACATTCGGATTCTGATGCAAGTGATGCAAAGGAGCCCGGTCCTAAGGATGCCCCTCCACGCTCTGACAAGGGAAAGCAAAAATAGAAAAAGGTGACGCAGCCTAGCACCACTTTTAGGAGTGTGCAAATGAATACCTCATGATCAGGGTCCTCACAATCTCGACCCGTGACCATGAGAAAGCCTGAAGCAATGTAGCAACCAAAGGAGATGGTGGATTTGGAACCCTCCATCGAGCAAAAGACAGTGCACTGATACCGCTTCAGGAGGTTGTGATCAGCCAAGCGTCGAAGATGGAATCGTCCGCTCAGGTATATTTCTCTCCCTCTCTTCTTGGCTCACAATCTCTTGTTTCTTCCACAATCCCTACAACATCCATTGCTCCACGTATGATTCCATCTTTCTCTGTCCCCTCTGTAATGGTTGCGGGAGGTTTCTCCTAGTTTTCTCATATCGAACAGATGGTTTTCACTTCCCCTCAAGTAGCCATGTCGCTGGTTAGGGCCCCTTCGGCCGTCCCATCTACCCCCGCATCTGCATCCATGTCTTCTACCCCATTGGTGCCCACAGTCACCGCCCCTGTTGCATCATCTAAGTCAATTCTGACTCAACCTTCACAGCCGTCGGAGCCCAGTGCATTTCCATTGCCACCACCATTCCCCATGACCCCTCCATGCCTTTGTCACTTGGGATTTGGATCATTCCTCCTTTCTCTCCACTCACGGTTCCCCTTCCGAAGAAGAAAACTTCAGAGGTCACCTACCTCTCCTTCCCTTTCATTGTCCCTCCCAGTGCACCCTTTGCAGGTGAACGCATCAGATCATCGACTCAATTCTTGTCTCAGAGTGATACAATGAAGCAAGCTCGAGCTCTCCAACTCCGGAAGCAAAAGGAAAAGGATGTCAGAAGGCCAACGGAGCCCATAATCCAGACAATTTATAACAAAGCTCAACAATCATTGCATTTCGCAACCCTACATCCAAATGTTGCCAAACCACAGGGAGAAATGCAACCCAATGACTACGATATCCATGACATCAGACTGGATTTGCATGTTGCCCGACCATAGGATAAAGTCAAGCTCATGGAGGAGACACAACTGGTGGTGACTACTGACTTTCTTAAGTCTAGTCACAAATTGAAGAAGGTGGAGGAAGAGCTCAAGGCCATCAAGGCAAGGCTAGAAGTCATGTTGGCCAAGGATAAATCACAAGAAGCTGAAAGGGTGTGCCTCGCACAGAATGTGCAGGCAGAACGAGCTAGCTTGCAAAGGGAGCTCGAGAAATACCAATCCCAGGAGTCTGATCAGATAGTCGAGTTGCGACAAAGGAACCAAGAATTATACAATAGGTTGGCCCAGTCAGAGGGAGAGGTTCAACAAAATATC
Organism: Sequoiadendron giganteum; assembly: GCA_007115665.2. NCBI lineage: Eukaryota > Viridiplantae > Streptophyta > Pinopsida > Cupressales > Cupressaceae > Sequoiadendron > Sequoiadendron giganteum. The sequence goes on along the minus strand of CM021106.1, from coordinate 632,413,167 downwards.
AAAGAGTTATAGCAACTGTGTGCTCATCTGGAGCAAATGGTACAAGAAAAAGAGGAAAACCAAGCGAGCTCATAGGCTCAATTTCAAGAAGATCTCTGGAAGTTCAGGCTTTCCTTGGAGGAATAGTCTGCAACATGAAACTAGGCTGAGGAAAGGTGGTTGGCTACACAAAAGGACCTGCAGGAGAATCTCACCTATGTCGAAGAACAAATTACGGGGCTAACGCAGGAGATCGGGACAAGGGATGCAAAGATTAATCTCTTGAAAAATATCGTTCAAACTCCTACTCCACAGACAGACCTCTGCTTAGTGGCCCAACAACTATATGAAGCTTCCTATTGGGAGAGAGTTAAGACTTTATGCCTGACTCTCCAGCCCACACTCTGGTTCATGGCGGAGGCAACAAATTTATGTAGAGAGGTTCATGGCACAATGGAATAGTTCCCACAATTCATTAGGGAAAAGGTTCTCAAAGCAGAAAGCCTGCTAGGCAAGCTATGCACAAGTGCCAAGCGAGGGCCGAGAACAAGCAAGGATCGAGAATCAGAGGGCAATCGCTGGGGTCGCAAAGGATTTTATCCGATGCCAAGAGGCCACCCTTCGTGCTTAATGATGCTTGGTTACATTAAGGCAAACAATGTACAACGTTCGAGCAAGACTTTCCCGACTAACCCAGATGGGCCTTCCCTCTTCATTTCTCCTTGATGAATCAGTGGCTACCGCAGAGCAGATTATGACCAAAATTGAGGAGAGGAAGTAGGATTTATCAATTTTTCAGAGTTTTAGCCAGCCTCCCACTATCGAGGACATTGAGGGTGTAACTCATGAGATCGCACGACTTCTTTTTCAGCTCGAGGATGAGTCTGGAATATCTGCGGTGTTACCCTTTAAGGAGGTGATCAACCTGCATGAGGCACATGAGATCCTGCACGCCATATCAACACCTTCCGAGGCCGACTAGTTACCCTTGCAGGTCACCTCTCTAAGCTCTAACTCCAATGCCCAATGGATAAAGCTCTAGTTACAAAACCAGGAAATTTTGGATTCACCGTTCTGCAGGCGAAACGTCCCTGGTAGTCACCAAAAGTTGTGGCTATTTAATATACCCCCATGCTCCCTTCGAGTTGTTTTTGATGTCTTGACTGAATTTTGACTGCTCCCGATGATGTTTAGAAGCTTCTCGACAATCTTTCAGTGCTCTCGACTCACTGCCGCCGTGTGTCACCAAGGCACTTATCAAAGGGGAGCTTCCCTTCCCTTCTCTTATCAGCCCCGTTATAGCCCCACGTGTCAAGAGATCGGGTGTACTTTCATATAGCTCTCCTTCGGGACCCGACTGCCTGTCGCGTAGCCTTTTCCTATGCAAACTTTTGGTAGGCCCCTCAAGCGGTGTCAATAACAAGGATGCTGCCACATGTATTCTCATCACAAGCTCTCATCAAAGGATGGGGAGGATGAACTACGGGTTGTAAAATTCCGCCACGTGTTCCTTCGGTGCAGCTACATAAAAGGGAGGAGTGATGCAAACACTAGGCTGCCATAGTGTGCCACATGTTCTAACTACTTTCACTAAGGGGTGACACTTGTTTACACTTGGTAGGCTGGGACCATTGCCATCATTTACAGGAAATGCATATGGCTAGTGAATGATTGGGTTCACGCTCGGGAGTCTTTCTGTTACAACGGTCGTGATGAATCATTATTGTAAGCATCATGATTCATGATGAGAAATATTTTTACAATCCTTCAAGCGGTGGATGCCCTTGGCTATATATACTACTTCTTCTCTCATGGAAAGTAGAGTTAGTTTTAGAGAGAGTTTTTTACAGAGTTCTTAGCTATAAGTGAATAGTTGTTTTGTTCGAAATATCTATAGAAGAATTAGGGGGACACCAGGCTTTTGTTTTGTTAGATAACTGTAAAGACTCACAGACTGTGCCCTTGTAATTTGGCCTTTCTGTTTCTTAACTATTGATAACACTATACTGTGTTGTTTCTGAATACTTTGTTTGCAACTTCAATGATTTGAATAGTATGTTGATTTAGAACCATGTCTTCGACTCTTTATGTTCAGTAAAGCTATGTGCAAATTATTTTATGTCATGAAATGAATTATCTAGGTCTTTCTCTATCGTAAGTTGTTATTTTGGACATAGAAGATTGTTGAACAGGCCCTTAGATCGCATCTACAAGATAGATCTATCGTGTCTTACATCTAAACCTTGGCGCATCACCCTAGTTAGATCCTTTTATTTTATATTTACTTCATTTTCCCATTCAAAAACCCTAGTTATAAAAGAGTCAGCTTCTTTAAAATTCAGAGGTTACTTAGTTTAGCTCAATAGGTCCCCCCTTTAACTGAGTTTCTAACAAAGGGATGTTACCTTGTCAATTTTTGGCATCAGCAATGCTATTACTACTTTTTAAGAATTTGGGAGCTGTGATACTTAAAGATATTTTTTACAAATTTATAAAAATGAAACAACTACAAAGGTATTGTTAATTTATCAAAATTAATGATCATTTCCAAAGATACGTAAGAGTGATACAAAAGTTATTAACCAAAAAATTTATGGTTTCATAATTTTATTTTAAGGTATGTAGCTCAAGATAGGATAAAACTAGAGTAGATGTGAAACATTCCAATTATACTCAAGGTAGTGCAAGAAATAAATTGCATTAAAACCCCATCATTGTAACCATTTTAAAAGTATTTTAATACATTGCAATATTTTACTATATTGATTTTGGTATGAATTTTCAAGTAAGTATTTATTATTTTCATGTTTATGATTACTTGTTAGGTTTATTCATACAACTATATAGGTCTAGCCAAAGCTACTAGGACTCTCATGTGCCTTGAGAAAAAAATCTATAGACTAATATGTTGGTGTGCAAGGGTGTTAAGTGATATCCATTTGGTCAATTACATCCATGAGAATTTCTTATAACAATAGATTTTTTAAGGCACAATCTTCACACGAGGTACAATATAACATTAACTTTTTAAAGCATATTGATTTACATGATTCTAAAAATAATTTTGTGGGCATGCTTAATGATGATTATAATAATTCTACATCTTCTTCTATAACAATAAGTACATTTTCACTTGATGAGATACTTGTGAATGGTTATTATGGTCCTTTATACACTAGAGCTTATATTTTTTACAAACCAATTAAGAGTGTTCTTATTGATCTTACTTGTCAATTTAACATATTCTCAAAAAATATTTAATCATCATTTTACTAGTTATAATATGAGTATTCAATTGTTTCCATTAAGATAACTAATGGAATGTCAATTGTGGCTACGGGTTTCTTTATTTTACTTCTGGTAGTTTGTTTGAAAGAAGATCAACTTTAAATATCATATATTTCTTACTTTGGATCAGTTCTATGTATTACTTGATTTTCCATAGATTCAACAATGTCAATAAGTTCCTTATATGTTACATTAGTATATTAAATAGGTTTAAAGGGGTGAAGTTATTACTATTGTTAGAGAACCATATGTATCATTATCAAAATTAGATAATTTTATTTTGGATACATTTATTAAGATGCTTAAGGAAACATGTTAGGAAATATGCATCAACCATGCATCTTCATTATTTTTGGTACCCCAACTTGGTGGGGTAACATCTCCTAGATTTCTTATCAAAAATTGAAGTTGTTAGATGCATTGGAAAGAACTCCAAAAAATATAAGTAGAAATACAAAGAGAGTTAGTCAAAGGCAACACAACATTTAAGGGATAGAAATTACTCTATTGAATGTCAATGATACTTCTATAAAAATCCTTGAACTTTGTCACTCATAATTGGTTTATTAGTATGTATAGTACACATTACTATTAGATGTTTTTCTCTCCTAAATTGTTTGTTGTAATTGAAAAAAAATTATTTAATAACCATAAAGTGTGCTTTGATGACCATGTCCAACACAATCTAAACTTTTAAATTCAAATATTTACATGTTAATAATTTCTCTTACAAATATAATCCTTTATTTTATCTAATTAAATTTTATCTTAGATCAAATTAAATTTTATCTTAGATCAACAATACTAATAGTAATTCTTAATTTATAAAAAAATTAAAAAATATATTACAATATTAATTATCAAATTAAAAAATTGCTTTTATTCTAAATTAAATTATTAAATTAATTAATTATATTTTAATTTAAATTATAATTTTTAAAAAAAATCATTGATTATGACATTAAAGAAAAAAAAACACATGTACGGGGACCTTTTTATAAATAAGGAAACATATATAAATATTCTTAAAAAAAATTAAATAAAACATTTTTTCCTTACATAACTACGAGATAAGGGAAATCTAAATGAGCCTATATAGTTAGTCACAATTTTCATCTCAAACGGAATATATGGGCCGCCACTTGCTTGAGAAATCTGTAACGGGGAAAACAAACAGCTACAGAAATGAAAATGGCTAGCGTTCAAAAATGAGAAAGGCTATTGGAACGAAATTCCTAAGAAACGGAAACATGGAAATGTTAAGAAACGGAAAGTCGGGTTAAGGGGCCCACGGACCCGACCACCTAAACAAGTCAATGTTTAGAGTGTATTGGTTAAAACCGTCCCTAATTCCCATGTATTGTTTTTATCAATTGCATGCATCTTTTCATTCATTGCATTAATTCATACTTGTTTTTTCACGACTTCTTTATACACAAAAGGTTCAACTTGAATGGTACTAAACAAAACAAAATTGACAACTGGATTCACATTAAAATTCCTTTGATAAATTTCATTTAAACTTCGTACCTTTAGTGAAGAGCTTGGACTTGATTATGGACTGGAGCTACATCTAAAGAGGAACTTGGTGAACTTAAGCTTGAACTTCCACTTGAGCTTGTGGGGAGAGGGGGAACTTGATAATCTTCAAAGCCCATGATTAGTGGTGTAGTTTGTTGATTTCCTTTTTACCATTGCCATACTACCCCTTCATCAAAAACCACATCCCAACAAATAATCCATTTCTTTGTGTCAAGTTTTTAGAATTTATATTCTTTTGGGGAATCAGAATAGCTCACAAAGATACACAGTTGAGATTTTGCATCCAACTTCTTCCGCTTCTGAACTAGAACATGAACATATGCGGAACAACCAAATACACGAAAATGAGCTAGTGAGGGCCTTTTTCTAAATTTAATGATACAGAATTTTAAGTTTTTCTTTGTGTTGTTGTTAGCTCAGTTGTGAGCAGATTTATTAATTTATCACAGTATGGTATAAGAGCTTTTTAAGGTTTTCAATCTTCAATAACAGAAAATTAAAAGAACGGGGCATTGGAACTGGAGATGGAGCAAACGGTGCGGTGGAACTGGAGATGGAGCACCATCGTTGTGAATGCATGTGACTGCATGTCTTCAGAACCCCAATGAATTAGTGCTCCCTGGGCAGCCTATTTAAATTGCCAGACTGCTTGTGCCCAACATAGATGAAAAATGGCCTTCAACACCAGGTTCACCGCTGAAAAGCGCGCACGAGTGAATCCCAAGGATTTGAGGTTCACCCAACCTGATATCAAATCCACTTTCAGTGATCCAATATACCCCTCTATTAGAGAATCGGTGTCTTTAATACAAAGGGGAGAGCTGCATCCTGCTGTGTTTGGTGATCTGCATGTATCCATGGACAAAGAGGGCCATATGTGGTGTGACAATAACCGACGCCTGCTTGTCCTCAGAGAGGCCGGTGTTCATTCTGTACCCGTTGTTTTTGATGGAACTCGACGCCCCAAAAATTCGTTAAGAGGTAAGTTGAATGATCCATCCTTCATGCCCAGGATCAGAGGCGAAGCATCGAGGGTTCAAATCCCACCGCCGCCCACTTCTGGGCGGAATGCTTATCGAATGCAAAATAAGACATCTCTGCTGGGCTCTGTTTCTGCTGGTTATTGGAAGAGGCAGATCTATAACAGCCATCAAGACCATGAGGTCGATTCCGAGCATTCGGACTCGTCAGAAGAAGAAAGCGCCAAGTACCCGAACGAAGACGAAGACGAGCTTGAGGTTAGGTTCAAACAGCTTGATATTAAGTCTACTTTCAGTAAACCCGCATACTCCATTGACAGAGAATGGACGTCTTTAAATCAAAGGGGAGAACTGGATCCTGATTTGTTCGGCAACCCTACTGTACACAGAGACAAGAAGGGCGTTATGGGGTGTGACAATAACCGCCGTCTGTATGCGCACAAAGAGGCCGAAGTTGATTCCTTACCCGTCAAGTTATATGGCAATCGATGCCGCAAGAATGCGCTTGAAAGTAAGAGGAATGATTCGGCTTTCGTTCCCATGGTCACAGGCGGAGCATCGGGGGATTTCTGCAAGAATGCACTTGAAAGTAAGTGGGATAATTTCATTCCCATGGTCACAGAAGGAGCATCGGGGGATCACCGCAAGAATGCACTTGAAAGTATGTGGGATGCCTACATTCCCATGGTAACAGCCGGAGCCCCGAGGGTTCAAATCCCACCGCCGTCCACTTCTGGAAAGGAGACTTCTCTGCTTGGCTCTGTTTCTGCTAGTTATTCGAAGAGGCAACTGTGTAACAAGTACGAAGGCAAGGTGGAGTACGATTACACGGTCTTGCGTGAAGACCAAGATATCATTTGGTAGTGTCATTCCCCTTACCATTACGAATATATTTAGGGTTTAATTTCCCCCCTTTTTCATTTAATAGCGTTGGTAGTGCTAAACTATTGTATTAACTTTGAAGAGTCTGGTTGAGATCGAAGTCAGAATTCAGTTTCAACCTGAATTGAACTCTGGGGTTTTTTTTGTCATTAAAATCTATTTTGTTAGACTGGGTATGCAAAAAAGTAAACTACTGCTATTATTCTGGGATAGCTTACTCGCATTTGTATATGTTGGACTATGTCCACAATTGAATTCACCATTGTCTCTCGGCCCTTTACAATCTTGAAAGAAGATTTCATGGGATTAAAAAGTTCATTATCAAATGCTTCATTCTTGATTTAAATTCTCAATTTCATACTCACTTTCTTGTGCAAGGGGCTTGCATCGAAGGTTCCTAAATTCTTGCCGCCAATGGTGATTAACCTATGAGAGCTGTGGGCAGTTCTGAATAATTACTTTTTTACGGCCTGCTGTGCCGTTTCCTATTGTCTAGTTTGGGTATTGTAGAAACGCTTCTTAAAGTTAGCTTGAATTGTGTTTTTATGGAGAGCCTGTAGGATTTTTAAACCCATCTCTTAACCAACCAACTGTTGGTTTGATATAGAGTTTGGAATACATATGAACTGAAACAGTGTTTTCCTTGGTCTTTTAGCTACTGGATCCCTTGAATGAATTCTATCTTTTGGAAAACATGGGAATTTTTCATTTGGTATCCCTCTTGTAGGGATTTTTAATACTGCTCTCTGGCAATGGAAACAATACATCTATTTTCTTTTTATTCCTTTTATCTTGGTAATGATAAATTTGCATTGAAATGTGCGAGGAGGTGGTATTTTTGAAGTAAGTGAAGGGTTTGATATAGTGGGCGTCGGATTGAAGGCTTAAGATAATCATCTGGTTTTGACCCCTTATATGCTATACTAGAAATGCCATAGTAAGGCTTCCCTTCTCAATTTAACAGGTGAAATGTTGTTTTCGTTCTTAAGCATAACGTAGTGTGTTTGGGCGTCGACAATATTGACACATCTTCTCGTAGGAAGAATTGTTACTTTGAATTATTTTATTGTTAGTTTGAATTATTTTCTTATGTGCTCCCAACCAATATATGCCATTTCGCAATTATAGATCTTGTAAGGAATATATGTGGCTCTCATCCCATCTTTTTATGGTTATTCAGTTGAGTCACAAGTATTTCCATTTTTATTTAAATACTTGACACTACAGATTTTAGACATCTTAATATGCTATTCTTGAACCCAAGCGTGTACATTTTGTTTGGTGTTTTATTTATCAAGATCTTGCTCTTGATTCTAGGTTGCCTTGTCTAGAAATTATCAATCCTTGCTACTCATTTTATGGAACTAGGAGACTCTCAAGCACATACATTGAAAATTATATTTAAATTTTTTTCATTCCTTTCATACTTGAGCCATTTTAATAGCATATGATTTATTGGGAGATTGGCCTTTCATTTCTTTTAAGTATAACAAATTTAGCATATTTTTAAGGCGAAGATTAATTTTAGCGTTTGGAAATATAGAAACTATATTAGACCTAAGTGCAAGCCAATAAAGTTGCATTTGAAGGTGCACATTTGAAAGTAGATTATTCAGGGAATCTTCGTGTATGGTTGCTAGAGTCTCATTGCTTACATTTGTTCATAGGGGTCTTTCCCTTCCTCATGACCATTGATGTGGAAATATCTAAACTAATAAGGGAGGTTGTGACTTTCAATCACATGGTTCCCAACCCCCATCTAGATGAGGTAGGGATATTTGTCTATGGGTGGTCACAACCCTCCTACATGCCTTTAGCCTCCTCATAGCCTCATGATTAAGGTCCTCATGACCATTGATGTGGAAATATCTAAACTAATAAGGGAGGTTGTGACTTCCAATCACATGGTTCCCAACCCCCATCTAGATGAGGTAGGGATTGATTTGTCTATGGGTGGTCACAACCCTCCTACATTGCTTTAGCCTCCTCATAGCCTCATGATTAAGGTGTCCTGGATGACCATATTCTAGCAAGTTCCCTCACCTAGATCTACAAATTTCTGTTATGTGTGCTTAGTTTCCTACCAATGGTGATAAATAAGGTGTTTTTATTGGCTAGCAACCTATCACTAGATGATCGTGGCCCTCTCTAATGATATAACTTTTGTTGCTTAAGTGAATTTGTTATGTTTTTTTCATCTTATTGTCTGAGAGTGACCCTACTTAAACTTTGAGGGTGTATTGTATGCTACCCATCCTTTTTTTTGTGAATAATGTAGTATTTTATTTTTTATAAAATAATAAATAATATAACTATTAATCTTTAAAAACTATAATTTCTAATAGCTTTGCAATTCACAAATTTGTATAAGATTGGAATTCTATTCTTCATGTCTTTGAATTTGTTAAACATATTGAATAATATTTTAACAATTTTAGTTGTGGGGGAGGTTCCAACCTTTACAGTCACATTGCATAGAAATTAGCACACTAGAGTAATATATACATTATGTTAAGATTTTTTTGTTTATGATATTCAAGAGGTTCCACCTTCTAATCTAATGTTGCATATAAAAATTTAAACTAGTTAGCTAGAAGTTCAACATATCTTGTATTCTTTCGTTTTTTCAACTCAATTCAGTTGCATTCAAGCTATAATTTGATGTTTATAATTTTTTTCTTTTTAAGACTTATGAGTCATGATATTTAAAATGTATAGAAATCTTCAAATTTACTTTGATTCTATAGGAAAAAAATTAATGTCTTTCTTTAATATTTTGAGACTAATGTGTTGATGTGATATTGTTCACAATAAAAAATTAAACTACTTGATTAGAATTTGAATTATCTTTGTATTCTATAAGGTTCTCTTTGTTTACAAAAAATTGAATGCATCTGCTACAAAATCTATTCCTTTGAGATTTTTGGATTTTCTAAAACTTTGCTTTCTATCTCTTTTAGTGGGATCTAGGTTCAACTTATGGCATGACACACAAACAATTAAAATTTAAATTGTTCAACTATGTTGAGGTATTGTTGCATTCTTTAAAGTTTTTTTCCCTTTGAAAATTGAAATGTATCTATTCTGAATTTGATTGCTTTGAAAGATGTGCAAGCATAAATTTTACTATAGCTTGCAATGTTTTCAAACATTCACAAGCAATAAATATGTGAAGGCTTGGAATTCTTTTATCTTTGAATTTGCTATAACTTTGCATGTATTTGCATAGACTTTGAATTTCTTGAAGTAGAGAGGTTTGAAATTACAACCCGATGAAATGATAATAGTTTGAATGATTTATTGATAAATTGAAGTAGAATATACATTTTAAAGGTTACGCTTTTTGACAATAATTTAAATTATCTTTGAATTCCTTTCTTTGAATATTTGCAAAGATTCTAAAAATATGTCTTCTAAGATCTTCAAACGTTCTAGAATATGGCATAACTTTTTAAAATTCATCATTTAATGGTCACCTACATATCAATTTTTTCAGCAAGAGTTATTGCTTACATCAGATCCGTGCTACCACTGTAAGAACAAATTCATTATATTCCTTCGATATCAATTTTTTATTTATTATAGCATGTAACGTAACAAATGGCTTTTGACAAGTTTGATGGCAGGTTGGTTAAATGATTATGCAACATAGGTTTTGCATGATCATAGAAGTGATGCTAGTTGCATATACCTATAACACGACACGTCCTTTCAAAAATATTGCATGTTGAATCTTGCATGAGATTTTCAACGGTCCCTGCAATATTTCTTCACTGGCGTGTGGCGCATAACCCTCTAGAGAGAATGGTGTGGACAAACATTATGCTAAAAAGAGAATAACCATGAGTGCCCAAATCAGTAATTATTGTGCTAACTGTGGCTTAGAAGGCCATGCTAGGAAATACTTGACGTACCACGCCTCTGTATACGACACTCGCCACTCCCACAAGGCCCTTTCGACACTGCCACCTGTTTGTGAACTCCTTTTTAAAAAATCATTATTGTTTGTCTTGTTTTACACAATACTTGCTGAAGGTTTTGCAAATGGGGTAGCAAGCTAAGTGGGCTTAACCTTGGGGGAAACTCCATGGTTAAGCGCACTTGAGCTGGAGCAGTATCGGGATGGGTGACCTCTCGGGATGGACCAATGCTTCACCTCTGTGAGCATTACCTAGATGCAATGAGTGCTAAGTGGACCATTCATTATCATGAGAGATGGGTTCTTGTGAACCACTACTCATGAATCATGGGTCAATGAGTTTGACTCGAAAACTACATGGTTGAATTCTGATAGCAATATCATAATTTGACACACTATGGAAGAAACCTCCTACTTATCAATTGATGAGCTAAATGGGCTCTATAATGAATGGTTCATAAGGCACAAAACTTGCTTAAGATTTTGCAAATGGGGTAACAAGCTAAGTGGGCTTAACCTTGGGGGAAACTCTGTGGTTAAGCGCGCTTGAGCTGGAGCAGTATCGGGATGGGTGACCTCCCGGGACGGACCAATGCTTCACCTCTGTGAGCATCACCTAGATGCAATGAGTGCTAAGTGGACCATTCATTATCATGAGAGATGGGTTCTTGTGAACCACTACTCATGAATCATGGGTCAATGAGTTTAACTCGAAAACTACACGATTGAATCCTGATAGCAATATCATAATTTGACACGTTGTGGAAGAAACCTCCTACTTATCAATTGATGAGCTAAAGGGGCTCTATAATGAATGGTTCATAAGGCACAACACTTGATGAAGGTTTTGAAAATGGGGTAGCAAGCTAAGTGGGCTTAACCTTGGGGGAAACTCCGTGGTTAAGCACGCTTGAGCTGGAGCAATATCGGGATGGGTGACCTCCCGGGACGAACCAATGCTTCACCTCTGTGAGCATCACCTAGATGCAATGAGTGCTAAGTGGACCATTAATTATCATGAGAGATGGGTTCTTGTGAACCACTACTCATGAATCATGGGTCAATGAGTTTGACTAGAAAACTACACGGTTGAACCCTGATAGCAATATCATAATTTGACATGCTGTGGAAGAAACCTCCTACTTATCAATTGATGAGCTAAAGGGGCTCTATAATGAATGGTTCATAAGGCACAACACTTGTTGAAGGTTTTGCAAATTGGGTAGCAAGCTAAGTGGGCTTAACCTTGGGGGAAACTCCGTGGTTAAGCGCGCTTGAGCTGGAGCAGTACCGGGATGGGTGACCTCCTAGGACAGACCAATGCTTCACCTCTGTGAGCATCACCTAGATGCAATGAGTGATAAGTGGACCATTCATTATCATGAGAGATGGGTTCTTGTGAACCACTACTCATGAACCATGGGTTAATGAGTTTGACTCAAAAACTACACGGTTGAATCCTGATAGCAATATCATAATTTGACATGTTGTGGAAGAAACCTCCTACTTATTATTTGCATGATGGTAAAAGGATATTTTTGGGGTTGGGTAAACATATCTAAGTTCATGGTGGATGACTACTTTTTTAGTATGTTACTCTACACAAGGAAAAATTTAGTGCGTCAATGAATGGGCTAACATTAAGTTAAAAAGTGATCAATGTCTTGCTAAGCATGTTGGCGTATTGGGATGTAAGCTACTACTAGAATATGAGCTGCATAATAAATGTAATGTTTTAAGCAATATTTATTAAAATTTTGGTATTTTGTGTTTAGAATTATGCCGACTTACAATTCAAGCTTTAGGAGTTTTGTGTTAGTTCTTAATTTTAATTAACATTACAAGGACATATCTATTAAAGATATAATAGAAAAAATTTGTTTCGTGGATAATAATAGATGTGAATCAAATATAAAACAACAAATTTCATTGAGATTGAAGGATTGTTAGAGTAAATCTTATAGAAAGATATATACCTAATAAACACCCTTTAGCTAAAGGCAAGACAACTATTGTAGAATATACATGTAAAGTCATAAGTATTTTTCTTTCCATGCTTATAGTCAGACACAATTAAAATAATATGACAACTCTTATAATAATAATTTATAATAGACCGCAAGCCTAATTCTATGATAGTTCATTCATTGCATGGATATTGCATATAAAATTTGAATTAATTGCTAGTGTTTCCTAAAAGTGTGTATCTAATATAATTTGTGCTCTTTTTGCAGAAAGTTGACCAATTCAAATGGTTACAAGTTAAATCATTTAAATTAAATGTTGGGTTAAAAGGGTTAAGAGGAAAGGTTTCCTTTCTTCGTTAGAACACAATGTGCACTACTCATGCTTAACTTACAATTGTTAACAATAGTAAAATATCGAAAACATTTAAACTTGTTAAATCAAGAAAAATAAATACTCCCATAATTAACATATATAAAACTATGTCAAGTATATCATATAGGTTGAATCAATATGGCAAGTATTGGCTAATCATACCTAAATATTCTTACTACTTGTGAGTCTTGCTAGTTATAAAAAAAAGGTAGGGTCAATAGTAACTATTAAGTATGCTAGATTTGCAAATTTAGGGACTGATCATAAGGCAATGACGATAACATATTATGAGCTAGAAAGACTAGACTAAAGCATGTCAAGGTCTAAGAGAAAGAGGTGCTAATATTTGATTTTAAGTTTGAGCTATGTGGCTTGGGGGATAAAATCCAACATAAAACAATATAGTTTTGACTCCCAAAGAGATAGGAATATACAAAATGGAGGGTCAATGGTAACTATTAAGTATGTTAGTGATTAAATCTAGGGACTAGCCATAAGGAAATAACAATAGCATATTATAAGCTAAAGATTGGACTAAAACATGGCAATATCCAAGAGAAACGAGCGTTAATATTTGATTTTAGGTTTGAGCTATGTGACCCAAGGGACAAACTCAACCACAAAATAAGACAGTATTGACTCCCAAGAAGACTAGAAACTAACTTTGAATTGAAAGGGAACTACCTTTGTATCAAGGGGCTTTTGCTACTGGTCTATAATAAAAGGATTAATGGACCAAGGAAAGGAATTTTTTAACCACTACTCTCTAGGACAAAAATATAACTAGTCAACCTGAAGAAAGATGCATAAAAATGATGGAAGAATAAAATTTAGAGCTCAATAGTTAGTCATGTCTTCAATTTGTGTGATATTAACTCTATTAATTGATATTGATCAAAGCTAATAAATATTTACTATATAGCCCATTTCTTAGGGCTGACAAATCATAACTTCTAACAACATACATATACAATTTCCTTAGGCTCAAAATTTTATGTAGAGTAGGGTTTTCCTATAAACTTCTAGATATGTATTCCTAGAGCATTTTATTCCAAAAGGTGCTAGTAATCTCAACTTTGAGCATTGTCCCTTGTGCAAAATAATACATGTATCTTTCATCATAACTAAAAACAAATGTTAGAAGCATTGTCAAATTTAAAAAATGCTTGATACTAAAAATATATTCAAAATTCAAATTGTAATGAAACCTACATTTCACAAATCTCTCACTTAGGAACCCAAAAATCCACTCTCCAATTCACTACAAACTTATTCATTAGATGTAAAACCTCCATAGTTTAACAAATACCTAAAACCAAAAAAGATGTTCAAGCCACAATGAAAGCTAAAGGTCACAAATCTTGTGCTTAAACCCTTAGTAATTTTTTCTATGAATATTTTCAATTAAAGATAAATTTATTCATTGGATGTAAAATCTCCATAGATTTAGATCGATTCATTAGGTATACCTAAATCCTTCAAAGTGTCTAGAACCAAAAAAATATTTATAGCCCAATGAAAGTTAATGGTCTCAAATCTCACAACCTCATTGAAGATTAAAACCTTGCAATTTTTTCTACAAAATATTTCAATAAAAGATAAAGCTATTCATGGGAGGTAAAAACTCCATAGATCCATCATGTATTCCTAAGCCCTTCAATCCCCTTCATTCGAGAAACACAAACACTAAAATGTAGAATATTTAATGCTACCAATAAGTCCTACTATTCCACTTTTTGAACAACATTCTCATAATATATGAGGACGAAATCACACCACAAGAACTTCTCCATCAGGATGTCAAGGCTAATAAAAATGAACCAAGCATGTTTCATCCATTACTTCAAAATAAACTACTCCTAGAATAAAAAATCTAATAAGGAAAGTTGATAAACCATAATACTTCACATTCTCATGAATCCACCATTTGCAAATTGGAAAGTTGGACTAATTAAAACCCCAATAACAAAAATAACCTAAAAGTACTCATTATTGTCTATGTAACCCAATCAAACTCTTGAAACCAATTTTTTTTCCCAAACAATTTCCCACTTGAAGGAAGAGGAGTTGAGTATCAAAACACTAAAATAAAATTAAAACCTCAGTGATCCAAATCTATTGAACTATAATATTAAAAAATTTGTTCCTTCAATAAGAAGTTGAAGATGGCTAAATTTATCTCGGGTTGAAGTCATCAACTCTTCCATTACTAGTTCTTTACATATAATTAAGCTTTTCAATCTGATGCCATTTACATAAAGATGGGCAGAATTCATATGGGTGTCAACCCTTTCTATCTCCGTGCAATACCCATTTCTCTCTTTCTCGTGGCTTCTACACTTGTGATCATCCTCAATATAGACATGTTGTAATATGAAATTTGTTACCTTAGACATGCTCATGACCCTAATCAAGTTCATGCTCTAGATTTGGATGACATCAAGGGCAATGGCTACCCAGCCCCAGGAATGCACCGGGGCATGGATGCCGAATCCATCTATCATCCATGGACTTATGCGTCCCTCGTACATTATTTCGTTTGGTAGTGTCAGATGGTCGTAGCTTGTCACACCTGCTACGAACGGTCTATCTTGGCTACCGTAGCATTCAGATGAAACCCCACGGTGCCAGAAACTAACAGGTTGGATTAATTAATGTTGGACGCGAGAAATTTATTTCTCAACAACTATGTAATTTGAACTCCAGTGCCCGCCCAAATTTCCCGTTGTTCATCAAAATTAATGTGTTCTTCAAAAAATGAGTTCACTTCACTCCGCATTTGTTCTCCCCAAGCGATCTCCATTTCCTAAGAAGCGTAGCAACAACTAGCATTTTGGAATCTTCATCTTTCGGGTGGACAGAGCAGCACCAGGTAAACGATCCACCGCTCTTCATCTCTCATCTTCTATTTTTTTTCTATTGATTTTTTATTATATATACACTCTCTTTTTTGAGACCGTGTCAAATACAAGAGTGTTCTTTAGAATATTGTCTTTGATTATTTATTTTTTGTTTGATTTGATTCAGTTCTTGGAGGAGAGGAACCGTAGGCACTGCTGCAATGAGAAAGAAACCGAATCAGAGTACTCTTCACTCTGCAAACACTTTGTTGCCTTTCCCCTCAAATAGAGGAGCTTATGCACATTCTAGAAGACGCAGAGGAAGAGCGGAGTGTTGCTGACGAGGAGATTGTGTGTGGATGTGATGAAGAATCTCGAGGAAGAGATCTGGTCAATAAGCAAACTTTTTTCACCTCCGACCAGATGCTTTGAACTGACCCCAGAACTCGTGATGTTGTAGAAAAGCTTTGCCAAGGACCAGCATTTGTTCTTGGACAACTTTGTTGTGTTGATGATCAAGACTTGACGTTTTGACTGGAAGTCAAGGCCAGATTCGTAGAAGTTGGAATGTTCGCAATCCCACTGCTGCATATTCTTACGAATAACCATCAATCCAGTCTCTACAAAATTCGAAACAATCTTTATCCATCTCTATGTGATTCTTCTGTCATCTTAACAAATTCTTAAGCTTACCCATCAGTCTAATCTTCAGTTGCTAGGAATAATCTATAGCTACGTCTATAACTCTTTTGGGCGAGTACTTTAACAACAAAGTCAAGCTTTGCATTTGATTAGATTTGTTTGTGATTAACACTGATAAATTATTTTCAGATTTTAGACTTGTGAAATTTAATCATTTAGAATAAAATATTTCTTAGCATATAATCTTAAGATAAATAATTATTTTAAAATTTTAGAGCTGGAATATATAGTTATTTGGAATCATTTATTAAAATGAATGTGTAAACTAAATTATAAATAAAAAATATTATATGAAATTGAATCAATGCAAATGTAATTTTGTATTTGATTTATTAATACATAGAAAGATTAAAAGTAAGATGAATGAGTTAGAGTTAGGAATTTGATTGTATGTTATATTGAATCATTTCCATTATGGGAAAGTGATACAAGCTAAAGTAATATGTATAGAGATTTGATTCAAGCCTACAAATTTGAAGTTTGATGCATGGATCTTATATGTGTTAAAGGTTGATACCGACTTGTCTATTTGCCTATTTTTTGTCACTTATTTTAGCTATTTGGTTGTGTTTGGTAACACCTTTGTGAAGTTTGCTAGATAAGGATCAATTCTCCTTTTTTTCAAACTCCTACAAAATTGAATCTAATTACTTTTGATAGAGAGTGAAAAATAAATTATGTAGAGAATTTCCTAGATGTTGGTGTAAGTAGGTGATGCAGTATCATGGTATAATGTTGATTCTAGTTGCTCATATGAGATGATTTGAAATGAATTAGAGTTGACACAAAATGATTAGAAGGAAGGGTTGGGTCAACCAAAATTTAAATTTAAACTTTAGAAGTTCTAAATTCATTTTCATAAAGCACAAATTGATCTCATTCACTGAAAAAAATTGGATATATGAACCTGGATGAGAAATGGATAAGTTGAGGATTGAAATCAATTAATAGGAATGAGTATAGATGGAATCAAGTAAGGTTTGGTTTATGTGTTATATTTGAACAAAAACCATGCTAATTATTAGCTTTTATTATATAATTTAATGAATGAAGTCAGAGTGCCCAAAATGAGGGTGAAGTGCAATATATGTAATTTTCACCATTACAATTTTAATAGAAGTAATCTATTACAATATGCAAATTTCTTCTCCATCCTTTCTATCTCTTTATACATTTGGTAAATTTTCTTTTGTCTGTTTGAGGTTATTTATAATGTAAAATCTCTAAGTTTCAAAATTTTCTACAAGGAAAGTGTAAGAAGGGTTTAAACAAAGGAATAATTTAGGATTTAAAAATACTCAAACATATTAATACCAACAACAACCTCTTTCATCTAAATATTTATGTTACTCATTATAAAATTTGCATGGTCAAGACAAATAACTATAGCTAGCTGAGCATATAAATAGGTTCGGTTTGTCAGGAGTTAGAAGTCATTCTAGTAGACACATCCCTTTGTTCTCTCTTTTTTCTTAAGCTAATCTCCAAAGTAAACATAGAATGGATCCTCCAAGATAAATTAACATACACATAAATATATGATTACACAAGTGTAGAAACACACACACATATGTATAAACACAATGTTCCTTAATGGTCATTTGGCAAATTTTTATTGTCACAATGGCCAATAGTTAACATATATCTTGGTACTAAGTGATTATGGGATTTTATATATGTAAATAAAGGAGGCATAAAAGGAACATAAAGTATATGAGGAAAAGGTAGAGGAGAAATAAATTCCTAGAATTGATAAGAAGAGAAACCTCTCTTGGAATATTTGAAGCAAGGGTCAAATCACAAGTTAATAGTATTTAAAGAGAGTGGATATTCGTAATTGAGCCAAAGAGGAATTCACTAGTTATGTGAGCTACAGACTCAATAATAAAGAAATCAATAGGTTTGATATCCTTCTCATTGGTAATAGATATGGAAGCATTAGGATCCATAGGCTATTAAGAATAAATCATGCCATATTAAGAAGAGGGAGATGTTAGTGGTGCTAGTGGAACAAAAGGAGGTGGCATGCAATTTTTCTTTGTTTGGTAGAAGGAAGGAACCAAGTAATGTTCAAGTTTTCACTAGGTTTTTTATGGGGCTACCATGTCTATGTGGATGAATTGAGAATTTTTGGGAAGGATAGGTGGAAGGATGGGTTTAGTTTAGGCTATCTAAGGAGAAGAGGAATCTTGGAAGATAAAAATACAACGAAATATATTATAATCATAGTGAAAAGTGGAGGCTCAAGAGGTTTGTCAAAGGGTGCCACATCAAGAGTGTCTAAGAGAGAAGGTTAGGTATATGGGAGATGAAAAACATAATTTATTTTAATTTTAATATGTTTCTGACTATGAGGTTTTTCTTCAAGTGAAAATTGAGAATTAGGTTGTTAGCTAACTAGAGGAGTTGTGGAAGATATTAGGATAATTTTAGACTAAGAAGTTTCTTTAGATGGGGGTTTTGGTTTAGGTTGGGATTAGTCTTGAACTTTGGATTTATATTTATCTTTAGGTTGTGGCTTAGGGATATGTTGGGTTAGGTTTGGGTTTTTATTTTTGGAGGGTTAGTGGAAAGGATAACATAAATATTAAAAGGTTGGGAGATGGAAGTATGAGTGAAGGAGGTGGGATACCATGAGAAGAGTGATGAGAACAAATGGTAGCCCTTTCGGTAATATAGCTCTAGTATGGGGTGTTGATAACATCCATTATTAGGATGGGAGGCCTAGAGAGAGTTTTAAGGAAGTGGTCCATGAATAACTGTCCTACCTGTCAGAGATAGTATGGTAAGGAGAATGACGAATGGTGATAATCATATTTTTATGAAATGAATTAGGGAACTATTGAATGAAAAAAGGAATAGCATGCATCATATCAATTTAAAGATAGTTAAATATAATATGATATCTATCGGAGGTTGGGATGATACGGAACATAGTATCTAGGATTTTTGGTTAGACCTAAATGGGCAAGATGATAAAATTTGAGAGTGTGAATTAATATTCCATGATAATTATATAATAACACCTTATAGTGGATATAGGAATCCTATTACAAATGAGCACTATACAAATTTTCCTATGTGACAATATTGAAGATGTATGTTGGGTCCACTATAATGCTAAAGGAGGGCTTATAGAGAACATTGCCCACATCATACAAGGGACCATGATGGCCATCATTACGAATCTAATCAAAAGAAAAGGTGATGATATTGGAAGGGGGATTTCAATTTGGATCTTAAATTAGAAGGACAAATCTCAATAGTATTGATTATATTTCAAATAGGGAATACATTAGAGTTAGAAAGCTGAATTGATAGATGGTAGGAATTTTCCACAATCCATGAAGTTGTGCATACAAGATTTTGGATTAAACTATGTATTTTTTTAATCAACATTTTTTATCACACTCAGTGATCCATCATCAATGATGGATCACTAAGTGTGATCTAAAATTTTGACTTAAAAACATACATAATTTAATCCAAAAGCTTGCATACAATATAATTGATGCAACACACTCAGTGGTAGAGATAAAGGGATGAGTAAACTTGGTATATATAACATAAATTACACACATTTTTCTATGGAATGTTGCAAGAATACTAATAAGGTTCTAATAAAGTACCTTGAGTTTAGGTCATATATTTTTAGAAGATTAAAATTTGTATTGAGAGGTTAGATAGGAGGGAGTTGGACAATATTATTTGATGGAAGCTACTATAACACAATTTGAAGTGGATTTAAAAACTTATTGATGTGATGTAATTACACCAAGATCTCAAGGATATAGCCAACATCAAGGAGGAAGGTGACACTACCATATCAAATTGGTTTACTAAGGATTTAGGGTAAAAAAATTAGAGCAAAGAAATTATTGTTCTTCTTATTGGAACTATATTTAGAGAGGTACAAAGATGTGCTTGATGAGATAGAGTGAGTTCAACTAGGTTTGAAGAAAGAAGTGTCTTAAATTGACTCATTGTCTAATCATTGTCCCTTATAGTATTATAGGGAAGAATTTTTAAGTATTATAGTCCACAGGAGAAATCATTGTCTAATCAGCAGGAGAAATTGAGGGAAGAATTTTCGGAGAAGAATATTGTCGGAGCTTTGCTAGTAAAAGGCAAGCAGTTTATATATCTCTTGATTCGTTGAAGATTAATAAAATTCCTCATCTGCAGTACTGGTTTTCCCTTTAAGGTTTTTCAAGGGACAATTTGTCCAAAAATATTGTGTTTATTATTTTGCATGTTTTCTTCTCTGTTCCTATGGTTTTTATTTGTGAAGTTACAGTTGTGTTATTTTTCAGTATTTGCTATGAAATAATTTTCGGCAGTCAAATAATCTTTATAGATAGGAGATTAATAATCAGTAACTGCAATAGAATTTTCACAATCTTTACTCCTGAATCCTTATGAATTCACAACATAATGAGCACAGTTTGATTTAGCTAGAATGATATCTGGAACACAAGAAAAGTTAGTGGATCTAGGCGTTTTGACTAATGGAGCAAGAGGGAGATGTGCAGGGTCGACTTTTGAGGAAGTTAAAGTTTGAATATGAATGAAAAAACCTACGCAATAATTTCAAATCTTTAAGAACGAATTCTACATGAAAAATGCATAGCTCCATAAGGAAATCGATTTGATTAAGGTATGGAGACTAAACATTAAAAGTTTGACGATACTGTAGGAATGAATCTGCCCAACTAAGTTAATATCATGGATTTTCTGAAGGAATTCTTTCACTATAATGTGATGGCACAAAGTCGACATGGGAGGAGGAGGTCCTACATTCTATTATCCTAACATGCAAAGATCGAGATAAGCCAACAATGAATCTGGTTGATTAAATGAATTAATTATTGCACCAAGCGGACTTCAAGAATCACGCCTCCGAAAAAAATACATTTTATATAGAAATATCAAATCATAGAGATAATAAGAGTGGTTTGCGATAAGAGGGAGTGGGAAGAGGTGTTAAATAGGTTGAGAGTCAATAGAGAGAAGCGCGTGCTTTTCTTCTTTGAACGAAGAAAACTTCTGTAGCTACAGAACAAAAACGGATCTGGAAATATCTGTGTTACAGTCGTTGAAGATTTCTGGACATAAGTGACAAACGTTCTATTTAGAAATACAATTTATTTGGATATATCTTTCGTGGGTGGATCTGCTCTACTCAAGGTGAAGATGTCATTTCAATCTGTATTTCTAAATAAAATGTTTGTCGCTTATGTCCAAAATATCTTCAACAATTGTGTTTCCAGATCCGTCGACTTTTTCTTCAACTACAGAAGTTTCTTCGTTCAAAGAAGTGTGCGCGACTCTCTCTGTTGACTCTCAACCTATTTAATACCTCTTCCCACTCCCTCTTATTGCAAACTGCTCTGATCATTCTTTCTATTATTTGATATTTAGGAATACTACTCTACAATGTCTGCACTGGTAAGTTGTCAGAAGGAAGAGAATGAGCATTTGGTGGATCGAAGGATAGCCAAATTTCATCCCAATGTGTGGGAGGACGATTTCCTGCAATCGCTTTCATCGCCATATGGGGTATTTATTTACTTGCAAACTCAATCTCAAATATTATCGCCGTTTCCCTTGGTTTGACTTAAGTGAACAACATTTGCATTTGCAGGCATCTTCATACCGTGAGAGGCTGGGAAGTTTGATTGAGGAGATCAAGGACAAGGCATTTAATCCTCTGCTTGGAGATGGAGAAATATGCACCCCCCCTTACGACCTGCTCCAGAGATTCTGCATAGTTGACGCTGTGCAACGATTAGGAATTCATCGTTATTTTCAAAACGAAATCAAAGCGCTTCTTGATTATACTTACAAGTAGTGCCGCGCCTTCCATTTTTTAATTTATTGCATTCAATACATTTGGTTATAGAGTTCATTTGAATTCGGTGATCTCATTTGATTACTAGTTGTATGTATCTTCTTAAACAGGTATTGGAATGAAAATGGTATTTCATGGGGGAGAAAAAACTCCATTGCAGATCTCAGCACTACTGCTTTGGGATTTCGAATTCTTCGCCTCAATGGATATCGTGTATTTCAAGGTTTTTCTTTTAAATTTTGCTCTTCATATTGTGTTTGACTTAAGATTTAAAAAATGATTTGATTTTTGATAATATTTTGTTTTGATGTAAACAGATGTATTTAAAAATTTTAAAGATGAAAATGAACAATTCATTTTGACGCCACCCACTGAAGAAGGTGACAATCAGTTAAGAAGTGTGTTGAGTTTATATGAAGCTGCAGAGATTTCTTTTCCGGGAGAAACAATTATGAAAGAAGCTAAATCATTTGCCTCTCAATACCTTCAACAAACACTCGCACAGAGCCAGAACATAAGAGAAAAAGGCCAACTTTTGACAGAGGAAAGCACCGCATTTACTGCATTCAATTTTAGTGAAGTTATTATAAAATGATTTTTCCATATTTATATTAACAAATAGATCATTTCATAAAAAACTGCAGGTTGAGTACTTTATGAAGTATTCTTGGAGATCCAGAAATCCACGATGGGAAGCATGGAACTCCATTCAAATATTTAGGCAAGATATTGATTCTTGGATGTCAATGGAGGGTGTTTACAAGTCAGTACAAACAATCTTCTCTCTTGTTTAAGTGGTTAGAAATGTAAAGATCCATTTATGCTGTTTTACATGGAATTCAAATATATAATATCCCACATTTTATTGTGTAGGGAGTCATCTTAAGTGTGATCCAAATAGTCATAGTCAAGAGTGGATGAAAAGCCAAGCTGACTTATCTTACTGAATTTAATTCTTTCTTTCAGGATGCCAAATGAGATTTGCCAAAATATTTTGGAAGCAGCAATATTAGATTTCAACATACTACAAGCTCAAAATCACACTGAGCTCAAAATCATATCCAAGTAAAATATCCATAAATAGAAATTGAATCAGCCTAATAAAAAAATCCATTACATTGCTAGTAATATTAATTATATTGGAATAACGTGTATGTGGTGATACAAATATGTAGATGGTGGAGTGAAGCAAGTGTAAAGAAACTTAATTTTTTTCGACATCGACACGTGGAGTATTATTTTGCATATGCATGTGGATTGTATGAATCTGAATTCTCTCTAACTCGAGTTGGATATGCTAAATTGGGTGTCATGGTTACCGTCATTGATGACATTTTTGACACTTATGGAACCCTTGATGAGCTCATACATTTTAAGAAAGCCTTGATCAAGTAAGTCTAGTGCTTTCTATTTATAATTCTAATTATACTCTATTATATTCAAATTTTAGCATTAATGTTTCACCAGAATTTTTTTTTTACGAAATAGTAAATTTCCTTTACAAAAGTGCAAATACTAGTTATTATGCATTCTAGTAACTTATATTTAATTGTTATTAATTTGTAAAACCTTAAAATAATAATCATAAATATTGTTTGATTATCATTATACTTTAACAAATGAATAAATTGACTTTCATTTCACACTATGCAGTTGGGATATGTCTATGGTGGATCATCTTCCCCAATATATGCAAATTAGTTTGCAATTCGCCCATAAAACATATATGGAATTAGCTGATGAAGTAGAGAAAATACATGGACCACGTGCGCACAAGTGGATGCAAGATTATGTAAGTCACTAGGTCAAATATATCTATTCCAAACATTTGATGTTAAAATATAAAAAATTAATATCGCTTTTTTGTGTGGAAAATACTTATAAATCTTACAATATATCTCATATATCTTCTATTGCAGTGGACGAATCTTATTTTGGCAGAATGGCAAGATGCAAAATGGATTGCTAATAAATACCACCCTACTTTGGATGAATATTTAAAGAATGCCATTAACTCTTCAGTTGTACCAGTGTGCACACTATTTCCAATGCTTTTAATTGACACATTTCTTCCGGATGATATTTTGGAAAGGGTTCATCAATTTGAATATGATGCTGCAATGGGTTGTCGATTAATTGATGATTACAAAGATTATCAGGTATCTATTAACCATGCTTAGATAAACCTATCTAATTATCCATGAATTATACATTTAATGAAAATACAAGATAACCTTGTTCTAAATGATTATGTTTCATATTGAAGGAACAAGAAGAACTTGGAGAGAGTGCTTCTTGGATATATTGTTATATAAGAGATAACCCTGGAACCACGATGGAACAAGCTTTGGAGCATGCAAGTATTCTCACTGAGTTGCACATGGAACAATTAAGTAGAGATTTTTTATTTTATGAGAACGACATACCAACATGTTGCAAAAGGGTGTATTTTGATTGTATATATAAATGGGTAGCTTTTCTTTGGAGGGACATTGATGGATTTTCAAATTCATTCAAGGGTATAAAGGATGATATAATGAAAATCCTAATTAATCCTATAGTTATGAATCCTTGATAAAGGAAAGATGTAAAATATAAATATTGATTTTATGCATTTTTACTTTTGAGGAGGATCTTCATTTCAGCACCATAGCAATCATCTTTCGACAACAATCTACAGCTTCTTCTTGCTTCAAGAATTCTCTACAGTTGGAGGCTTCTGAGTCATTTACCTTGATTTGGAGGCTTTTTCAGTTCTTTATTCTCCTTTCTCTTTTATGCAGAGGAGTTTTTCCATGTGGTTTTCTCCTTTTCTCTAGTTCTGAGAGGTTAGATTGTTTGTACATGGGTACCTCACTAGGCCTTGTTTGGCAGGACCCATCTTGCATTCTTTTTTTAGGGTGTTAAAAGCTAATCCCCAAGTTCATCTTAAGGGGGGTGTTAGAGTAATCGTGCATTAGCTAATAATCAATTATTAGTCTAATTTATTCTCATGCACTTAAGATAAACTTAGAAGTGATTTTCTATATTAAATAGAGAACTATTATTAGATCATTCCATCTCATTGCATGAGATGTTGACACTTGTCATGATCTAATCACTTTATCATTTAAGGTTGCTCCTATATAGCACTCAATCATTATTGTATTATCTCTCTTTATGTCTTGTGGTTTTCTCCTCTCTTTCTCTCTTGAATTTTTCTTGTTGAGGAATATTGCAGATTATTATTTGTAACTCTCTTGTGTGGAAGGTGTCTTTGCTCATTGTTTGATCCTATGGTTCGTATTTTTTCACAATTCTAACAATTTTAATGGGATCACCATATAAATAAATAAATTCTCATGTATACTTTCAAAGTAAAAATGGTTTACTTTGAAAATTCTACATATTGCAGTTAGTTATGAGAAATCATGTTAAATAATTTATGTTACTAACCGTCTCTCACTAACAAGAAATAATATATTTTAGACACAAACCTTTATGCAAATTGAATTCATTAATACAATACTAAATAAAATTATAATAGAAATGTGTAAAATTAGAAATGTATGAGTGTATTTGCAGAAATTAAATATGCTTTCATTATTTATAATACTAAAATATAATGGTTTCATAAATTATACATAAATGAGAATGGTATATAAAAATATATAAAAATAAATTGTAATTTAAAAAAAAAATGTTAATTACTAAGTAGTGGATATGTATACACTTGAGATGGTTATGAAATTAGTTAAACTATTGGCCTTATATCTATAAGAAAAATAATTCAAGTCCATAATTCTTTAAAATTATGGTGGACCACGAATTCCCCCATTAAATATAATTAATGATAAGTTTAGATCTACTCTTGGAATTAAAATTTGGAAGTTAAATTAAAGAAGTCAAGGAAGAAATAAAATTAGATAGAAAATGTATGAACCCTATATTTCTTATTCAAATTAGAAAAGGACACATGGAAGTGTAATAGGGTACACATCTAGGTGATATGAAAGTGTTTGATTGAGAAAATGGATCTAGAGTATAAATCACACTTCTCTCAATTTTTTGAGGATTAGAAATGATCTCAAATCCACTTGACTACAAACCTAGTATGAAGATTCAGAATGGTGGATCGAGCTTCTAATCCTTGTGTGTGTTGTGGTGTCGATGATGTGGTTTGCGATTGTTAATTGACTAATTTTTGAATGATGCAATGATGTTCCTAGGTAAACTATGAAAATGCAATAGTCTATTATGAATTATGATAATCTATCAAAGTGCATAATATAACTTTGATTATCATTGTTAATATGGTGAAGCAAAGCATAATTTATAGCATGTGGTTCATAAATCATATACTGTAGCTTTTGGTGGAATACCACCAGCACATAAAGTATGAAGACTAAGTCAAACCAACCAAAGGAAGCATGTATGAATAATACGTTGTTGTGTAAGATTTTGAAAGGAAGTTTGAACTATTTTAAATGCCTTTAGAAATAGTCTAAGTCCACGCTAGGAAGGTGGTCCAAAATATTAAGTGGTGGTGCCATATTTTTTAGTACTTGGAATGAAAATGGAGTCTTTGAAATGTGTTTTAACCTAGAAATAGTATTAAAACTTAGTCAAGTTAAACTTGAAATATTTTTGTAAAAGAATTTGAATTAGGAAACATGTTTTAAAAGCTTGTTTTCCCACTTTATCTAGTCGACTCAGCCACTCAAATGGTGAGGACTTTGATGTGTTGAAAAATTTGTGAGTCATTGCATGAGGATGAAAGGTGGAAAAAATAATTACGTGTTTGTAGCCTTTGGTTTCTCATAAATTAGTATAAATAAAGGTTCTCATTCTACCAAATACATCACTTATCAATTTGATTTCTTAAGAGTTATTCTGTAGCAAATTTAGTGCAAAGTGAGTTGAGAGTTTGTGAGATTGAGAGTTGTATTGTTGCTTTATATTTTATTTTGTGTCGCCAAAAAGTGTATACCTTGACACTTTTCACTCATTTGGACCTTCATCTATGATCTTGGACCATTTTCAACCTATTTTTACATCTTTCCAAGCCTTGTAACGAAGCGTTGTAAGGTGTTGCAAAGCATTTTCATGCTCTCCTAGGTGTGTCATCACCTAATCAATACATTATTGTGCCAAAATGACCCCTTAATCTTCATACAAATCCTATCTTGGTGAGTTTTTCAGAAGACCATCTCGACAAACACAAATCATAACATTTTAGTTACCGAAGAACACTTAAAAATTCCCAAGTGGAATAGGTCGCCATCTTGGGCAACCTAGTCCCATGTGGCATAAATTTCAATTTTAAGGTAATTTCTTTCGGGATGATGGTCTCTAAAACCCTGAAGTCGATCAATATGAAGTCATTTCGGGCAAGTTAGGGCATAACTTGTATAAATAACCTCCAAAACCCTAATTTCTCATTGGGTACCCTCATTTTCACCTCTCCTCTCAATCTCTCTTCTCTTTTCCTCAAGCAAGCTACGGTGTGAGTAGTTTAACTCAACAAGACATCTCTCAAGAGGCATTCAAGGGTTGAACCATTGTTGCAACACAAGGTTATCCATCATGGCATGTGAGAAAATCTCTCTCACTCCTTTCTTTAATGATTCTTTATATTTCTATATGCATTTGGTTTGATTACTCAAAAGGGGTTTGACTAAGGAAAACCCCTAATCCCTAACATTCGACATGTTTTCCTTCTTTTGTGTGTTTTGCAGGTCTTGTATGCAGATTTTGAAAATGACCAAGGTGGAAGATCATCCTACAAATCATCCAAGCTCATTAGGTTTGAAGAAACCCTAGTTGCATCTTGGAAGAGACCTACAGGTCACGTTCTGCATTCTCAGGACTAGACACTCTGAGAAGCAGAAAACACTAACCAAGGGTTCCAGATTCCATTTCTTGATTTACAAAAATCCAAGAGAGGACTAGGTCACCACTTTGGGTGACCAAGTTCCACTGAACCCATCTTTTAGGTATTTTGGCAAATTTGGATACGATTTTGACAGAAACCTGTTCCGACAAAGTTTCCTGACAAGAGGACTAGGTCGGCCAACTTGGCAGGAATGTCCCTATGAAGATTTCAGACACTTTCCAGTGAATTCTAGGGCCTTTCATCTGTAACATCTCATTCTTAGGTGCACAAGTCCCGAACCTTCTGTTTACTTTATGTATTGTATATTTTTAGATTACTTAGATTAGCTTGTAACAATATATTTTCATTTCATTTACATTCTTTAGTTAGATTTAGTTTCATTCTATTTACAGTTCTTAGCCACACACTACAAACACATATCAAAAACCATCATTAAAACCCATCCTCCCTTTGAATTCAATCACCCAAACCATATCAACATAAAGGATAGAGTGACATTCCTACACTAAGCACTTCCAGGGTGAAAAACCCTAGAAGCCTAAATGGGGAATCCTCTTTCCCTTGCCGGTATATGATTTTGGTGGTTCATTTTGGTGAACCCGACCCTCTTACACCTTCTTCCTGATCTGGCCCTCTTCCTCATCCTAGGATTGCATTGCATTGCATTAGGCATTGTTCAAATTGCATTCTAGGGTTTTCAAATTTATATTAGTGAAAATTGCATGTAGGCTGCACTTTTGCACTTCAATCATCATATTTGTCTGAAATTTTATATTTTCTTCTTTCATCTCTATTTGTGCAACACAAAAACCACTTGTATCCACCCAAAAAATCTAGAAATTTTTAAAAAAATCACCAGGAGGACTAGGTCGCCATTCTGGGCGACCTAGTCCCTTCAAGGTTTTGAAACTACCCTTTACAGAGCTGAAAACCCTATTTTCGGGCCTCTATTTTGTGCCACTAATTATCTATATCAGTTGGTTGGGTTTTTGTAACATTCATTTCATTAAATATAGTCTAAATTATCTCATTTCATGCGTTGTTTAGTTTTCGTTTTGCATATACTACATTTCCTTTTCAAATTGTTCGTAACCAAAACATAAACACTATTCTTAACACTGCATCACCCCTAGATGAGGACATTTGTCTTGACAATCATAACGATCCTACTTGTACTTCTCCCTATACCTCTCCTATTTTTGACAAAGGTATTTTGGTCATAGAAGACACAAGTGTTGAGGGTCTTGATTGTCCCTTTCCCCATCCCCCTTTGCTCAACCTTAAACAACAAACATTCTTTGACATCACCTTACCTAGTCTCCCTACCCATGACCCTCAAACTTTCTCATGTCCTAGCATCTCTCCTCAATGTAAAGAGGATAGTTTGGTGTTAGAAGATACACCTAGTACAAGTCATAAAACTATTGACCCCCCCTTTCCTCATACTCCTCCCCTTTGGGACAATCTATTTGAAAATCATAGTGTATCTTCTCTCGATGCCTCACTCCCTTGTGATGAAGCATGTAAAGAACATCTTCCATCCTCTCCTACTAGGGTAGATGGTATGGAACAAGAGAATGAGACCTTTGAAAATTAGAAAGACTCCACTCTTAACCATCCCTCTCGTCCCCATCTCATCATTGATCATTCCCCTACTAGTGATGCAAATATTTTAGAAGAACTAGTACTCCAATGTCAAGCACATGAAGCTTGCAGTTCTTCTAACCTCTCTCTTCCTAGGGAGACTATCATGATGCAACCCAAGGATAAAATTGACTCTCCTTCCCAAGGGGATGTCAATATTATTCAACCTCAACACATCCTTTCTCCCCCTTTTAAACCTCAATTCATTCTCTCCCCACGTAAGCCTAATGTGTTGGAGTAATTGATTCATAATACCATTGTTCATATACATTACACCCGCAACAACCCAAATTCTCAACCATCAACTTCCACACCCTTACCTTCATCCCCTCCTATTCTTCCTATTGCCCCTCACTTCAATTATTTCCTTAGGGAGTACGACCTTGTTGAAAAATTAAGGAATACTCCCACAAAAATATCTTTATGGGACCTTATCCAAGCCTCCCCTCATTATCACAACATGATGCAATATGCCTTACAACAAATTCTTGTCCCTTCTAAGGCACAAAAAAATGATATTGTAGCTATGATCCAAGGATTAGACGTTGACATTGGTTTCTACCAAAGTGAGCTCCCTCCTTTGGAAGTGAAAAATAAAGCCGAGTCCTTCATTATCATATCTCAATACAAAATCATAGGGATCAAGCGAACCCTTGTTGATAATGGCTCCTCAGTTAATGTGTGTAGTGTCAATCTCCTGGATAGGCTCCATATCGATAGATCGACCATCCAACCTACCTCTTTATCTCTTAGTGGATTTGATAGTGTAGGAAAAAAGCCACTTGGTGTGATCACTTTGCCTCTTATAGTTGTAGTGGCCACATTAAACACATCGATCCATGTTATGCCAAATGATGTTTCAACTAACCTCATTTTGGGAAGGCCATGGATTCATGCAATGAATGGTGTGCCATCTACACTTCATCGCAAGATGAAGTACATCTACAACAACAAAGTGTACACCATTGATGTTGATCCTAAACCTTACAGTGCCTTACACCTTGAGCAAAAGAAATCCACACCCCTCATCACTACACCAACCAAGCCAATGGACCCCGTACAACTCAAGTCCTTAGACGATGTTTTGGATTCCTTAGACTTCACCCCTCCCCTCAAGGGAGCAACTGAGACCGACAATAAAGACTATCCAAAGGTTAACACGGTCTTGTTAACATAAGACTCGGTTGATCCTTTAAAATCATGCACCTCAACTCCTTTAGCCAAAAATGCAAACAATGAACCATCACCCAATCCAAAGAAGCTGAAAAATATTTATGGAAAAGGTTATGAGATCATAAAGGAACTTGGCTATAACGGAAAAGGTTGTTGTACTAATGAACAAGGTATCTGCAACCCTATATAGCCTAACATGCAATCAACACATCATGGTCTTGAATTTTTCCCTTTCATCGAAATCGTCAAACCTTCCTCCAACATCAGAACTATCCCAACCTCCTCTTCTACCCCTACATTGAAAAGTGGTCCTTTGGAACCAACAAAGGACTCTTTTTTTATGACCAATTTCATCTCACACCCTCCTCTAGATTCAGATATTACACACTCCTGTAAGAGAGTGTATAATATCTCACAATCTATAGAGCCTTGCGTAGGTATGACATTCCATACTAAGCAGGACCCTTACCTATCCCACACCCAAGTATCCCCTTCTTCCCTCAATCAAGAGGGTATCTTGTCAAGACTCCTTCAAGGTGACTTGATCTCCCTTCGTCCTCACACTCAAAGTAAATGTTTCAACAAACATGCCTTTTGTTCCTTCCACCGTGTTCATGGTCATCACACCAATGCGTGTAGGACCCTGATTTGCACAATCCAACATCTTAAGGATTTTGGTGTTCTTACTTCTGTGGGGGCACCACCTTCCTTTAATCGATCTTGATTCACCCTCCCTTTCATCCCTTCAATCCCTTTTTGGCTCACTCTTCTCCTGCACTAAGTGGGGGAAAGCGGTTCGTTAGCCTTTTCCCCTCGTATGTCACTTGCCGTTGTCTCTTATGACTTGTCGTTAACCTTTCATGAACATATAAGAGAAATCTTGGGATGTGGATTACATGTCTTAAGTTTACAAGCATGTCACATACACCCCTTCTCATGACGCAAATTTTTCGGAAACATATGACTCATCATAGAGCTTTCCGAACAAGCTCTCACATCCTCTTCCTTTCTTCTACTTTAAAGAAATTGCTCACAGTACGATGTTTCACAATTCCTTTAGAGTGGGGGCATACATCACCACTCACATTTCATTGTGCGATTGTCTTTTTCTTGTGATTCCTTCTCTTGAAAACATTACACACAATTTTGTTCAGGATTGAGACATCTACATTTTTCCTCTTTTGCATACAAGATGAGCCCTTGCCTCTCTTGCATACATGATGAGTACATTTTCACTTTTCCTCACTTGGAAACTTATGCATAATGTTCGTTAAGATGAGACATTGCATAGACAAAAGAAAAATCCCTTTGGAACAAAATCAATTTCACAATATCACTTTCTTTTGTGGTGCCTTATCAAAGTTATCAAGAGGTATAACTTTGCTATGGTTAACCAGGAAACCCAACAAGCGGCACAACTTTCCCCATAGCCACCTTTGTGAGTACATACCAACCGTGTGTATGTTTCTCACCTTTTGGGACTTCTCACCCCTCAGACAACTTGATGTTCTGTGGCCCCAGAGTGAGCACATATCTCTTTATTCACTTCACACTAAACCTTGTTATTGCATGATCATGTATCTTGTTTTGTCATAATGCATTCACCCTTGGATGTATTTTGCACTAATGTCCAGTTGACTTGGAATCTCGAATCCTTGGGGGCTTGACCGCCTCCTCCTTCTCATTCTTCTTATTTTCTCATTCTTCACCATCTAAATCATGTGGCTACTTTACTGTGAGTTTGAAGCAAGTTCATCCTCTCACTAAAGTGGGGGCTAAATGTGTTGCCAAAAAGTGTATACCTTGACACTTTTCACTCATTTGGACCTTGGCCTATGATATTGGACCATTTTCAACCTAGTTTTACCCCTTTCCAAGCCTTGTGACAAAGTGTTGTAAGGTGCTCCAAATAATTTTTCATGCTCTCCTAGTCTTGTCATCACCTAATCAATATATTATTATGCCAAAATGACCCCTTGATCTTCATACAAATCCTATCTTGGTGAGTTTTCAGAAGAAAATCCCGACAAACACAAATAATAACATTTTAATTACTAAAAAACAATTAAAAATGCCTAGGTGGACTATAATCAGCAGGACTATAATCATTATAACTTTTGTTGCTTAAGTGAATTTGTTATGTTTTTTTCATCTTATTGTCTGAGAGTGACCCTACTTAAACTTTGAGGGTGTATTGTATGCTACCCATCCTTTTTTTTGTTAATAATGTAGTATTTTATTTTTTATAAAATAATAAATAATATAACTATTAATCTTTAAAAACTATAATTTCTAATAGCTTTGCAATTCACAAATTTGTATAAGATTGGAATTCTATTCTTCATGTCTTTGAATTTGTTGAACATATTGAATAATATTTTAACAATTTTAGTTGTGGGCGAGGTTCCAACCTTTACAGTCACATTGCATAGAAATTAGCACACTAGAGTAATATATACATTATGTTAAGATTTTTTTGTTTATGATATTCAAGAGGTTCCACCTTCTAATCTAATGTTGCATATAAAAATTTAAACTAGTTAGCTAGAAGTTCAACATATCTTGTATTCTTTCGTTTTTTTAACTCAGTTCAATTGCATTCAAGCTATAATTTGATGTTTATAATTTTTTTCTTTTTAAGACTTATGAGTCATAATATTTAAAATGTATAGAAATCTTCAAATTTACTTTGATTCTATAGGAAAAAAATTAATGTCTTTCTTTAATATTTTGAGACTAATGTGTTGATGTGATATTGTTCACAATAAAAAATTAAACTACTTGATTAGAATTTGAATTATCTTTGTATTCTATAAGGTTCTCTTTGTTTACAAAAAATTGAATGCATTTGCTACAAAATCTATTCCTTTGAGATTTTTGGATTTTCTAAAACTTTGCTTTCTATCTCTTTTAGTGGGATCTAGGTTCAACTTATGGCATGACACACAAACGATTAAAATTTAAATTGTTCAACTATGTTGAGGTATTGTTGCATTCTTTAAAGTTTTTTTCCCTTTGAAAATTGAAATGTATCTATTCTGAATTTGATTGCTTTGAAAGATGTGCAAGCATAAATTTTACTATAGCTTGCAATGTTTTCAAACATTCACAAGCAATAAATATGTGAAGGCTTGGAATTCTTTTTATCTTTGAATTTGCTATAACTTTGCATGTATTTGCATAGACTTTGAATTTCTTGAAGTAGAGAGGTTTGAAATTACAACCCGATGAAATGATAATAGTTTGAATGATTTATTGATAAATTGAAGTAGAATATACATTTTAAAGGTTACGCTTTGTGACAATAATTTAAATTATCTTTGAATTCCTTTCTTTGAATATTTGCAAAGATTCTCAAAGTATGTCTTCTAAGATCTTCAAACGTTCTAGAATATGGCATAACTTTTTAAAATTCATCATTTAATGGTCACCTACATATCAATTTTTTCAGCAAGAGTTATTGCTTACATCAGATCCGTGCTACCACTGTAAGAACAAATTCATTATATTCCTTCGATATCAATTTTTTATTTATTATAGCATGTAACGTAGCAAATGGCTTTTGACAAGTTTGACGGCAGGTTGGTTAAATGATTATGCAACATAGGTTTTGCATGATCATAGAAGTGATGCTAGTTGCATATACCTATAACATGACACGTCCTTTCAAAAATATTGCATGTTGAATCTTGCATGAGATTTTCAACAGTCCCTGCAATATTTCTTCACTGGCGTGTGGCGCATAACCCTCTAGAGAGAATGGTGTGGACAAACATTATGCTAAAAAGAGAATGACCATGAGTGCCCAAATCAGTAATTATTGTGCTAACTGTGGCTTAGAAGGCCATGCTAGGAAATACTTGACGTACCACGCCTCTGTATACGACACCCGCCACTCCCACAAGGCCCTTTCGACACTGCCACCTGTTTGTGAACTCCTTTTTAAAAAATCATTATTGTTTGTCTTGTTTTACACAATACTTGCTGAAGGTTTTGCAAATGGGGTAGCAAGCTAAGTGGGCTTAACCTTGGGGGAAACTCCATGGTTAAGCGCGCTTGAGCTGGAGCAGTATCGGGATGGGTGACCTCCCGGGATGGACCAATGCTTCACCTCTGTGAGCATCACCTAGATGCAATGAGTGCTAAGTGGACCATTCATTATCATGAGAGATGGGTTCTTGTGAACCACTACTCATGAATCATGGGTCAATGAGTTTGACTCGAAAACTACATGGTTGAATCCTGATAGCAATATCATAATTTGACACGCTGTGGAAGAAACCTCCTACTTATCAATTGATGAGCTAAATGGGCTCTATAATGAATGGTTCATAAGGCACAAAACTTGCTTAAGGTTTTGCAAATGGGGTAACAAGCTAAGTGAGCTTAACCTTGGGGGAAACTCTGTGGTTAAGCTTGAGCTGGAGCAGTATCGGGATTGGTGACCTCCCGGGAGGGACCAATGCTTCACCTCTGTGAGCATCACCTAGATGCAATGAGTGCTAAGTGGACCATTCATTATCATGAGAGATGGGTTCTTGTGAACCACTACTCATGAATCATGGGTCAATGAGTTTAACTCGAAAACTACACGATTGAATCCTGATAGCAATATCATAATTTGACACGTTGTGGAAGAAACCTCCTACTTATCAATTGATGAGCTAAAGGGGCTCTATAATGAATGGTTCATAAGGCACAACACTTGATGAAGGTTTTGCAAATGGGGTAGCAAGCTAAGTGGGCTTAACCTTGGGGGAAACTCCGTGGTTAAGCACGCTTGAGCTGGAGCAATATCGGGATGGGTGACCTCCCGGGACGAACCAATGCTTCACCTCTGTGAGCATCACCTAGATGCAATGAGTGCTAAGTGGACCATTAATTAGCATGAGAGATGGGTTCTTGTGAACCACTACTCATGAATCATGGGTCAATGTGTTTGACTCGAAAACTACACGGTTGAACCCTGATAGCAATATCATAATTTGCAATGTTGTGGAAGAAACCTCCTACTTATCAATTGATGAGCTAAAGGGGCTCCATAATGAATGGTTCATAAGGCACAACACTTGTTGAAGGTTTTGCAAATTGGGTAGCAAGCTAAGTGGGCTTAACCTTGGGGGAAACTCTGTGGTTAAGCGCACTTGAGCTGGAGCAGTACCGGGATGGGTGACCTCCTAGGACAGACCAATGCTTCACCTCTGTGAGCATCACCTAGATGCAATGAGTGATAAGTGGACCATTCATTATCATGAGAGATGGGTTCTTGTGAACCACTACTCATGAACCATGGGTTAATGAGTTTGACTCAAAAACTACACGGTTGAATCCTGATAGCAATATCATAATTTGACATGTTGTGGAAGAAACCTCCTACTTATTATTTGCATGATGGTAAAAGGATATTTTTGGGGTTGGGTAAACATATCTAAGTTCATGGTGGATGACTACTTTTTTAGTATGTTACTCTACACAAGGAAAAATTTAGTGCGTCAATGAATGGGCTAACATTAAGTTAAAAAGTGATCAATGTCTTGCTAAGCATGTTGGCGTATTGGGATGTAAGCTACTACTAGAATATGAGCTGCATAATAAATGTAATGTTTTAAGCAATATTTATTAAAATTTTGGTATTTTGTGTTTAGAATTATGCCGACTTACAATTCAAGCTTTAGGAGTTTTGTGTTAGTTCTTAATTTTAATTAACATTACAAGGACATATCTATTAAAGATATAATAGAAAAAATTTGTTTCGTGGATAATAATAGATGTGAATCAAATATAAAACAACAAATTTCATTGAGATTGAAGGATTGTTAGAGTAAATCTTATAGAAAGATATATACCTAATAAACACCCTTTAGCTAAAGGCAAGACAACTATTGTAGAATATACATGTAAAGTCATAAGTATTTTTCTTTCCATGCTTATAGTCAGACACAATTAAAATAATATGACAACTCTTATAATAATAATTTATAATAGACCGCAAGCCTAATTCTATGATAGTTCATTCATTGCATGGATATTGCATATAAAATTTGAATTAATTGCTAGTGTTTCCTAAAAGTGTGTATCTAATATAATTTGTGCTCTTTTTGCAGAAAGTTGACCAATTCAAATGGTTACAAGTTAAATCATTTAAATTAAATGTTGGGTTAAAAGGGTTAAGAGGAAAGGTTTCCTTTCTTAGTTAGAACACAATGTGCACTACTCATGCTTAACTTACAATTGTTAACAATAGTAAAATATCGAAAACATTTAAACTTGTTAAATCAAGAAAAATAAACACTCCCATAATTAACATATATAAAACTATGTCAAGTATATCATATAGGTTGAATCAATATGGCAAGTATTGGCTAATCATACCTAAATATTCTTACTGCTTGTGAGTCTTGCTAGTTATAAAAAAAAGGTAGGGTCAATAGTAACTATTAAGTATGGTAGATTTGCAAATTTAGGGACTGATCATAAGGCAATGACGATAACATATTATGAGCTAGAAAGACTAGACTAAAGCATGTCAATGTCTAAGAGAAAGAGGTGCTAATATTTGATTTTAAGTTTGAGCTATGTGGCTTGGGTGATAAAATCCAACATAAAACAATATAGTTTTGACTCCCAAAGAGATAGGAATATACAAAATGGAGGGTCAATGGTAACTATTAAGTATGTTAGTGATTAAATCTAGGGACTAGCCATAAGGAAATAACAATAGCATATTATAAGCTAAAGATTGGACTAAAACATGGCAATATCCAAGAGAAACGAGCGTTAATATTTGATTTTAGGTTTGAGCTATGTGACCCAAGGGACAAACTCAACCACAAAATAAGACAGTATTGACTCCCAAGAAGACTAGAAACTAACTTTGAATTGAAAGGGAACTACCTTTGTATCAAGGGGCTTTTGCTACTGGTCTATAATAAAAGGATTAATGGACCAAGGAAAGGAATTTTTTAACCACTACTCTCTAGGACAAAAATATAACTAGTCAACCTGAAGAAAGATGCATAAAAATGATGGAAGAATAAAATTTAGAGCTCAATAGTTAGTCATGTCTTCAATTTGTGTGATATTAACTCTATTAATTGATATTGATCAAAGCTAATAAATATTTACTATACAGCCCATTTCTTAGGGCTGACAAATCATAACTTATAACAACATACATATACAATTTCCTTAGGCTCAAAATTTTATGTAGAGTAGGGTTTTCCTATAAACTTCTAGATATGTATTCCTAGAGCATTTTATTCCAAAAGGTGCTAGTAATCTCAACTTTGAGCATTGTCCCTTGTGCAAAATAATACATGTATCTTTCATCATAACTAAAAACAAATGTTAGAAGCATTGTCAAATTTAAAAAATGCTTGATACTAAAAATATATTCAAAATTCAAATTGTAATGAAACCTAAATTTCACAAATCTCTCACTTAGGAACCCAAAAATCCACTCTCCAATTCACTACAAACTTATTCATTAGATGTAAAACCTCCATAGTTTAACAAATACCTAAAACCAAAAAAGATGTTCAAGCCACAATGAAAGCTAAAGGTCACAAATCTTGTGCTTAAACCCTTAGTAATTTTTTCTATGAATATTTTCAATTAAAGATAAATTTATTCATTGGATGTAAAATCTCCATAGATTTAGATCGATTCATTAGGTATACCTAAATCCTTCAAAGTGTCTAGAACCAAAAAAATATTTATAGCCCAATGAAAGTTAATGGTCTCAAATCTCACAACCTCATTGAAGATTAAAACCTTGCAATTTTTTCTACAAAATATTTCAATAAAAGATAAAGCTATTCATGGGAGGTAAAAACTCCATAGATCCATCATGTATTCCTAAGCCCTTCAATCCCCTTCATTCGAGAAACACAAACACTAAAATGTAGAATATTTAATGCTACCAATAAGTCCTACTATTCCACTTTTTGAACAACATTCTCATAATATATGAGGACGAAATCACACCACAAGAACTTCTCCATCAGGATGTCAAGGCTAATAAAAATGAACCAAGCATGTTTCATCCATTACTTCAAAATAAACTACTCCTAGAATAAAAAATCTAATAAGGAAAGTTGATAAACCATAATACTTCACATTCTCATGAATCCACCATTTGCAAATTGGAAAGTTGGACTAATTAAAACCCCAATAACAAAAATAACCTAAAAGTACTCATTATTGTCTATGTAACCCAATCAGACTCTTGAAACCAATTTTTTTTCCTAAACAATTTCCCACTTGAAGGAAGAGGAGTTGAGTATCAAAACACTAAAATAAAATTAAAACCTCAGTGATCCAAATCTATTGAACTATAATATTAAAAAATTTGTTCCTTCAATAAGAACTTGAAGATGGCTAAATTTATCTCGGGTTGAAGTCATCAACTCTTCCATTACTAGTTCTTTACATATAATTAAGCTTTTCAATCTGATGCCATTTACATAAAGATGGGCAGAATTCATATGGGTGTCAACCCTTTCTATCTCCGTGCAATACCCATTTCTCTCTTTCTCGTGGATTCTACACTTGTGATCATCCTCAATATAGACATGTTGTAATATGAAATTTGTTACCTTAGACATGCTCATGACCCTAATCAAGTTCATGCTCTAGATTTGGATGACATCAAGGGCAATGGCTACCCAGCCCCAGGAATGCACCGGGGCATGGATGCCGAATCCATCTATCATCCATGTACTTATGCGTCCCTCGTACATTATTTCGTTTGGTAGTGTCAGATGGTCGTAGCTTGTCACACCTGCTACGAACGGTCTATCTTGGCTACCGTAGCATTCAGATGAAACCCCACGGCGCTAGAAACTAACAGGTTGGATTAATTAATGTTGGACGCGAGAAATTTATTTCTCAACAACTATGTAATTTGAACTCCAGTGCCCGCCCAAATTTCTCGTTGTTCATCAAAATTAATGTGTTCTTCAAAAAATGAGTTCACTTCACTCCGCATTTGTTCTCCCTAAGAGATCTCCATTTCCTAAGAAGTGTAGCAACAACCAGCATTTTGGAATCTTCATCTTTCGGGTGGACAGAGCAACACCAGGTAAACGATCCACCGCTCTTCATCTCTCATCTTCTATTTTTTTTCTATTGATTTTTTATTATATATACACTCTCTTTTTTGAGACCGTGTCAAATACAAGAGTGTTCTTTAGAATATTGTCTTCAATTATTTATTTTTTGTTTGATTTGATTCAGTTCTTGGAGGAGAGGAACCGTAGGCACTGCTGCAATGAGAAAGAAACCGAATCAGAGTACTCTTCACACTGCAAACACTTTGTTGCCTTTCCCCTCAAATAGAGGAGCTTATGCACATTCTAGAAGACGCAGAGGAAGAGCGGAGTGTTGCTGACGAGGAGATTGTGTGTGGATGTGATGAAGAATCTCGAGGAAGAGATCTGGTCAATAAGCAAACTTTTTTCACCTCCGACCAGATGCTTTGAACTGACCCCAGAACTCGTGATGTTGTAGAAAAGCTTTGCCAAGGACCAGCATTTGTTCTTGGACAACTTTGTTGTGTTGATGATCAAGACTTGACGTTTTGACTGGAAGTCAAGGCCAGATTCGTAGAAGTTGGAATGTTCGCAATCCCACTGCTGCATATTCTTACGAATAACCATCAATCCAGTCTCTACAAAATTCGAAACAATCTTTATCCATCTCTATGTGATTCTTCTGTCATCTTAACAAATTCTTAAGCTTACCCATCAGTCTAATCTTCAGTTGCTAGGAATAATCTATAGCTACGTCTATAACTCTTTTGGGCGAGTACTTTAACAACAAAGTCAAGCTTTGCATTTGATTAGATTTGTTTGTGATTAACACTGATAAATTATTTTCAGATTTTAGACTTGTGAAATTTAATCATTTAGAATAAAATATTTCTTAGCATATAATCTTAAGATAAATAATTATTTTAAAATTTTAGAGCTGGAATATATAGTTATTTGGAATCATTTATTAAAATGAATGTGTAAACTAAATTATAAATAAAAAATATTATATGAAATTGAATCAATGCAAATGTAATTTTGTATTTGATTTATTAATACATAGAAAGATTAAAAGTAAGATGAATGATTTAGAGTTAGGAATTTGATTGTATGTTATATTGAATCATTTCCATTATGGGAAAGTGATACAAGCTAAAGTAATATGTATAGAGATTTGATTCAAG
Source organism: Sequoiadendron giganteum (assembly GCA_007115665.2). Lineage (NCBI taxonomy): Eukaryota > Viridiplantae > Streptophyta > Pinopsida > Cupressales > Cupressaceae > Sequoiadendron > Sequoiadendron giganteum. Next base: position 632,371,936 of record CM021106.1, on the reverse strand, counting down.
CCTACAAATTAGAAGTTTGATGCATGGATCTTATATGTGTTAAAGGTTGATACCGACTTGTCTATTTGCCTCTTTTTTGTCACTTATTTTAGCTATTTGGTTGTGTTTGGTAACACCTTTGTGAAGTTTTCTAGATAAGGATCAATTCTCCTTTTTTTCAAACTCCTACAAAATTGAATCTAATTACTTTTGATAGAGAGTGAAAAATAGATTATGTAGAGAATTTCCTAGATGTTGGTGTAAGTAGGTGATGCAGTATCATGGTATAATGTTGATTCTATTTGCTCATATGAGATGATTTGAAATGAATTAGAGTTGACACAAAATGATTAGAAGGAAGGGTTGGGTCAACCAAAATTTAAATTTAAACTTTAGAAGTTCTAAATTCATTTTCATAAAGCACAAATTGATCTCATTCACTGAAAAAAATTGGATATATGAACCTGGATGAGAAATGGATAAGTTGAGGATTGAAATCAATTAATAGGAATGAGTATAGATGGAATCAAGTAAGGTTTGGTTTATGTGTTATATTTGAACAAAAACCATGCTAATTATTAGCTTTTATTATATAATTTAATGAATGAAGTCAGAGTGCCCAAAATGAGGGTGAAGTGCAATATATGTAATTTTCACCATTACAATTTTAATAGAAGTAATCTATTACAATATGCAAATTTCTTCTCCATCCTTTCTATCTCTTTATACATTTGGTAAATTTTCTTTTGTCTGTTTGAGGTTATTTATAATGTAAAATCTCTAAGTTTCAAAATTTTCTACAAGGAAAGTGTAGGAAGGGTTTAAACAAAGGAATAATTTAGGATTTAAAAATATTCAAACATATTAATACCAACAACAACCTCTTTCATCTAAATATTTATGTTACTCATTATAAAATTTGCATGGTCAAGACAAATAACTATAGCTAGCTGAGCATATAAATAGGTTCGGTTTGTCAGGAGTTAGAAGTCATTCTAGTAGACACATCCCTTTGTTCTCTCTTTTTTTTTAAGATAATCTCCAAAGTAAACATAGAATGGATCCTCCAAGATAAATTAACATACACATAAATATATGATTACACAAGTGTAGAAACACACACACATATGTATAAACACAATATTCCTTAATGGTCATTTGGCAAATTTTTATTGTCACAATGGCCAATAGTTAACATATATCTTTGTACTAAGTGATTATGGGATTTTATATATGTAAATAAAGGAGGCATAAAAGGAACATAAAGTATATGAGGAAAAGGTAGAGGAGAAATAAATTCCTAGAATTGATAAGAAGAGAAACCTCTCTTGGAATATTTGAAGCAAGGGTCAAATCACAAGTTAATAGTATTTAAAGAGAGTGGATATTCGTAATTGAGCCAAAGAGGAATTCACTAGTTATGTGAGCTACAGACTCAATAATAAAGAAATCAATAGGTTTGATATCCTTCTCATTGGTAATAGATATGGAAGCATTAGGATCCATAGGCTATTAAGAATAAATCATGCCATATTAAGAAGAGGGAGATGTTAGTGGTGCTAGTGGAACAAAAGGAGGTGGCATGCAATTTTTCTTTGTTTGGTAGAAGGAAGGAACCAAGTAATGTTCAAGTTTTCACTAGGTTTTTTATGGGGCTACCATGTCTATGTGGATGAATTGAGAATTTTTGGGAAGGATAGGTGGAAGGATGGGTTTAGTTTAGGCTATCTAAGGAGAAGAGGAATCTTGGAAGATAAAAATACAACGAAATATATTATAATCATAGTGAAAAGTGGAGGCTCAAGAGGTTTGTCAAAGGGTGCCACATCAAGAGTGTCTAAGAGAGAAGGTTAGGTATATGGGAGATGAAAAACATAATTTATTTTAATTTTAATATGTTTCTGACTATGAGGTTTTTCTTCAAGTGAAAATTGAGAATTAGGTTGTTAGCTAACTAGAGGAGTTGTGGAAGATATTAGGATAATTTTAGACTAAGAAGTTTCTTTAGATGGGGGTTTTGGTTTAGGTTGGGATTAGTCTTGAACTTTGGATTTATATTTATCTTTAGGTTGTGGCTTAGGGATGTGTTGGGTTAGGTTTGGGTTTTTATTTTTGGAGGGTTAGTGGAAAGGATAACATAAATATTAAAAGGTTGAGAGATGGAAGTATGAGTGAAGGAGGTGGGATACCATGAGAAGAGTGATGAGAACAAATGGTAGCCCTTTCAGTAATATAGCTCTAGTATGGGGTGTTGATAACATCCATTATTAGGATGGGAGGCCTAGAGAGAGTTTTAAGGAAGTGGTCCATGAATAACTGCCCTACCTGTCAAAGATAGTATGGTAAGGAGAATGACGAATGCTGATAATCATATTTTTATGAGATGAATTAGGGAACTATTGAATGAAAAAAGGAATAGCATGCATCATATCAATTTAAAGATAGTTAAATATAATATGATATCTATTGGAGGTTGGGATGATACGGAACATAGTATATAGGATTTTTGGTTAGACCTAAATGGGCAAGATGATAAAATTTGAGAGTGTGAATTAATATTCCATTATAATTATATAATAACACCTTAGAGTGGATATAGGAATCCTTTTACAAATGAGCACTATACAAATTTTCCTATGTGACAATATTGAAGATGTATGTTGGGTCCACTATAATGCTAAAGGAGGGCTTATAGAGAACATTGCCCACATCATACAAGGGACCATGATAGCCATCATTACGAATCTAATCAAAAGAAAAGGTGATGATATTGGAAGGGGGATTTCAATTTGGATCTTAAATTAGAAGGACAAATCTCAATAGTATTGATTATATTTCAACTAGGGAATACATTAGAGTTAGAAAGCTGAATTGATACATTTTGGTGATATTGGCGAAGGCTCGACTGCTGCTGCATCATCCTCCTCAGGTCCACAAATTTGTGTGCCACATACTTGCACTATGTGCCGCCAGATATGCTTGGGTCCTCTTGTACAACCCGTTGAGCATCCCTTGGACACTTCTGATTATGACCTCCATGATGTGGACATTATAGATTAGTCACAGGGGAGTGGAGTGCACCCTACAAAGTCCTCTCCCGCTAGAGAGGGAGATGCTGGAATAGTGACACAGGTAAGATTTAAGAACTGTAATTTCATAACTTGCATTTTTTTAAATGAATATTAATAAGAGATAGTATCAAGTACTAATATTTATTTACATGGTCTATTTAATAGTTTTTGTCTGAGGAGGAGCTCACATTTACTATAGGATTAAAAAAAAATGAATTCCATTAAGTTTTGACCAAGTTAAGGTGGTCAAACATACGAGTTTTTATATTTTTAAAAAGTTGTAATAAAAAATTCATAATTAATTATTTATTTGAAAAAAAATTACAAAAAAATATGCATCACATCTGGACACGAGTCCTCTACTTATATCTAAAATCTTATAAAAAAATATTATGATTTTATTATGGTTAGGGTGGTCAGACAGACAACTACTTCTTATTTTTCCCTTGAAATTTTAAATTTTCACCAAATAGATTTTTTTTTTACAAAAATTAACCTAGTAGTTTAGAAACTACATTCAATTTTCCACAAATTCTATTCTTACATATTTTAGAAATAATATAGATAACTTATTCAAATTTTTATGTCAAGTTGCCCAACTCTGATTTTTTGAATTTTCATTGCCACTTAAGGACCTGTTTTTCCATGATGATCCTGCACATACCCTAAATTAATGAATGTATGCATGGATTTCAGATGTGTATAATTTTAGTATTCTTTTTATTAATTATAGTGATTAACTATGAATGTGCCATTAGAAATAAAGATTAACCCTTGCAACACAAAATCCTGTCGACCTACAACATAAATATTTCCAACCTATAGAAAAGGGGTGACAATTCAACACATCAAAGGAGTCAATCAGACATGACATCAACATGTTTACTAGAATAGGATGAAGACAATGATTGGGATTCATGAACAATGTTATCCATGTGGCATTCCATCTGGTGAATAAATTTGAAAGGAGAAGAAGTATGTTCTATATAGGAATAATAATCATTATTAGGATTCCCTATCCAACACGTTCCTATGATATAGAAACTATACTAAAATAAATGGAATCCTTTCTTGATTTTTGCATTCTTGATTCTAGTAGTTAGTTATTTATGAAGGAAAATGTAATCGAATGGTTTATTCATCATCATGCAAGTGCATTTATACAACAGAGCGAGAGTGGTTGAATGGTCGGTTGCAAAACAGTTTAACTTCCTTCTCAAACACACGACCATACAATGTAATATACCTAATTATGCTAATATTCCCCCCTTATTATATTGTTCTTGAAACCATAAAATCACTTTTCTAAAGGACCCCCTTAAGGTTTACATGACAAAACTTGTTGATACAAAATATATATACATCTTTGTGAAGATCTTCATTAGAGAAACAAATCTTTAATTAAGTGGAACTCCATCAAGTTGCCTCGTGACCCTCAGAAAGGTGTAGCTTTAAGATGAATTCTCAACTTCTTCCTCCCATGAACTCCCGAATCACAAATTCTTGAATTATTTGACAACAATCCATATCGGTCTCTCCAAACACATGGTTCCATCAAGTTTTCTGATGACCCTTGAAAGCATATAATTCTTGATCATAGTCTCATAAGCTCATTGGAAAACCATCCATATTGAGCTCTACACCAAATCTCTTACATGTCTTATGCTAGATCAATCAAATTTCATGAAGATATTTAGTTCCAGATGAAATACTTGCAAAATGTATAGAATAAAACTTGAAGATTCTACAAGTATAGAATTGGTGAATAAACACACACACATATATAAATGCTTACCAAAATTAGCTTGAGACGCTAGTGCAGTAGGAATCTTAAAGAAAATCAAAATAATTTTCCTCTTTGTAGGACCGAGTCTGCACTCCAAAAGTGAAGAAATGTGCGCTTAATTTATCAACAGAGTGGTGTCACCTATTGCATAGTTTGGTATAGTTCTCCATATAAATGAATTTCTTGAATGATAGTCCAAAAAACACTATGCTCAGTCAAGGACAGGCTTGGTTGCTACTCATACCTCTTTATGCCATCTTTCATCATTGCCTTCAAATGCCCTTCTTCCCTCTCATACTAGGTTCTTTATGCTAGCATCAACATTTAAAATACTACAAGATCATATATTAGCTTTGATACCATATGAAAGTGAATGTAATTGAATGGTCTAATCATCATCATGCAAGTGCATTTATACAAGAGATTGAGAGTGATTGAACAATCGGTTGTAGAACAGTTTAACTACCTACTCAAACATCCGGCTATACAATGTAATATAACTAATAATTATGCTAATATTTTCTACAAGCTTTAATGAAATCGAGTCCTCAAATCTAGGATTTGTAATTTTTGTGTAAGAGGATTCAAGTTATTGGTATGATGATATGCACAATGTTATAGTTCTAGAAGGTCCATAAGAATGAAATTTTATAACTTTATTCATTAGAATAATCTTTTAAGTCCATGAGCTCATAGGAGAGATGATGTATAAAAATTATTACCTCATTTATCTCATTAGTCCTAACAAAATCAATGAAGATAGAGGATAATCACCTAAAAGAATGTATTTGATCATTTTTCATAGATTGAATAGGAGTATTTTTAAATGAAACAAGATATTACATATATAGGAGCCAATTTCCCACCTTCTATGATCTTTATTTCCAATTTGGTAGCCAAATGGTATGATTTGGAGAAAGGCTAATTGGAGTTTAGGAAAATGCATACCCCTACATTTTCACACCTATTTGGGCCTGCCTTGCTATATTTATCTTTATTTATGTCTTAATTGGTCCTATTTTGCATCCACAAGCCTAATAAACTACATCTTTTTATGGCTAATCCCAACAAACCTCAAAGGATAAATGATAATTTAATGATTTTGGCTGTGTGTTCCTATTTTTTGGGTCGGGACTAAGACGCCAACAAAGGCATCTTTGTCCCCCAAAGGTCTCGGGACCCTGATTTCAAAGGCACCTTAAATGGGCCCCTTTTTGGAGTTTGTGCCCCAAGTTTCAAGCCTTGGGACTAAGATGCCACCTAGGGCGTCTTAGTCCCCCTTAAGTTATTTTTGGGGTTTAATTTCAAATCTTGGTAGGATTTAGCCTCCTTTAATTAATGATTTCATGTGTTGACTTGTTGTGATGTAATTTTGGGATATTAAGCATTGGTAAGTATAAATACAAGGTTCATTCACTCATTTTCACCCCAAGTATTCAAGTATTCATTCCTAAGGCAAGTTTATGAGATCAAGAGTAATTCATCAAGCATTTGGGGCCATCATCAAGATTCAAGCATCATATCAAGGATATTCTTGCATCATGTGTATTTTTGGGCTAACATTTGTGATGTAGGGTTTTGATTCAAGCAAGCAATTCAAGTCAAGATATATCAAGCATTCATCGGGTCTCTCTCTCTCTCTCTCTCTCTCTCTCTCTCTCTCTCTCTCTCTCTCTCTCTCTCTCTATTTCTATCTCCTTCTCCATCTCTATTTACCTTTATCTACTCTTTATTTTTCTTTCCTTATCTCTCTCCCTTTCTCCCTCTCTCTATATCTCCTTATATATCTATCTTTATATCACTCTATCTCACTGTATATCTCACTCTCTATCTCTCCCCCTCTATCTCTCTATCTTTATTTCTCCCTCTATGTCTCTATATATCTCTATCTATTTTTCTCCCTCTTCTTGTCCCATTCTATATTCATCTCTACCTATATCTATTTGTCTCACTCTTCCTCTGTTTCTCTATATTCATCTCTACTTCTATTCATCTTGCACCCTCCATCTCTTGAAATGTCTCCCTCTCTCTATCCATCCATCTCTTGAAATGTCTCCCTCTATCTACCCATCCATCTCTCTCCCTATCTCTAGAAATATCTCCCTCCCTCTATCTTATTCATTCCATCTCTTCTACTTTATATATTTCTCTCCCTCTCCCCTCTTTTCTTCTCTCTCCCTCCCTACATATATCTCCTTCACCATCTTCTCTCTCTCCCTCCTCTGCCTATCTCTCTCCCTTTCTCTCCCTCCCTTTCTCTATCTCTCCCAATCTCTCCCTCTCTTGCTCCCTCCCTATTCTCCTATCTATATTTATATCTCAACCTCTCTCTCCCTTTATCTTCCCATATATCTTTATATCTATAGAAAAGAGAAGAGAACTAACTATGATCCTATTAAAGATGAGTATTGTCATAGAATTTTCTATTGTCTATGATTTAGAATCACCAAATTAATAAAATTTCATTCAACTTATACACATGTGTCACCAAAAATTGTATACCTTTGAAGAGAAGGATAATTTTGTGTCTGTTTTGGTCGTACTTTAGGTCTCATTTCATCAATTATCACCCTAAAACAACATTTATAGGCCCCTAAGGTTGGTTAATTTTGACTTGGAGTCCTGTTATACCCAAGGGATCATTCAACCCCTGACAAGCAATATCAAAACCATTCAAAAAGCATCGTTCCCACTCCAAAATCCCTTAGTGGGACTAGGTCACCCAAGTTGGCGACCTAATCCTTTTTGAGGATTTTTGAAGTTTCAAGCAGGAAAATAAATATTTTATCGTAAATTCGCGAAGGGTATCAGTTTCTTAGGTCAAAATTCTTGATAATTAGGTCTTTTTTCTTATATATAATTATTTTTAGGTCATTTTTCCACTCTCTCTTAGTCATTTTTCACATCCAACTCCAAGAACCAAGTGCAAAACATCTTCCTCAAGAAGATTCATCTCTCACACAACAAAAGTTGAAGCTTTTGGACAGAAAACTAGAGATTTTTGTAGGTCTTCAAGCTCACTTCATATCCAAAAATCACTCATGGAAAAAGGTTGGATATAGATGTATATGGAGATTCGTGGAGAAATCTAGGTTGAGGAGGTGCAACTAGCCACCAAATCACTCCTAAAGAGTAATTTCAAAGTGCCTCCATCTTTTACTTTCAGCACATTTGCAGATTTGAGGTTTGCATCCCATTTGCATTTCTTGTTACATTCATTTGCAATGGTGTAAGGTTTCTAGGGTTGAAGTCTTGCATCATTTCAAATCTATTACTTGCATCTTATTCTTACACAATAGAATAGGGTTTTGCTTTATTTTAGGTTTTCCTAGTTCTAGACACACTTAGGGCTAGGGTTTATATAGATTTTATATTTCATTACAAGTTTAAATACAAACTAGGGGTTTGACCAAGGCAAATCCTACATTACAAACCCTAATATCTTCTATTTTGCAGTTTATTTTACATATTTGGATCTAGATTCCCATGAAGAAACAAAATACAAACTAGGGGCCTTCGTGTCCACTTTCAGTTTTTTAGAAAAGATGAAAGGGACTAGGTCGCCCATAATGGCGACCTAGTCCCACTGGAGGTTCCCGACACTGAAAGTTGTAGATTTGGAGACCCAATTGACAAAAATGGCTTTCGAGACAGTTTTCCTAAAAAGGGACTAGGTCACCCCACTTGGTACAAGTGTCCTAGCCGGTTCAAAACTATGATTTTCTAGGTTTTTAGAGACTTCCACAACTCCCTCTTTGGCCCACAACAGTTTCCAAGTGCACCCATTTGATTTAATAGGTTATTTTACTTCGTTTAGTCTTCTTTTAGTATTGTTGTAATACATTATGTGTTTTCCAGCATCATAAACTCTCTTAGTTTAGGTTAAGTAGTTAGGGTTTCATGTTATATTTCATCACTTTGCATATTCCATTACATATTCAATCCCTAGCATTGAATGAATCACAAGATTTGATGCCCCTAGTGGTAAAGAAAAACCCTCTTCCTTCTAGGTGAAACCCTAGAAAGTTGTAGAGGACCCATTCTTTTACCCCCACAGAAAGCACCAAATTTTTTGGTTCAACAAAAAATTATTTTTAATATTCTAATAAAAAAGTAGAAACAGGTATGTGCAGGATCATGATGGGCCAAAAAATGGCGATATGTAAGTGATATGATGGCTCATGTGGCTAATAATTTTTTTTTAACCCAAAATTGATGAAACGAAAATGATTTTTAAAGGAGATTCTCAGCTTTCCACTAATATAAATTGTGCTTTACTTTGAATTTAATAAATTATTATTATTGATTTTCTATTTGAATTACGACTAAAGTCTTGATTGATAGGCTAATGGAAAAACATTTATAGCTTTCAAACGATAGCACATTTTTTGAATCCAAAATATGTGTCACATTCTATTCTTTGCATACTATAGGATTAAAAAAAAATTATTTCATGAATTTTTGGCCAAGTTAAGGTGGTCAGACATACGAGTTTTTATATTTTTTTTAAGTTGTAATAAAATAATCATAATTAATTATTTCCTTACAAAAAAAATATGCATCACATCTGGACATGAGTCCTCTAGACTTATATTTAAAATATTATAATTTTATTGTGGTTTGGGTGGTCAGATCTAGACACCTACATCTTATTTTTTCCCTGAAATGTAAGTACTACTGCAGTGAAATTTTAAATTTTCACCAAATGGATTTTTTTTAAATAAACCTAGTAGTTTAGAAACTACATTCAATTTTCTATAGATTCTATTCTTACATATTTTTTAAATAATATAGATAACTTGTTCAATTTGTTACGTCAAGTTGCCTAACTCTAATTTTCTGAATTTTCATCGCCACTTAAGGGCCTATTTTTTCCATGATGATCCTACACATACCCAAATTTTATATTTAAATATTTAAATATTATATTTGCATGATTGAATATACATAAAAATTAAAATACAAATGATATGTATTTTAAAATAAAGTAAAATAACTCAAATATTAAATTTTCTATACATCCATCCATAATGTGCATAGTGATACATATATATTAATGACCCTCCACTTCAACTGTATATTGGTCAAATCTTGCAGAAATTCAAACCAGAATAATTTAAGAAGAAAACTAATCTTCAATGATTTATAAGCTTTGAATCTAGATTAGTAGGTAATTGTAATTAGTTATAACAATCTATCTTTCCAACCTCTCTCCATCTCTTCTTCTTCCACACAACACTCTTCATGCAACACATATCAATCATTTCCTTCATTCAACATCTTCCAAAAATGAAGAATGCCCAACATAAGTATGCTTTCAAGATCTGGGTCTTCTATTATAATAGATATATTTAACTTTTATTTTAGGTCTCATTGTAATATCTGTGGTCATGAAAACCTTTTAAAAAAAATGTTTCGACAAGCTATTTTTAGAGAAAATTATGACTTGCATTAGGAGTGAAGGTGAGTCCCACTTTGATCTGCCCACAGTAAGTCTTGTTCATAAGAACCACATTATAAGGTGTAGGAGGTATGCTTCCTTTCGTCAACACTCCCTTTCAATGGAATGTTGTGCAGTCATAAGGGTTTATAAGCCCGTCTTTAAAGAAACAAATATAGAAATTTTATTAAATTTATATTATTTGATGTTTAGATAATACATAAATAATACTCTCATTTTACAACCCTACAATCGATATCTCTTGACGTTTTTTATATAGACTATGTAATAGGATAGATATGCTAGTTTTAATCCAACCAACTATAATGGACATTTTCAAAGGCTATTTTGAAGAACGTGAGTAGATCAAAACAAATAATAAACATACGAAGAGAAGAAGTTTCAAAGCAAAAGAAATGGAGTCACTTCCTCCATATGTGCCTTGTAAAAGGGTAATTGTTATCTACCCTATTTTAAAGGCAATAATATCATCGACTTTGCATTCATCTTGTTTTAGAAACATAGTATGGAGAAGTGGTTCTCTAGAATAGAACAAATGGTTGCCCTACTGGCTTGATAAACCAGAGGTGCAGTGGGCACAATGGGCTTATGTGGTTTGGCAGATTATCCACTACAATCTGCTACCCTTTTTGTGTTATCCAATGTCCCTTTTAAGCTAAGCCAATGGTGGAGCAAGAAAGCAGCTACAGTTATTGTTGTGAGTGATAGTAGGGAGTATTATAAGGCTCCTCTAGATTTGTTTGCTTATTTTGAGGGTGGTCCAATCAGATTTAAAAATTTAGAAGAAGATAACCCAGATTGCCCTTACTATTACATAGTCAAGCAGAATAAAAATTATTACTTCACACATATTGCTCCTCTATGTGACTTGCTACAATACACACTCCTCTTCAAAGAAAACATAATCTTTGTAGAAATACTTCTAAGAATATCTGGACCAACGGTAGTTGCAAGCCATTATCCCAAATAGAGGCTTATAAAAAGATATTGACAAAGCGTTACTTTGTGGTAAAGGTGTTAATCTTGTGGTTCCTACAAGCTTCAACTATGTTGATTTCAACAATAAGTTTTGGGTGGTGATAAGTACTACTACTCTTACTCTATTGCTTCAGGAAAACAATTATGTAAAGCTTTCAGCTTTATTGAGTCTTGTGATTATTTGGTTATATTTAAATAGAACTCGATTATACAAGATTTATGACAGGTTTTTTAATGGCTTCCCCACTTTTGTTAAAATCAACATTTTCAAGAAAAGAACAAGCTTGTATGAATTCTTCTCCATATTCAACAACCGTTGGGGATAAATTGACACTGCTAAGAGGCATTCTTATACAACACAACTAGGCCACATACTACACATAGGTTGGTACAATAAATTGGAAAAGCCCGATGACATAAAGATTGTTGGATGGGAAAAATACGATAATGATCCTAGTGATGAGAATATATTAATGAAGATAGCCATAGATAAGTCTCACTGTAACCTTATGCAATATCTTGATATGTATCCCTTGGTAGAATTGACAAGTCCTATTAGAATTGGCTATGGCTACCAAGATCTTGAGACCAAATGAAAAACACAAAAGAAATTAAAAAAATTGAGAAGAATAAACTGTATTCTCATCAATATGATTCAATGATAGATGTTTTACAATGAGAGACCCCTTGGTTATATAGCCAAGGTGAGAACATAGGAGGTCATAATATTATGACAAGTATCGTAATTTTATGGCATGATACAACTATGAAAAGCTATCACTCCACCTAAAGTGAAAAAGTGATAATGTGATAATCACCACAAATGGTGGATCAGTCACAAAAGGTGGAGAGGTAATCACATGATGTGTCCACGAAAGGTGGAAGTGATAAAGTGATAACATGATAAATCCACCAAAAGTGGAAAAGCTCCAACTACCTCCTATGTGGTCCCTAAGTAAACTTAACAAAGGTGTAATTATGATCTAAGACAAGGTACAACACAATTAATTACACCAACACCCCCCCTTAAGTGCAACTTAGAGAGAATGTACACAAAATAAAACAATGCAAGATGGGGCCCAACAACTAGGCCATGTTAGGTACCCATGTACAAATGTAATGCAATCTCTCACAAATGGAGAAAAGGAGAAAATCCAGTGGGACAAAACTCCTCCCCAAAAAGAGAGATGAAATACAATAATGATATTCATCACAAATCCAATCAATCTCCATCCACACAAAGGATAAAAATAGAGACCATTTAGTCCCCCATAATGAGATAACTTGCTGCAAGAGAAGCACTAGAAGTACACTATGGAGTAACATTGGAATCCTCAATCTAGCAAGTAAGGAAATATACTTTTGTTTGCTACTGAAACCATATATGAGTCATTGATTGACTCAAGGTGGAATCATGATAAAGCAACAACAGACCCGATGCCAAGGAACATTGGAAAACTTGCAAACTGGCACATCTCTAGAATCTATGAAGCAACAGTTGATTGAAAAATGATCTGGGACTAAAATGAAATGCAAAGAAAATGCAAACCTAGTGCACACAAAAAAGGAAATAGTGCATGCACTGATGAATGTTCACATCTACCTCCATGATGAAAAATAACCTCAAATTTATGTAAATGACAAAATCTGAAAAAATGCTCTACACCACTATGAAGTGCTCGAAACTAGTTTTCTGTCAATATTTTGTTTGCCAAAAATGGACATTGTGGTCAAAAGTTATGAAATTTTCAAAAAACCCAAATTTAACCTATAGGAAATGGGTTTACTAGCAAAAAAGAGTACTTCTAATTTGATTCTTGAAAAATATTCTCACTATTTGTAAACAAAAACAGAAACCCAGAAATATTTTGATGCTAGAAACAAAACCTAGAAATTGTTTTTTAATCCAGCAAGCTGAAGATGAAAAATTGATTTTTTTTAACTTTAAGCCAAGAGAAAAATGACGTGTGATGCTTTTTGGACAGAAATTTTCTCCAGATCTGTGCAAGATATGCAAAATCTAAAAGATACCCAGTTGAGATTTCGACCCTGGCTACAAAACCCGAAACAAAATTTTTACTGCAAATGAGTGAAAGCTGGATTTTTGAAGCAAAAATGATGATGACTCCAATAAAAAACGGCTTGCAACAACCCTTGTTTGCCAAAAATGCAAATGGTGACAAAATTTTGTGAAACAAAAGCCAAATCTGATTTTCTCAAGCCTCCTAGATGCAATGGTGAGCTCAGATTTGCACCAGCAAGCTCCGATATGAACCTACAATAAAGAGTAAAAAGTGGAACCTCCCCAAATTTGGTATTTGTCTTTAGAAAAAGACTTTCCAATGACACCCAACCCGCCCTGATACCATGTTAGAATTGGCTATGGCTCTCAAGATCTTGAGGCCAAATGAAAAACATAAAAAGAGAGAATAGAATGTGACAAGAATAAACTATATTCTCATCAATATGATTCAATGATAGATGTTTTACAATGAGAGACCCCTTGGTTATATAGCCAAGGTGAGAACATAGAAGGGCATAATATTATGACAAGTGTCATAATCTTATGACATGAGACAACTATGAAAAACTATCACTCCACCTCAAGTGGAAAAGTGATAATGTGATAATCACTACAAATGGTGGATCACTCACAAAAGGTGGAGAGGTAATCACATGATGTGTCCACGAAAGGTGGAAGTGATAAAGTGATAACATGATAAGTCCACCAAAAGTGGAAAAGCTCCAACTACCTCCTATGTGGTCCCTAAGTAAACTTAACAAAGGTGTAATTATGACCTAGGACAAGGTACAACATAATTAATTATACCAACAAGTCCTACTTACGTTCTTTGATCATGAGGTTAGTTTTCTGAATGCCTCGAACCACAAGTGATTGCTATAAGATTTTTATTATATAATTGTTGTTGAGCTTAGGTTGTTTATCTTTTGAAGATTGGATTGTGTGATACCCATGTCCTATAGATTAAAACAAATGGAAGGTATCGGTCATTAAGTTGTATAATGAAAAAGCTTTGAATGGATACGCTTTCTTTAGTCATATTAATTATGGCATAGGATATATTCTGATCAAAATCAAACACAACACATCTATACCTGTTCCCTAGCACATAGCCTCTACAATCGTGGCATACATACGCATGTGGATATCGAACATAGTTGTGGTCATCCCCTGGGTGGCTTAGATGGTGTATGACCTGCTACATCTGTAATGGAAGTCACTAAAATGTCATTGTAAAATCAGGAAATTTACGTGATTCAAGCATGAAAAGAATTTAACATATGTTGTACTACGATATTAAAGTTGAATCATTTCCTCGCCATTTGTCTATTCATGCATATAGCTAGCAATGGTGAAATACATAAAATATATATTACATTAAGAAATTTGAGCCTTACAAAATGTATAAAAAAGTTCTAATAACCAACCTCTATATTCAAAACAGGAATACAATAGTTGAAACATTCCAAAATTTCATGTGACCTTTTTTATCATCATTACATATTAAAGACTATGAAACCCTCAAAAAGTGTCACAACATCATCAATATGTTTCCATCACTCATCTCAATAATACTCTTGGAACATAATCATGTAACCCACTTTATAGAGGAGTCTCTCACCTTCTGGAGAAAATAGACAAAAGCAATCACTTTCCGATGTGGTCTTTATTGGAAGCTACATATTTGATGTTCTTGTTTAGGGCATATTTTTTAACTTGTTCGGCTTCTTCTACCTCAGTAAGCAACTTGAGCTTGTGTTGAATCACGTTGACCCTATCCTCCACCTGTCGTAGTTTCCTCCACTTAATAACATGGTGTAAATGGAGAGTCCACCCCACACCACGACATAAGAAGCCCATACATATGGGTAAGTCTGAGCGTGTTCCACACTTCTCCGCCATTGATCCTCCACCTTCTTTTGCAATGACCCCATCCCTCTTTCATCATTACTTCCCATTTCCAAGATAAAAACCAAGACAACTCAAATATATAGAGGAAGAAAATATGAAATTTTAATGCCAACCCTAAGGGAATTTTCCAATAACATCAGATTTTAGGGGAAAAACACACCATTTAGCCATCAAATAATGGCATTGTTGTTCAAATAATTGAAAAGCATGCGATGAATTACTGAAACATAAAATTATACAGCTTCAATTCCAAATTATCTGATCCTGTAGAATTTGGCATACTTCGTGAAATGCTTCATACTGGTAACCTACTCAAAATCAATTTATGATTGTCATAAAACCTCTCCATGCACAATCAAAACTAAAAAATGTTAAAACCCAAAACCCTTTTGTTTAGTGGAATGCTTCTTACCTCGCAACATACTCAAATTCAATTGTCAATGCAGGTTCCCTGAGTAGCTCGGATGTTGTGTGAGCTACTTCATCTTCAATGCAGATAACTTAAATGTTGTCGCCCAGCTAGCATGGATGAAAAGAGAAGAAAGTAACAAGGATGGTTAAAAAACCAGATGTGCAGTTCTCAAGAAAGTACCAAAGACGGTAACTATTAAATTCTAAGAATTTTGAAACTGCTTTTCAAACAATTATTTAGCCCGAGATTTAATACATAATTAATATTATGTATTATCAATATTTTTTAAATATATGAAGGGTTAAATGATATCAAGAACTTTTCTTGATTTAAGTTAGAGCTTTTCTTAACACACAAAATGGTATTGTAAGACATCTCTCAATGTAATAAAATAAGATTACAATTAAAGTTAGATAAGATTATGATTTACTTATGCTTCAATTGGAATTAGATTTATGATTTAATTATATTATGGTTAGGATTCATATAATACAATATAATTTAATTTAATATAATAACATAAATATAATATAATATAATAGTAATATTGTTATATTATATTTAATTTAATACAATATAAGATACTATAATATAAAATAAGATTACAATTAAAGTTAGATAAGATTATGATTTACTTTTAAGTTTCAATAAAGATTAGATTTATGGTTCTATTAGATTATGGTTAGGATTCGTATAATACAATATAATGTAATATAATATAATAACATAAATATAATATAATATAATAATAATAATATTGTTATATTATATTTACATTGAGCCTGTTTCCTATATGAAGTGAACAAACTGATTTTGAAAATTGTAGAGAAGGATGCAAGACCATTAAAATGATCTCAACCATCAACTTTTCTAAAATATTAAAAAAATTAATATATAATTAAAGAAAAAATAATTTCATTATTATCTAGTCTTAGCTTCAAATTAAGAAAAGATGCCATAAGAATTGTTTTTTTTTCTTTTAATTTTTTTAAAATTAGATTTTTAGATAAATAATAATATTTTTTAATAAATATATATTTTTCAAATAATAATATAAATAGTAATAAATCAATAAATCAGAAATTGACTTTTTATTTTTTGAATAGGTTTCATTTATTTTTGTACTTTTAAAACTACTTGTAATTTTTAATATAAAAGTTATAATTTTACTTTTAACAATTTTAATATAGTTTATTTTTATTTTTAATGTTTTATTTGAAATATAGTTTTGTTTTTTAAAATTTAATTTATCTAATAATATTTTATATTTGCTAATATTGAGCTTATATTAATATTGTTTGTAATATATTAATTATATTTTTTAAGTACATATTTTACTAATATTTCAACTCTAATAAATTTAAAAATAGTTTTTCTTTTTTCATTTAATCATTTATTAACTTAATAAGTTTATTATTTGTTATTAATTTTTTTAATTATTATGTTTGTTAATATTTTTATTTTGATATATTTTGAATTTTCATTTAGCTTGTTTTATTAGGTCTCTGATTTTGAGTTGTCACAGTCTTCAGAATGACCTACCCTAGTGTGGTTGACAATATCATAATGGTCATTGAAGAAGAAATTTTGAAGCCTAAAGCCCCCAGGGTACTTTTCACATCACAACTCCTTTCTATTTTTCTTTCCAATTCTATGGACTTTTTGCAATCCTTTGCATTGTTGCAAGATTTGGTTAATGAAGTGGTACAAACGAATTACCTAGCGGAGGGTGAGCTTTTGCAATATATCTAGTTGTATAACCTAGATAAAGGTAAAGGTAATGTTGGTGGTATATTTTCAAGGAGCTATCTTTAGAACAAGTGTTCATATGCAATGGTTTTTGAAGCAGCAAAAAAAGGATTGTGAGCAAATGACCCTTGGGAAATGTATCGAGCTATTAATTTGCATTCAATAGAGATTGAGCTTCAAATTGTTAGTAAGTTAAAAGACAAATACTTTGCACTATTCTTCCTACTTTCACATCAAATTCGGTATGAAAAAACTATATAAGAGATGCAAGGTTGCCAAATTTGTAAAATGCTATAAATCTCAATGAGGGCCAAGAAGAAAATGCAGTAGATGTTAATGAAGGTCATGGGGAGATGTCAACAAATGAAGGTTTGATGGAAGAATGATAAAGTGTTGGCTTCTAAATGATGTACTTTTTTGTTTTAGTTCACTATGTTACAGTTTTTACAATTTTAGAATAAGTCATTTCATAAAAAAAAAAGGAAACTTAGTGCCAGATCTGCACTAATTATGTACTCAAAATAGCACAATTTTGCTATTTAACTAAATGATTATAATTCTAGCAATCAATGTATATCTTCTTATATTAATATAACACTAAATAGGCCATAGCCTTTTACCAAAAAAAACTTTAATTATTGTAGAATAATTCTATTTTGAATTTTTGTTATAATTCATATAATAAAATGAATTTCAAACTTAATTTATAAAATTTAAATGTATAGAGTGAGAGAGAAGGTAACTTTTGATTAGTCATTTTATGCCAGCAATCTAACCTAATAGCACATCCTTGGGGAGTTATGCTCAAGGTAGTATGTCATTTGATTAAGGATATGATAATTCACCTTTAAAACCTCTTCAGTGTACCCATTGTACACTTAGGTCCAAAAATAGATAAAGAGATAAAATAAAGAGAGAAATAGAGAAATAGAGAGGGAGACAAAGAGATACAAGAGATAAAAAGAGATAGAAATACAAAAATAGAGGACCATAGATAAAGTAATAAATATGGAGAGACAAAGACACAAATATAGGAAGAGATGTAAAGAAAGAGAGAGGAAAAGAGAAAATAAGAGAGACAGATAGATGTAGTCACATAAAGAGAGAGATAAAGAGATAAAGAGAAAAAGGAGACAAAGATATATATAGAGGTAGAGAGATCAAGAGATAAAGAGGGAAAGGGGGAGAGAGAGGGGAAGATAAATAGGAATAGAAAAAAATAGTAAGGGGAGAAATATAAGGAGCTGCAAATAAATATAGTGAAGAAATGAGAGAAAGAGAGAGAAAGAGAAAAGGGAAGACAAATATAGAGGGAAATAGCCTGGGAGAGAGCAAGAGAGATATGAGAGAACCAAAAATATAAAGATAGAATATCTCTCCATATGTACCTTTCTCTACCTCTCTCTCTATATATCTCCCTCTCTCTACCTCAATTTATAAAAATTTCTATCTCTATATTTATATCCCTCCATCTCTCCCTCTCTCATTCTCTCCCTCCCTCTTTGTCTTCCCCTCTCTCTCTCTCTCTCTCTTCATCTCTCTCTCTCTCTCTCTCTCTCTTACAGATCTCCATCTTCATCTCTATCTTCCTCTCTATCTCTCTCTCCCTATCTCTATCTCCTTAACTATCCTTACCTCTCTTTCTCTCTTTCCCCTCTATCTTTCTCACTATATATCTCTCTATCTCTCCCTTTCTATCCATAACTCTCCCTCTCTCACTATCACTCTCTCTTTCTATCTCTCTCAACTTCTCTATTCTCTCTTTCTTTCTTCACCTCTCTTCCTCCCTCTCTCTCTATTTATATTTAAATATCCCTTTGTATATCTATCTCAATATCTCTCTCACTCAAACACACACACACACACTCCTTGTTTCTCCTTCCCTATCTCTTACACACACACACACACACACACACTCATTGTTTCTCCCTTTTAATCTCTAGATCTCTCTATCTCTCTCCCTCTCTCTATTAATTATCTATATCACCTCCTTTATCTCTCACTCTTGCCCCCTCTATTTCTATCTTCCCATCTCTCCCTCTCCCTCAATATCTCTTTATATATATCTATCTCTCTACCTCTCTATTTATTGTGCTTTCTATACCTTTATATTTATCTCTCCATATACCCCTCTTTCATTCTCTCCCTCTTTCTATGTCTATCTCTATCTCTCCCTCTTCCTCTTCCTCACAGGCCCCTTTCATCTCTCCTTTTATATATTTATCTTTCTATATCTTTATCTTTGTCTCTCTCACCCTTTCTATCTCATCCAAGTTATATGTATACCTCTATCTCTCCTTTATATCCACATCTCTCCCTATCCCCATCACTTCCTCTTTCTATATCTCTCTACCTCTCTCTCCTATCTCTATTTCTCTCCCTCGATCTCCCTCCCTACCTATCATTTATACATATCTATCTCCCTCTCCATCTCTCTCCATATCTCTCTTACTCACACACACACACACACTTTGTTTCTCCCTTCTTATCTCTATCTCTATCTATCCATATTTAAATTATTAGATATCTCTCTCTATTTCTATCATATTATCTATCTATCTCTCTACCCCTATATATTCCCTCTCTCTACCCCTCTCTATGTATCACTTCTTATCTCTATCTTTCTCATTCTCTCCCTCTCTCCCCCTCTTTATATATTTATAAATTTCATCTCTATCTATCCCTTTTTCCTCTCTCTTTATCTCTCCCTCTCCTTCTCTCCATATCCCTCTCCTCCATCTCTCTCTCTCTCATTACACAAATGATTGTCGTTGAACCAAAAGATCAACCTACTAATGTCTGATATAAGCCCGATACAACTACCAGAGTTAATGAATCCATGGGAGGAAATTAAGCCATGTCACAAACCCAAGCACTACACTAAAAAGAACAAGGAGACCAAGGGCACACACCTTGCAACAATCCCCTAACACAAGCGAGGGGTTCAAACCCGTGACCTACGATTTGATTCCAATTATTACACAAATGGTTAGCATTGCACCAAAATACCAACCTATTAATGTCTAATACAAGCCTGATACAACCGCCAAAGTTAAATAAATCCATGAGAGGTGGTTAATCCATGTCACAAACCAAAGCACTGCATCGAATAACAAAATGAGACCAAGGGCATACACCTTGCAACATCTCTCTCTATATATATATATCTCCCCATCTCTCTTTGTCTCTCTCTATTACAAGAATAACATGAGCATATTGGATGGAGCCTTATTATATTCTTGTTCAAAGGTTTTGTTTTAGTTGCGTTCGAATCCCTGTAAGGAGATGCATAGTTGATTCAATAAGTTATCACTTCTCCATTGAGACCTTTGTTGCACAAACAACATCATTTTTCAAATGGCCTACCAATTGACCTCATGTATACTGTGGATATTTATATACCCCCTTGCTCCCTTTGGGTTATTTTTGATGTCTTTCTCAACTTCTGATCGCTTCCAATGATTTTGAAAGCCTCTCAACAGTCTTTTGGTGCCCTCAACTAAATGTCACCATGTATCACCAAATCGCTCATCGAACGGGGATTTCCCTTCCATTCTCTTTTGGGTCCCGACTACCTACCACATAGCCTTTGCCCGTGTAAAATTTTGGTGGGCCCCTCAAGTAATTTTGATAACCGAGACGTTGCCACATGTCTTCTCATCACAAGCTATCATCAAAGGATGAGGAGAATGAACTACGGGTTGTGAAATGCCTCCACGTGTTCCTTAAGCGCAGCTGTATACAAAGAGAGAGGTAGTGCAATCACTAGGCTACCATACTGCCACGTTCTCAAACTTCTTTTGCCAGGGGGTGACACTTCTTCACACAATGTTGATCGGGACCATTACCATCATTTTGCAGGGAATGTATCTGGCTGGAAAATAACTGGATTCATGCTCAGGAATATTTTTGTTACAATGGTCATGATGAATCATTGTTGAAAGCATTATGATTCATGATGGATATCTTTTTATGATCTTTCAAATGGTGTATGCCCTTGGCTATATATACTACTTCTCTTGTGAGGGAGTGAGAGAGTTGTTGTTTTTTACTAGTTATTTCGTAAGCAATTAAAGTAGCAATTACAAAGTTGACTATTGCTAGTTCAAAATATCTATAGAAGGATTAGGAAGACATCAAGCCTTTTTTTTGTTTGATAATTGTAAAAGACTCACATACTGTGCCCTTGTAATTTGGCCTTTATGTCTCTTAACTATTGATAACTCTATACTGTGTTGTTTCTCAAATAGTTTGTTTGCAAATTCAATGATTTCAATAGAATGTTGATTTAGAACCATTTCTTTGACTCTTTCTTTCTAGTATAGCTTTGTGCAAATTATTTTATGTCATGAAATAAACTATTCAGGTCTTTTCCCTTTAATGGTCATTATTTCGAGCATAGCAGATTGCTAAATAGGCCCTTAGATCGTATCTGCAAGATAGATCTATCGTGCCTTACATCTAAACCTTGGCGCATCGCCCTAGTTAGATCCTTTAATTTTATATATGCTTCCTTTTCCCATTCAAAACCCCAGTTATAGAAGAGTTGACTTATTTAAAATCTAAAGGTCACTCAATTTAACGCAATAGGTCCCCACTTTAACTGAGTTTCCAACAAAAGTCTGTTACCTTGCCAATATTTGGTTTCAACAATTTTTCTTTTTTCTTGGCACGCCTGGTGGGACTCGCAAAGTGTGCTTAAACCTTAAGCAAGTATATGAGTCGTCGACCTGTCATAGGATCCCAAATAGTAAACAACCCTGGTTTGTTAATACTACCATTAGGGTCGGTACCAACTAGAACCCATCACATAAATGTCCCAAACTCTCCACCAACCATGCTACTTATCACCAACTGGAATTATGTGGCATGGGATGCTGAAAGTCCTCTTAGAACACCTATAGCGCCAACCGTTTGGGCCCCCATCCTGGTCTCTACTCTCAAATCTATCCCTAAGTTCACTGGAGATGGCTCAAGAACCCCATCTGAACATCTGCAAGATGTGGTAGACGTATGTTTGGTACACGGAGTTACAAATCAGAATATAGCACTAAGGTTACTCTCAACTTCTTTCAGAGGAAAAGCATCAGATTAGTATCACACTCTGTCGACTAACTCTATTAACACTTGGGATCAGGTTGGAGATCCTTTTTATGAAAGGTTTTCAAACAATGGAGATAGGTCTTCCCAGTATCATTAGCTAGACACCATCAAACAAGCTCCATATGAGGCCCTAACCGACTTCAACACTCGGTTCCACATAACTTGGAAAAGAGTTTAGGCTGCAATTCGTCCGCCACCCAATTTGGCATTCATGTTTTACCTAAAATCTGTCAACGTTGATATCTCAATGATGATCCAGTCACTCGACAGAACCACTCTATCAGATGCATATAGCGTCACAATCAAAGCAGAGAACAATCTAATCGATGCCAAAAAATTGCCGCCTCGCCCAGTCATGCCTATATTCCCCAAAGTGCCAGTTCATGCCCAGACAACACCGACGAACGTACCAACCGCTCCTCCGCAATCTATGTACACATATGCAAGTGCACCATAGAACATCACAAATGGTTCATCGAAAGATGAGATGAGCGACATAAAGGAAATATTGCGGGCTATGGTGGATGAGATAACTATCATCAAACGCAACCAGGCTTCTCCTCCAAAGCCGGACTATCAGAATTATCAAGGAGGAAGGACCTCTTACCAAAAAAACCAATTCCCAAGAGGCGCCCGCCAAAATTTTTAGGCACCAATGACAAGTCAAATAATGCTGGTACCCATTCCATTACAGAATGCCAACCTAAGCTCTAATAGAGAGATGACTGCAGGACAAAAAAAATTCATCGATGACAGTAACCCCTGGTGTTTTCCTTGCGACGATTCGCATATGCCCTGGAATTGCCCACATGGCAATCTTCAACAAAAGATAGAGGAGTAGCGCAATCAAGGCACATTATCAAGCGGTGGGGATTATGCATATACTTCTCCACAAATGGAAAATGTAGTACTCACCACTCAAATGCAAGGAATGTCTCTAGAACAAGAGGCTGACATAGCTCCAGACAATTCCCTCTTCTCATGGATGGAAGGAGAGGAAGCAGTGTTCACATTCAAAGCATCTACTTCTGAAACCCTGCAAGTGCAATCTGATTACAACAAGTGCTATGAAGTGAGATTCACCGATGAAAGAGTCATCCCGCAATTGGTCAGTAGGCAGTCTGAAAATTATCCCGACCACCAAACTAGTTCCCCTACAACAGTGACACAAAGCCTTCCAAAAAAGACCATAACCAATAGAACTAAGGAGAAAAAGCAATAGAGTCTGCCACCATTAGATGTGGTAGAGTAGTTAAAGAAATCATCTGCTAACATTTCCTTGTGGGAAATCCTAGCTATGCCGGAACAAAATACACTATTACAAAGGACTCTTCAAGAAGACCCGATCATAGGACCAAAGCAACAATCATTTCAAGAGAAAACTATTGAACTATTTCAACCGACCAAAGTTCTTGCGAATACGGTGGAGCAAGCCACCAATAAAGATCTTGAAGAAGAATCAACATTTAGAATCAATGAAGAAAAAACAAAGCCGAGGCGATTTCTCTTAACCCTTAATGTGGTTAAGAAATTACTACATAATTCCATGATTGACTCTGGTGCCAGCACCACAATCATGCCTAAGCTAATAGCTGAAGCCCTAGGATAAAGCTATGAACCTCTGAATAAAGGAGTCATGCAATTAGATGGTAATATGGTCAATACTTTGGGGATCATTAAGAACCTTTCATTAACTTTGTTTATCTGCCCGAATATGATGGTCAAACAGGATACCGTGATCATTGATATCCCTCCAATTTTTGGTTTAGGCCTATCCAGAGAATTCACTTCCAAGCTAGGTGCATACCTTTTTTTAGATTGGTCACACCTAATTATAAGGACCAAGCATGGATCCAAAATGAAACTAGAGTTAGAACCTTTGCATTCCAAACATATTGCAGATGAAGCTAGGGAAGTCTTTGAATGGGCTCACACTTCCATAACCAAGGAGGAGATGTATTGCATGAAGCTTCTAGAAGATGAAGAAATCATCGAAGATTGAACCAATCAGGAGGAGGTTCTCCTAAGCGAGTTCATTGACAAAGATCCTTTCGGAAATTATGATTCCACTAGACTAGAAACCTATGTCATTTATGACGAGAACCAAGCAATCCCGAAAGTGGCACAAAAACCCAAAGGCTTTTCGGTGACTGAACTATGGTTGCTACATTCCGATAGTTTGAGGTATGAAATCGGCACAGAAGCTAAAGTATACTTGACTTCTCAAAGTAGCAAGGGTACAATCATGTCCCTCCAATCTCCTTTTTCCTGTCCAAGTGACAAGGCTAAATGTGAAGGCCTCATAGTAATTTTGAACCCGATAAAGCAAATCGGCTCGAGATTTTCGATCCCAGGATTTTTGAAGTAATCATAAAATTAGGTTCAGAATATCAATACTAAAAAGGATGGTCATACAAGACCCTCCGAAGAAAAGGTCTGGGACCTGATTAAAAGCTTTGGAACTTTCAATATTAAAGTTGTTCCTCAAGAACAAAATGATGATACAAAAAGCTTAGCCGAAATTGGATCTCAATCTGAACTAGTACCAGACCCAATGTACAACCAATGCTCTGAGTGAATGATACTCCAACTCACAAAGCCAGAGGATGGAAAGAGTTGGAAAGTATTCAACAGTGGTGAACACATCGCATTGGACAGTTCACAACTAGGAGAGGTTACAAACAGATTCCAAGCAAGGATGACCAAAAGCAAGGGCAAACAAGAAGTACAACAATAACTCCATGAATTTCCAAGGAATTTGGTCACTTCTGAAGGTTCCCCTTTGGGTAATACCAGAAATAATAAGAGGAAGTTTGTAACAATTGAAGGTGATTATACAAATGGTCAAATGAGAAAGGCAAATAATTCTAAAATCTGAAGGAGCATCCTACATCAAGATGCAGAAGGACGCATACATTTTGCAAAGTAAAATGAACAATTCTTGGCTTGGTCATATGAAGCATTCAGATAATTTGATCCCGACATCATCCAGTCAGTGTTTCAATCATAGAGAGAGGCTAAATTGGCATGCCAAGCCAAAAGTCTAGCGAATCTCAAGATTAAAGCTTCAATCAAACCTAGCATTTGGAATTTCAGCCTCATTACGGTCCAAGAGGATCTAAACCAAATGTCAACAAGAAACTACCCACCATCCTCTATGGAGTCAATCAGCATAGTTGGAGAAAATATGTTTCCTCTACAAGATAGTTGTTTACCCCAGGGGCTGGATGGTAAGGGTATGGTAATGAAATTCAGTTAGCAGGGGTCAAGAAAAAACCAACACAAGAAATCTAACAGTAAGGAGGGTCCACTCGTAATGATTCAAGTGACACAAGGAATTCGAATAAAAAAGCATAGAAAGAGAAGTGTCAAGAGTTCCCATCAAGGGAATTCACTTTAAATTTCTATATAGTTCATTAGACGGTTCTACCATGTAAATATGTAATGAATGTAATTATTTTTCTCTCTTCATTCTTTTTGTTTGGTCAATCTTCCTAATCCATTATCCAGCAAGGACTCACATTATGATAACAGAAAATAACATAAATATCTGAAGAAATGAAAATTATGCAGCAAGGTAGAGATGTTAAATACAAGCTATGCTTTCATTATATTTATATACTTCAAAAATTACAATAGTAAAATGGCTCAGAGGCCACACTTTCAAAGGAGTATATACTTATATATATATGTTATAAAGCCTTGTCCAGGCTATATACAAAATATGAACACGGTTTCGGTTTTAAGCGGGAAGGAGTGAATTTTCAGTCATGAGCAGTAATAACAACTTCATCTGGCACCACCTCATCCTCAGCTACACCAGCAACACCATCAGAAGAAGCGGCAACGGGCGTGAACACCAAGTTCCTAAAGTCAGTGTACCAGTCAATATCATAAAATGGCACCACATTGTACATCCAGAATAGAAAGTAGCATGCACGGGTAACCTTCTGATGATTGACTTCTCACAACTGAAGGAAGAATCCACTCAAGAATGGAAGCCATGGGACAGCCGCGTCCTCTTCAATAAACCTACAAAGGTCACCCATAGTCAGGATTCCTCTATCAAATGCCCCATTTGCCACCACCTCCCCGAGACTGTTCAAGTACTTCTTTGAGAATATTTCAGTCACCAAGTGCATGATAAGTGGCTTAGGGACTTGAATATCAAGTAGTGATTCCATGAAATGAGAGCAAACGTCAGTATTTACTCTATACTTATATTTGTATTCAAGAAAATATCGACCTAGGACCCATTTCATAGCTACAATGGCCAAAGAATGTTTGTTCTTCGTCATCCTCCTCAAACACCTGCTCGAAATTTCACCAAGAAAATCCATTTGTGGTTTATGAGAGGTTAGCCTAATCGGTGTATCCATGGTGTCAGCTACTATATGACTGTCAAGGAATGACCCTATATAAAGAGCCTAAATCTAAACTCTACACAAATACTAAGCAGACCGCAATTACCCAAAGGCTAAACCACTCACCTAATGTTGATTCTATTAAATTACTAAGTGTGATTCTGCTACTAACTAGACGCCTATTTATAGAAAGACAGGGATAAGCATGGTAGTTCACATACCATAAGCATGAGGTTAACCGGATACTGCCTCGAACATTGCACCAAGGCTCGTTCAAAATTATCACCAAGTTGCATATGTAGGTACAATTTGCCGCATACAAAATCAAGGTGAGCTAATTAATTAGCACAAGCTACTGGTAGTATTTGAAGGTATCCCTTTCAACCGGACAATGAGGTTTCATCCTGCTAAGTGTTCATCACTGCTCGAGAAAGGATGCAGATCTATTTGAAGTGTATCACATACCGTGCCATAATCATTCTGTTCGGGGGCATTAAATACCATGACACACAACTGTTAGCCCGTTTACATATCGTAGACTCAATTTCCATGCAATCGCACTACAGGTGTAAGTACTTGGGCTTATTATGAATACTTGTCATTTCAAAATGACAAGTATTTCACTTCGCGCAAACCGAAGGGTTGGTAGTACATGCTGAATTTAATGCAGGAAAAGCAACTGACATCTACCACTTCAAGAAGGACAAAAAAACAAGTATTGCATGTGTTTGTTTAAAGCAAAGAAAATTTGATACAAGAATTGTGCAAAGAATTATCAGAGTGCAGGGTTGCAAAGAATCAAGTAGCAAGTTTTCAAAACTTCAAAGAAAAAATGGCATCCACTATCCCTGAAGTAGCCCAGAACCCACAGATGGGTGAGCTTGGTGAAGCATCTCAAAGCTTGGCCAATGCAATAATCACCGCACCCATGGTCAATATTTTTGAGGAACAAAAGTCCTATGCTATGCCTGGAATCTCGAAAAAACTAGAATGGTGTTGCACATGGCCAGCTAAGAAGGGTCCAGTCAGAGATGCTAACTTGCTTTCGCTAGGAGGAAGAAATCCCACGAAAATCAATTGTCATTCAAGCAATGGCACTCCGGACTTCCCCAATACATGGTCCCTTATGTGCACCACTGCCTAGAAATGATTTGTGAAAGTGTTTGATGCTTCATTTCAGTGACCGACACCATCGAAGGAAAGAGGCTAAGAGTCGTGCTAACTGCGGAAGCTCTTAGGCACATGTTGTGCATTCCCGAAATGGGGACCAAAGAATGGTCGATGAAGCTTTTCAAACCAGAAGAAGGGTTCTATATTCTAGAGGACTAGGAGAGATACCCTCGACTTTTATAATGTTGAAACCGGAAGGTCCCAAGATAGCAAAGCGCCATTGAAAAATATGAATCGTCATGCTGAATATAAACAGGTGGACATGAAGGATGCCTTCCCCATGATGTCCTTTGTGTTCGGCCTAGACGATGATAAGATCATGTCTCAACGTCAATTGGGCCTAATTTTCCAACTCTGGAAACAGAAGGAACCTTTCTAGTATGACTTTGCAGAAATGATCATCAAAGATATGAAGAAACATATTGGCGACTTCGAGACTATGGGTAAGTTCAGGTATCCTTCTCTTCTCGCCTATATGTTTCTACATCAAAATATTGATTTCTTTAGGGAAAAAATGGAGTTTTCAGTGTTCGATGAGAATAGGCACTGGAAGACGGTTATGGTATGGACTCCCATCCTCTATTCCACCTACGACTACTATGCTTTTTCAGAGAAATTCTTGAACCCGATCTTACGCGATCTTGGCGAGGACAGTGACTACTATCAGTTGTCAGGCGATTAGACCAACTGGATGCAATCCCTATTCCCAAAATGCAATCGGTTCCTTAGTGAAGAATTCACATGTGTCTGAGTTCATGGTTTTGGCGAAGTGTTGATCCAACTCCCTACATCCATCACCGATTGGGTATTAGCCCTCAAGGTTTTTCGACAAATGGCTATTATGGACTGGAACTTTTTCTTTGACCCAAAGAAGAAGAATCGGGGGTTTTTCAAATGCCATATAAGCTACAAAACAATGGTCATGGTGAAGAAAAAGTTAGCAGAGTTACTTGAGGCTAAGCTGGAACACCTCGGACTAGTTCTCATTTGCGATAAGTGGGACTACAACCCTGAAGATGATTTGGGTGACACATTTATTAAGGTAAAGCATAGCCCTCGACCCTACTGGGAAGCGTGGCGTAATCAGCCCAAAGATATCAACCGAATCTGGGTGAGCTTGGCTCAGATGTCGACAGATAATCAGAGGTCATCATGGCTTAGCTTCTATCTTGTCAGGGAAGCTAGATGAAAATAAACACATGAGTACTACCCTCCGAAATAAATTGGAGAGGCAACAGGGCTGGAAACCGGAGAAGATTCAGGATTTTTGGATCTACTATCAGGAGATCAATAACAACACCAACCCTTTCCAGCATTCATTGGTGTATAAAAATGATGATAAATTTGACAACCTATGGAACCCGGAACATTCAGATAGTGACACAATTGAAGCATCAAAACCTGACCTTGAAGATGCCCCACTGCGCTCCAACAAGGGAAAGCAGTAACAAAAGCTAGAGACACAACTTGCAACTACTATTAGGAGTGTGTGAATGAATACCTCGTGATCAGATTCCTCACAATCTTAGCCCTGGAAAATAAGGAAGGCCAAAGTGACACAACAATCAACAAAGGTGGTAGATTTGGAGAACCTTCCGCCAAGCAAAAGGCAGTGCACTGGTGCTGTTATCGAAGGTGGTGTGCAAGAGGTTGTGGTCAGTGAAGCATCGGAGATAGAATCAAACTCTTAGGTATCTCTCTCCCCCCTCTTCTCGGCTCATAGTCTCGTGTTTCTTCCACAGTCCTTTTGACGCCCACCACCGCAAGTATAGGCCTAGCTTTCTTTGTCCCCTCTACAATGGCTGCGGGAGGTTTCTCCCTATTTTCTTATGTTGTATCGATGTTTTTCACCACCCCACGACCTTCCCCATCGCTAGTCTAAGCCCCTTCGGCATCCCCATCTTCCTCCTTGATCGCATCCATGTCTTCCACCCCATTAGCATCTGAGGCCGCCATTCCTACTACATCATCTAAGTCTATTTCAACTCAACTTTCATAGCCGTCGGAGCCCGTTGCATCTCCATTACTGCCACCATTCCCATTGATCCCCTCCATGCCTTCCTCACCTGGGATTTGGAGCTTTCCTCCCTTCTCTCCGCTCATAGTCCCCCTTCTAAAGAAGAAAATATATGAGGTCACTTGCCTCTCTTTCCCTTTCGTCGTCCCTCCTGGTGCACCATTTGCAGGTGAGCGCATCAGATCAGTGGCTCAATTCTTGTCTTAGAGCGATATGACGAACCAAGCTTGAGCTCTCCGACTCCAGAAGCAAAGAGAAAAGGATGTCAAGAGGCCAGTAGAGCACAATATCCATATATTTTATAGCGAGGCTCAACAATCATTGCATTTCGCAACCCTACATCTAAATGTTGTCAAATCACAAGGACAAATGCAACCAAATGACTATGACATCCATGCCATCAGACTGGATTTGTGTGTTGCCCGACTACAGGATAAATTTGAGCTATTGGAGGAGACGTAATGGGTAGTGACTACTGATTTTTTTAAGTCTGGTCGCAAATTGAAGAAGATGGAGGACGAGCTCAAGACCGTCAAGGCAAGGCTAGAAGTTGCATTAGCCAAGGATAAATCACAGGAAGTATAAAGGGTATGCTTTGCACAAAATGTGCAAGCAAAACAGGCTAGCTTGCGAAGGGAGCTCAAGAAATTACAAGCCCAAGAGTTCGATTGGATAGCTGAACTGCAACAAAGAAACCAGGAATTATCCGACAAGTTGGCCCAGTCAGAGGGAGAGGTTCAATAGAACATCAAAGAGTTACAACAATTGTGTACCCATCTAGAGAAAATGATACGAGAAAAGGAGGTAAACCAAGCAAGCACACAAACACAATTTCAAGATCTCAGGAGTTTCCGACTTTCCCTGGATCAAGAGTCTACAAACTAAAACCAAGCTGAAGAAAAATGGTTGGCCGCACAGAATGATTTGAAGAAGAAGCTAACCTCTGTCATAGAACAAATTGAAGGGATAACACAGGATATTGGAACAAGGGACGTAGAGATTAATCTCTTGAAAAGAATCATTTAAAAGCCTCCTTTGCAGATAGAACTTAGCCTAGTGGCCCAACAACTATATGCTTCCTACTAGGAGAGGGTTAAGGCTTTATGCCTGACACTCCAACCCACACTCCGGTTAATGGCGGAGGCAAAAAATTTATGCAGACAGGTGCACGGAAAAATAGAACAACTCTCGCAAACCATAGGGGAAAAGGTTCCCGAAGCAGAGAGGTTGAAAGGTAGGCTATACACAGTGCCAAGAGAAGATCTAGAACAAGCAGGAATCAAGGATTGGAAGGCAGTCATTGGGGTTGCAAGGGAGATTATTCGATGCCAAGAGGCCACCCTTCGTGCTCAACAATGCTTGGTTACGTTGGGGAAAACAATGGACAACGTTCATGCAATATTTCCCAGACTAACTCAAATGGGCTTTCCCTCTCCCTTTCTCCCAGATCAGTCAGTGGCTTCTGTGAAGCAGATTGTGGGCAGTATCGTGGAAAGGAAGTAGGATTTATCAAAATTTCAAGTTTTAGCTAGCCTCCTATTGTCAAAGATATTGAGGGTGTAACTCATCAAATCGTGCGACTATTATTTCAACTAGAGGATGGGTCTGAGATATCTACGATATTGTCTTTTAAGGAAGTAATCGACCTACACAAGGTGCACAAGATCCTGTGCTCTATATCAATGCCCTCTAAAGCCTCCACATGTTCCTTCGGTGTAGCTATATACAAAGAGAGCCAGTGCAATCACCAGGCTACCATACTACCACGTGCTCTAACTGCTTTCGCTATGAGACCACTGACATCATTTTGCAAGGAATGTATCTGGTTGGCAAACGAGTGGATTCATGCTCGGGAATCTTTTTATTATAACAATCATGATGACTCATTGCTGAAAGCATTATGATTCATGATGGATATCTTTTTACGATCTTTCAAGCGATGTATGCCCTTGGCTATATATACTACTTCTCTTGTGAGGGAGTGAGAGAGTTGTTGTTTTTTACCTGTTAGTTAGTAAGTAGTTAAAGTACCAATTATAGAGTTGATTATTGCTAGTTCGGAATATCTATAGAAGGAGATCAAGAAGACATCAAGCCTTTGTTTTGTTTGATAATTGTAAAAGACTCACAGACTGTGCCCTTGTAATTTGGCCTTTTTGTCTCTTAACTATTCATAACTCTATATTGTGTTGTTTCTAAAATAGTTTATTTGCAACTTCAATGATTTGAATAGAATGTTGATTAGAACCATGTCTTTGACTCTTTCTTTCCAGTACAGCTCTGTGCAAATTATTTTATGTCATGAAATAAACTACTCAGGTCTTTTCCCTTTAATGGTCGTTATTTTGAGCATAGTAGATTGTTGAATGGTCCCTTAGATCGTATCTACAAGATAGATCTATCATGCCTTACATCTAAACCTTGGCACATCGCCCTAGTTAAATCCTTTCATTTTATATCATTTTCCTTTTCCCATTCAAAACCCCAGTTATAGAAGTGTCGGCTTCTTTAAAATCTGGAGGTCACTCATTTTAGCGCAAT
This sequence comes from Sequoiadendron giganteum, assembly GCA_007115665.2. Classification (NCBI taxonomy): domain Eukaryota; kingdom Viridiplantae; phylum Streptophyta; class Pinopsida; order Cupressales; family Cupressaceae; genus Sequoiadendron; species Sequoiadendron giganteum. The sequence continues at coordinate 632,339,371 of CM021106.1, read as the reverse complement.
AGGTCCCCCTTTAACTGAATTTCCAAAAAAAGTTTGTTACCTTGCCAATTTTTGGCATCAACATATACTACAAAAATGTGTTAAAAATAGACCAAAAATAATCCCTAATTGACCTTCCACACTTCTTCGATGTACCCATTGCACACCAAGGTGCGATTGCTAGTTATAAAATTATATTTAGTCGATATACTACATATAGTGTGAGATTTGACTGCAAATCATTGTTGAGTAGTGGGAAAACAAGTTCCTTCTGTCATTTAATGGTAAACCAACTATCGTTTAATGATAAAAGCTTCCAAAATATGAGATAAAAGCCTCTAAAATCTCACTTATCACATAAAAACTAGATTAATATTGATTTGACAAGTGCACAGTAACATTCTATTTGATGGTAGATTTGTCTAAGTTTATTTTATTCCACTTATTATTAATTATTTAATCCAATTACATTCAACTAGAATTTACAGCCCATCCATACACAAACATATATACAAATAATTTTCTATGCTAGTAATCCTTCAACCTCTTGTGCTAGTAATAGATTATTTTAAGATATTCTTTAAAACCCAATGAATTAATTTTCACGGAAAATGCTCCAGGTTGCGTTGCCTATTTAAACCGTGAAACTTTTGGTGCCCAACATAGATGATAAAATGGCCTTCAACAACAGTTACTCCATTGAAAAGCACACAGTAGTGAATCCCAATTGTAGACATGCAAAATTAACACTATTGATTAACATCATTGAGTAATCATATTTCATCCATCAATTAAACAAATCAGGTTTAATTAAATAAATCACTTTTTCTCCTAAGGTCTCTTGATTTAATTAAATCACATGTATTTAATTAAATGATTAACATTCATTTTCCTCTCATCTGATTTAAAACAAATACAAAAATGCAAATCAAATGTCACACCACCTAATCACTAGCTTAATTAGTCAAAATCTCTAATTAATGCTAAGACTAACCCATGTCCCATCCACTTGCACAATAAATCATTTAATTTGATTTATTAAAACACCTATTTTCCTCACAAGGCATATTCCCAAAGAATATGCCCTCATTAACTTCCCTTGTTTGACTTTTTTGTTCAAACAAAATTCCCCCCAAATCCCTCAACCATATGCATTCAATGCCATTTTTCAAATTTGAAATGGGCACATTGGCCAAAACTTGCACAATCATGGGCCAATCACATTGTGACAAGTGGCTCTCTCCTATTTGATGGGGATTAGTCCTACATTCATCAATTTGGACTCTTCTCTCTTCAAACTCAACTATAAGTTGAAGGCTTCTCTCCTTCACAAAAAACACAAAAGCTCATGCAAAGTTATTCTCTTAATTTGAGAACAAATTTTGTCCATTATCACATCATTTGCTTATCAAGGATTGGGAAATGGATCTCTTCTCACATCAAGGGGCACCAATCCCCCTATGGGATGGTGGTTGGTTAACTTAGATTAAATTTTCATTTTTTAAGTTGCACATGCTTTACTTAATGTTTTTCTCTTCTATGTTTGATCAATAATTTCATAGGGAGAGGCTGATTTCAGTTTACTGACAATAGCTAATCCATCTATTGTTAGGAATTGCAAATTTTCCTCTCACATTCTGGCACTAGAAGGAGGGCCTGTTTCGTTTAAATCAATATGTTTAATGATATATGATATATTTAAAATCTTTTAGTGTAAGATTGATAATATTTTAATTTTGTATAGCAAAATGAGTGGTTTGGTTTGGTTAAACCCAGATCAATCAAAATCTGATTTAGATTCATTACGTAAAGGTGAAGGTTGTGGTTTTAGGTTATATTTGTGAATAAGAGGTTGACTCCCTTTATAAAGTGCATGATTTTTAAATTAATACAGATCTGGTAAAATTTGGTAATTTTGATATAATTTTCACAGCTTAGGTTGTTGTTTTAGGTTACAGCTAGATTATTCAACAGGTTTGCATTTGAGACCCTAACTTATTTTGTTAGGCATGGGATTTAGACGTCTCTTATCAGATCTGGCAGGATTTGGTTAGTATGTTATAAAGCTGAAGTTGAAGGCTAAGATTTTGTATTTAGCCATCAAATTTTTGAAGTAGTGCCTCAAGGCGGAATTCCAGTGGCCATTTCCACAACTATGCAGCCCGCAGACCAAATATCTGAAGCCGATTCCTATTCCACCTGGTTGACTACCTCAAGAGCCATCCACAATGGCATACCCCTTAAACCACTTAGCCCCTTGTCCTCTGTCCTCCAGGCAGATCCAAAGAAGCCAAGCTTGACCGAGCCAACACCTCCCACAAGCACATTCTTTCCCTTAATATCATAGTGCATGATCCCTTGCTTGTGGAGGTAATCTAATCCATAGAGGATGCCATGAGTGAATGATTTGATCACTGATTTGTTCAACTTGTCCACCAAACTTACTCAGCAGGTCCGCCACACCTCCAATCCATTCTCTACACTATAATCCTTCGCGAGACATTTCACAATTTGTGGAGAATCCAAACTCTTGAGAATGTTGTATTCGAGAAACTGAATTGGCAGCCATTGACTTCACAGCAAAGTGCTCGCCATTAGATTTGTTGATGGCAAGGCTAACTATGCCGAATGCTCCAACTCCAATAATGGCGCCCCTAATCCATTATGTTGGCTTTCTTGCCTCTATTTTGATTTCCATTCGGAACCACTTTTGAAATTCATGTGGTGTGATGGGCAGGGCATTTGGGAATGGAATGGCTTATAATAAAGTTTTCTTTAATTTTTAATTTCCCTGTGAGGAAAAAGATGAAAGGTTGCGATTTTATTTTATTGTTAAGGTTGTGATTTGGGCTTATGACAGACAGATATCAGTATTTTTCATATGAGGCCCTTAATGTACTAAATATTTGATTAACGGATGTTCTTAGTAGGATTGTAGCAGGTCTAAGACTCCAATGAATTCCTACATTATTTGCCTACAAACTCTTGCATTTCACCTTTACGTAAATACATTCAATGAGGAGCATGATGACAACTCATTTGTGTTTATTCTTGTATAAATTACATTTGATTATTAGTAAGTGCGAGTAGTTTGGTTTCTTTAGATCGACTAACACCTCGAATAAGGCAAGAAGAATGTATTGATAGGTACTTTAAAAAATCATTGTTTCTCAGTGGAAATATGTCAAACAGTTCATGTGACTTATCTATGCATCTGCACACTACGTACACACCTGCTGAGCACCGAAGATGTTGATCAAAGGTTCTACAGTCATTTCATGCTGGGACCCAAAGAATTATTTTTCTCCTCGATGAAGTCATGTCAAAATTAATGTTGTTCATGCACCTTGAAGCCGCGTGCCAAAACTAGAGAAGTGAAAGGTCAATAAAATTTCTAAATGTAGTTGCGTACATCTTCCCTAAGGTAGTGAGCTCTCAGTGATTGGTGGTAGATTTTCCGAAGAAGCATTTATGCAGAGTAGTGTCAACCCTCCCCAAGATATCAGAAAAGTGACAGTATCATCCAAGCATTCTTGTCGATGGTGTGATATTAATGGTCTACTGACAGGAAGCATTCATAGTAGTGTATTTCATTTCAATTGGTGTGCCTTGAATTCCCACATGGTCTCAGTGTTTAGATTCCCGCGCAAGATTTCAATGCAAGCTACAAGATCTTAAAGCAGGCATGACATAATAGAAGGAGTGCTACATAATCTGCCAGCATTAAAACCCTTTGTCTAAAAATAAAAAGAAGCCAAATCCTTGTCTATTTTGTTGGTGCAAAAGGTCATGTCCTTTGAAGCCGCCCCACGTTATACATGTGGTTTTGTTGTAGAGATGGAAAGTATGCCATGGGAGATTCATGGGTACTAATGCTTGGCTGACCTGAGAAGTGTGTGCCATGGATGGAGCCAATGTAGTCAAGCATTTAGCCATCCGCACAAAATATGCGCAGCTGGATTCGTCCAAGTGGGAACCCAACAGAATATTGTCTCATCATCCTAGGGTTGTAAAGTGCTTGGAAGTAGAAATCACATTGCTTGGTTCCTAAAAACATTTCAAAACAAACATTCACAGGACCTTCAAATTTTAAACCCCTTTTAGGAAACAAATACCTTTGATGAATTTAAGCACTCTTGCTTTCCCTAGGGATCATATCCTTAGAGGTTTCTAAGTGCTTGGATTTTATCGTCATTTGTTTTCAACAAGGTTAAACATAGGAAACTTTTGCCCTATTTTCCTTGATTTCCACACAATGGACCTTGTGGGATGAGAAAGAAAGTAGGACATTAGACATATAGTTTGAAACATAAGCAAGCAAGTGTCTTTGGTAAAAAGAATTCACTAAGACAAGATAAAAGACAAATTGGATTACACATGTGTTTTCTAACATGATTTCCCGCAAGATCAAAAACCCAAAACCAAAGTTCAAGAAGCTTAGTCTGAAAGCTCGTGAGGAGCATCTTGAGAGACTTTTCGAATTCAGAGAAAGATTGGTTTACAACTTTTACAAAAAAGCTTCAAGAAACAACCCTGAGTTGTATGTGTTCTACTATCAACAGAATCCCAAACTTTTTGAAAGGTTTTCTTTCCTCCCATAGGAAGTATAGCGTGTCCTTCAAGACCGAGGCCTTGTAAGAAGAAGTGTTATCTAGGTCAAGTCTAAGATCAAATTCAATCACTTTCATCCATCTCTCAACCATCAAAATCAATCAAAAATCACCTCACCAACAACTCTTGGAAACTTTATAAACATATTTTATGCTAAACTTTTAGGCGAAATTAAAACTAGTTTGTTTGAATTAACACACCTAGTCAAACCATCATCTTATACACGAGTTTCCTCTAGGATAATACAACTTCCTAGGGTTTATGAGTCCATCTTGTTTGGCTTCACACACTTAGCCAAATTATCAAATCATCACCTCATTTGACTTAACACACTTAGTCAAACCATCCTCTTATGTACAAGTCCACTCTAGGATATCACAACTTCCTAGGGTTTACAAGTGCATTTATCACATTTTGTTTGACTTAACACATTCAGTCAAACTATCAATTCAATCACGATCAATCAAAGTCCTAAAAAGTTTAACATTTCCTTCAAAATTTCTTTAAGAGTTTCATTCATCCGTATCACTCAGCTTTTGTTTATCTCATCCTCGTCATTGCTTTGGTCCTTCAATTATCCTAGTTCTTCGCTTCTTTGAACCTAAGGTTTAGAATGATCTAAAGAATTAGAGGTTCATCTCTTACATTCTTGAAAATTGATCTTCATTTTATGGTTCAAACTCGATCTCAACACAAGAGGGACATGGAATATAAACTTGATCCATCTATCACGAGTAATCTGATTCAACCAAACTATCCAAGTCTCACAATGCCAATTGATGATCAAAACTCGCATTTATGCATGGCATCATTATCTCCTCCAAAATTCAACGATACGAATGTGGGTATGACCAATCTAAAGTTTGGAACACCTTTTCCAATGATAGATTTAAATCCAAGTCCAAATCTGCAAATCTATCAACCAAACACTCAATGCATGAGTCTTATTCCATACAAAACTATCCCACCAAATCCATACATGTCAAATGCAAGTTTGTCAAACATAACCATTTTGAATCTACACTTGGTAAACTTTGGGGTAGACATGTTTGCAAATCCCATCAATGTTGTTCGAAATCCAAGCAATATGTTGATGACTCCATGTATTGATCCTAGTCAAGGTAACTCCATGCAAAATCAAAGTTACCTAAATCAAAGCAATATGATTCCCAACCATAACAACGTTCAATTTCAATATATCATGTCAAATCTAAACATCACACCAAATCAAAACATTATCCATAATCAACTTATCCATGATCCCCGGCAAGCACCAGAAGGGTGCATTCCAAATCTACTTGCTCTACAACCAAGTCAACCATATGAAAGGTGTCAAGATTAAATTTTGTAGGATCAAATTGCTTCACTTGCCAAAATAGTTGATCCATTGTGCCAAGAGACATCTCCACCCCAAAATCAATACATTCTTCCATTGGTTGAACCACGTCATCAAAGCATTGAGCTATCTCCACAACCACATCAGGAATAATATCTCCAATATCAAGAAATTAGATATGAAGATCAACAACAAGTGGCAACCACTCAAGCCACCATGGTCAACACTTCGGTTGGTCCTCAAATCCCTCAAAGAATACCTTCTCAAAGACCAAGCATTTCAACCACACTTCCAACAACCCAAATCCCGACCACCACCACAACCGTTTCGCCTATCACCACGGATGGTGTCATTCCCAATCCACCACCAATTCCACCAAAAACTAATGGTGACGAATTCATTCACCACCTTGATCCAAACCATCCAAAAAATCCAATCATCAGAGGGTACTAAAACAAGCCCAGCAAGCTGCACAGCAAGCACAAGCGCAACTAGCTGCCCAACAAGCCGCACAAGCCGCTCAAGTAGCCCAGCAAGCACAAGCCCAAGCTCAAGCCTAGGCCCAACAGGCGCAAACCCGATACCAAGCGCAACTACAAGCAATCCATTGGCAAGCATACCAACAAGCCCTACAAGATTTGCAAGCACAGCAGCTCGCCCAATAACAGACTTCATTGGCTCAACAACAGCTCACCCAATAACAGACTTCGTTGGCTCAATAGCAGCTTGCCCAATAACAGACTCCGTTGGCTCAACAACAAATTTCCCAATAATAGACTTTGTTGGCTCAACAACAACTCGCCCAATAATAGACTTCGTTGGCTCAACAACAACTCGCCCAATAACAAACTTTGTTGGCTCAACAACAGCTCACCCAACAACAAAATTTGTTGGCGCAACAGCAGCTCAACCAATAGAAAGCCTCGTTGGCACAGTAGCAACTCGACCAATAACAAGTCTCATTGGCGCAGTAGCAGCTCGACCAATAACAAGCCTCATTGGCATAGTAGCAGCTCGACCAATAACAAGCCTCGTTGGCATAGTAGCGGCTCGACCAATAACAAGACTCATTGGCACTATAGCAACTCGACCCAACAACAAGCCTCATTGGCACAATAGCAACAAGATTAACAACAAGTGTTGTTGATGCAAATGTAGGCATATCAGCAGGCCTTGAACACGCACAGCAGAGTTTGCAGCAAACTCCCACCAGTACCCTTCCCACCAATCAAACACCTCACAACACATTCATTCCACCTCTCGATCCAAGCAACGATATCGCAACACAAATCAAACTACTCTCGCATCAAGTGTTGGACCTCCAATCAGGGAAAACAACCAGAACACCAGGCAACTTGTGTCCCTATCCGTTCAATAGAGATCTCACAATGGTACCGTTCCCAAGGGATTTGAAATAAATTCAACAAGTATAATGGAACGGGCAACCCTGAAAACCATGTCAGGGAATTTTAGGTACATTGCATGGAGGTTGTATACGATGACACATACCTAATGTGACTCTTCCCCCGAAATCTGACTAGTCCATCCATGGAATGGTTTTCTCGCCTACCGACGGGCATCAAAACATTTGAGGAAATTGTGGAATCATTCCTTAAAAATTATGCTTTCAAGATGGGTGCAAATGTTAGTTTGGAAGAACTATCAACGCTCAAAGAAAGAAAAGGAGAGCTATTCGCATCCTTCTTGCAAAGATGGTGATCCAAGGCCAGTCAGAGCAAGTGGACCATGCCAGAAGAACAACAAGTTTGCATAATCATATCCAATCTAGATGAAAACTCGGTGTTCTACTTAAAAATGTGATGTGATCAACTAATTCCAAAGGCGCTCAACATCGAAAGAGCCCTTACTGCGTGAGGAGGCACACCAACATTCACTCAACCACAAGATAACCGCCCGTCCAACAATTATAATGGTAAACCTCGAACATGGTCAAGGAACAAAAATATCACAAACGATGGCGTGGTCGATGCTAAAGTGGTCATCAGTGCCCCTAAGTAGAACATCCAGACCCATCATCAACTGCAAAATCATGTGCAAACTAATGCAGTAGTAGCACAAAAACAACCATTTCCCACAAACCAAATCAATAATCTGAGCAATCAAGGAGGACCACCTCCCCGAGGAAAATATCCTCCCAAGCGAAAGTTCATGGCTCTTGGAGAACAATAACCATCCATTCCATCACATTTCATTAATCATCCATCCACCCATCCGCTCGCATTCATACCATAGCTTGAGCTGGTGCCCATATCATATTCCACCAAAATACTACTTGGCATTTTCCTAAGGTCAACTTGTCCTGCCTTTATCGAAGTAGTCTATCGCTTAAACGCTGGGGGCATGCCCTTGAAACTGGCAATGGATCAGATTCGTGTATATCTTTTGTGCTCTTCCCAAATTCATAAAAATCCAAAAGCAGGTCAAAATCTTAGAAAATCTTCAAAAAATTCACCATTAAATCATGTCAGTCTTTCACCTTGTCCGAACTACGTCATCTCTGAGGTTGAACATAGGCAGGGTTGATCTTTGATCATCCCCCAAGACAGTTTAGGTCAGTCCTTAGGCATCAGTCGCATTTGGCAATCTGTTTGAATAAAATCAATCATCGCCTTCACTCTTTGGTGAGTCAATTAGAAGCAAGTTTAGTAGGTTCAAAAGTGAACACCTAATCATCAAAGTCTTAAATCTAAGTCAGTAAGAAAGCAAGTTGATCAACTCGGAGTATCAATAGCTTATCACCCAATCAGTCTCATCAAAACCCTGATCACAACATGTCCTAGATTGAATCTTTCCTACATTGGACATAAGCATCAGGTACCCCAAAGTAGTTTAGCCTTGGCTAGCGATATGAAGAACATTAGCTTGTTTGATTGCTTTTTTCTTGGTCTTTGTTGACTTAACTTATTTTGCGCTCATTCCAAGGACCTCTCGATGATGCCTAAACAAAACAAGTTTAGAGAGAAAGGAATGGGGCAAAGATCATTATCTTTTTTGTCTGCTATGCTTGTTGAATATTCTTGTACAATAACTTTGTCATGCCTACTTTGTTTTGTTTGTCGGAAGGATGTTTTAGGTATCTTGTTGACCACATAAGAAGGCTTGCCTTATTATGTTTTGGCCCAAGATGTTTAGAATATCTGAACTGCATTCCAAATAAGGTTTCGTTTGTCAAGTGTGAATGAGAGTACTCTTATCTGTTTGATGAGTCAAATTCCATCACACTAGTTGCAATGCCATCCTGGTTCTTAATACCTTGATGCATTGCACCTATGTGTGTTATCAAACATAAAGAAGGATATGCTCTTTATCTCTCCCATCCTTGGATAAGCAATATATCATTATCATTCATCATCATATCCAATAAAGTCTCGACGACTAGTGGACTTGTTGGACTTCTGCACCTTCTTGAATTTAAGGGTTGATCCCTCTCATTCTTCTATCCGCTTTCGCACTAACAATGTATCTATCCTGCATCTTGCATTTGCACTTTCATCTTGCATATCATCATAGGACATCATTAATCTCACATGCATTGCATAATCATTTAAGATATTTAAAATAATATAGATTTGTTATTCTAAGCATCTTCCAAACATCTCATTAGCATAATCATTTAAGTTGTTTAGGATAATATAGATGTGTTATTCTAAGAATCTTAAAAACATCTCATTCACATCATCATTATCATATAGATCAGTTAGTCTAACCACCCATACATCCATTTTAAACCTCTTTATCATGAGATCGACCTTAAATCAAATCTTTTCACTCGATCTCTTGAGGGGGCAATGTACTAATGTACTTTTCGCTGGGGCATCCGAAAAAATCAGAATTTTTTTAATTTCGATGTCAGTGGCATCATTCTTTGAACCAATGCAACGAGTACATTGCTTCAAAGAGGGGAAAAATGTAGACATGCAAAATTAACACTATTGATTAACATCATTGAGTAATCATATTTCATCCATCAATTAAACAAATCAGGTTTAATTAAATAAATCACTTTTTATCTCCTAAGGTCTCTTGATTTAATTATATCACATGTATTTAATTAAATGATTAACATTCATTTTCCTCTCATTTGATTTAAAACAAATACAAAAATGCAAATCAAATGTCACACCACCTAATCACTAGCTTAATTAGTCAAAATCTCTAATTAATGCTAAGACTAACCCATGTCCTATCCACTTGCACAATAAATCATTTAATTTGATTTATTAAAACACCTATTTTCCTCACAACGCATATTCCCAAGGAATATGCCCTCATTAACTCCCCTTGTTTGAATTTTTTGTTCAAACAAAATTCCCCCCAAATCCCTCAACCATATGCATTCAATGTCATTTTCAAATTTGAAATGGGCACATTAGCCAACACTTGCACAATCATGGGCCAATCCCATTATGACAAGTGGCTCTCTCCTATTTGATGGGGATTAGTCCCACATTCATCAATTTGGACTCTCCTCTTTTCAAGCTCAACTATAAATTCAAGGCTCCTATCCTTCAAACAGGGGACAAAAGCTCATGCAAAGTTATTCTCTTAATTTTAGAACAAATTTTGTCCATTATCACATCATTTGCTTATCAGGGATTGGGAAAGGGCTCTCTTCTCACATCAAGGGGCACCAATCCCCCTATGGGATGGTGGTTGGTTAACTTAGATTAGATTTTCATATTTTAAGTTGCACATGCTTTACTTAATATTTTTCTCTTCTATATTTGATCAATAATTTCAAAGGGAGAGGTTTATTTCAGTTTACTGACAATAGCTAATCCATCTATTGTTAGGAATTGAAAATTTTCCTCTCATATGCATGATAATGAATCAACCGTTAGATACAGATTAGATTTTCTGATGGATTGCATCTTCAAAAAGTAACCTTGCCAAGAAAGTATAACCATTTTTTTAACTTTGGAGCTAATTCAAAATGGTTCTATAGTACAACTATCAGGATACACTTGCCCTACTATTTTTAACTTAAGGTGAGCCAACCATTCTAATGATGTTCTCAAATAAAACATTTACATTTCTATTTATTACTATGCATCACTAATAGTGTATTTTACTTTAATTACATATAGGTTTATTGTAATCTCTAAATTAGAGATTGCATGCACACACCATGATATCATTGGTGATCCCACCTTCCTCTTCAAAGAACCAGAGCGACCTATACATGAAACATTAGGGATTTCATCTAAATCATGCACAAATGTTGTTTAGAGTAGCACATCCATGCAACCAAACCCAAAAAAATAATGTTTGGGATACACGCATCTTTGTGCAAGAAAAGTGATACCTCAACCATCACTTTTATTAAAAGTTTGAATCCATTTCAAATAAGGTGGAGAATAAAAGGTCATGTAACTATGAAAAAAGAGATCCACCAGTTCAACACAAAGAAAGGGAATGGGAAAGTTTTTAGCTTTGATATTATAGATAGTGAGAACACTGAAGTGTGAGTCACTTGCTTCAATGAAGTTGCAAACCTCCATTTCAGAAATGTTTACATTGGGTCTATATATACACTATTTGGTGGGACCATCAAAGCTACAAATAAGTTTTACAAAAAGTTGAATAGTCAAATAGAAATCACTTTGATGGATGATTCAAAGATCACTCTTTCTGATGATGACCACTTAATTCCAACACATCAATTTTGTTTCACACCCATTAATGAGATGTTGAATACAAATAACAATTCTTTTATCTAGTTGGAATTGTTATATGTGTGGACCCTACCTCTACAACAAGAAGAAGATATGGCACATAGGTTCTTAGGAAGAGCCTCAAATTGCTAGACGTGTCTATCTTCACTATAAATGTGACTTTGTGGGGATGAACAACTCAAAAGGAAGGTGCACAGCTTCAAGAATTGTACCATGGACAAAATTCACCTATGTTTGCTATTAAAAATGGTTGTGTTACAGATTATGATGATATGATTGTGAGCACCTTAGTTACCACCCAGTGGTTTATTAACCCTAAAATCAAAGAAACAACACAACTATAGGCTTCATTTGCATAGGATGGGAATGATGTTCTCACATCCACAAGAAACCTTCTAGATGTGCCTCTACTTCTTACATGAAAGATAATTTCAAATATCCAAGAAGAGTCTTTGGATACAACAAAACCCCTCCAATGCATTGTAAAAGCAACAATAGTATTTATCAAATTGAATTCCTTTTGTTATCCAACTTACCCCATTAAGACTGAGAGGAAACAATGTAAGAAAAGAGCTCTACAAAGTGATGATGGAAAATGGTATTGTTCAAAGTGTGAAGCCACCTTTGAAGATTGTAATTATAGATATGTTCTTCAAATTAAACTTCAAGATTAGGGTAAGAGAAAGAAGATGAGTTCACGAAACATGAAAGTTTTTGCCTTAGGCAAAAAAACAAAATCGGATTGCAAAAAATGAGATCATGCCTTTCTAAAAATGGGATCCCGCTTTTTAATAAATGGGATCCCATTTAGGTTCGAGATCCCAAGCCTAAAATCAAAAAACGGGATCTACAAAACGGGATCCCATTCTAAAAAAATTCCATTTTTGGAAAGTTTTCAAAATGGGATCTCATTTTGAAAAGTTTTTGTTTTTGGAAATGTCCGCTTTTTAAAAGTTTCCATTTTGGCAATTTTGAAAATAGGTTCCCATTTTGCAAAACAGGATTTTGTTTCGTAAAAGCATAAAAAAAACATTTTTGTTATGAAACGGGATCTCATTTTTTAAAATATAAATTTTTGGTCAGGTTTGTGCTTTGTTTTTTGGTTCGGAAAAAGGTTTGGGGATCTGAATCTAGGCCCTAGATCTGGTTTGACCTGCAAGTTGAAGGTCCTAGCAATGTCACAAGAAATTAGTGACTTTGGGCATACGTCTGAAGATATTTTGCAAGACTTTTTGACGAAATTAAAACCCATTATAGATGAGACAGTGTAGATTCCAAATATATAATTTTTTTTATTTTTCATTTAATTTCTAATGAAATGGGCCCATAAACTTGAATTATCAGGGTTTTTTGGTATTTTAATAACTTTTTATTAACATAATTTTTTGATGAACGGATTGCACGAAAGCGTACTTCAGACAATTTTTTTCAATTTTTTTTTTTTTAAAATAAAATGATAAGTTTAGGTCATCTTATGCATGACATATACAACAATTTTTCAAAACACCAAATATGGCCACTAAAAAATTAACAAAAAAATATATTCAATAAAAAATTACAAAAAAATATGGAAAGCATGCTTCTCTAAGTTACAAATATTTTCCCGAAAGGATTTAGAAAAATATGATTATTTAGGTCAAAATATGGATGATGTACACATGTATGGTATGGTAAAAAAAATGACTTTTAAACAATGGTTTTTAGAAACGGCTATTGAAAATCAATTTGTATCATCTGGGTATTGAAGTAAATTACATATTTGGAAACTAGACTCCAAGTACTACATTTTATGATTAGTCTTTTTTCAAGATTTCATCTCTAAGTGTTTCAAATTTTAAGGTCAAACATGTCAAATTCTAAAAATTAGGGAAAACACTTCCACTAAATGGCCAAAAATTGGACTCAACTTCTTGTCAGCACCCATCACACAAGCACTATATGGGCAATTGCTTTTGAAGAAGCAACAACTAAACTCATTGGAATGCCTGCAAAAGAACTATATATTCTACAATTCAAGCAAGATGCTAAGGAAAGTAGTGAATAGGTTATTCAAAATATACTATTCAAACAATTTCTCTTCACCCTGTCAAGTAGAAATGAAACCTACAATAATGAATCATGAATGAAATCAACAGTCTCAGAAGTTGGTACAATTGATTTCACAAATGAAAGCATTTTTTTGTTAAATCAAATTGTTGACTTGTGCAATGTTTACAAAAAGTAAACTAGCACAAAATTGTAATTGTCCATTGCTAGTTGTTTTCCCCTGCCTTTTTGTGTTCTTTTTTTGCACTGATGGCTATACGATTGAGAATTTGCATTGTACAAGGTTTTAGGATCCATTCAAAACTTATTTTATACCTTTACCGTAAATAAAAAACACAATGCACATCTAGTTTTCACAATTGGAACATTCACACTTTAACATATTTCTTTCATACATATATATTTTTTTAATATTATCTTATTCATCTAACATATAATTCAAGCAAAATAGCATTTCTAATTTTCACATTTTTATGCTATTGCAATATACACATTTTCTCGATTTATATTTATTTTATCTTTTTGTTTATATTCCAAATGATGGACTTCAATATGCAAGAATTAGAAAGCCAAACAACCAAGAATAAAACCATAACCCTAGAATCTCGTAAGAGTCGCTTGTATTATGCTCATCATAGAGAAGAAATAAGTAGTTATCATAACATGCAACAAACACACTGCTTACTAGAAACACTAGATCAACCAATACTTAACCACACACAAGCTTCTACAAGTATGCATATTCCCACTGAATTAATTACTTCAAATCTAGAACATGGAAATGGAAAACAGTATGAAACACATCTTTCAATGCAAATGGCTCAAAAAATGAATTCAAACAACAAGGATATGAGTTGGTCCGCCAACTTTATGAAGGCATCTAGAAAATTTCACAAAAGAATAGATGCATTTTCAAACTTACACACATGTTGTATATGTAAGGAATGATATCCTGTTATGCATTTGTGTTCATCAAACAATAATCATACATGTAGAAGATGCAAATCAGAGAAAGGCATACATCGATTCTCTTTGATTAACAATATGGATCCATGTGAACAACCACCCGTTTTGTGCATTCTCACTCAAGTAGAACAAATGCATATTGCATGTGTCAATCCAATATTACAAGTTACCCATGCTCATGGTGGACAATAAAAATATAGTGGCCAGACAATTAGCTTCCCACAAGAAATCACAACATTAACAAAATCTTTGCCACATAAAATCAAAGACTTGGACTTATTAATAGTTCAAAGAACTAATACACATGGGAAGCATTACGATTTCTATGTTAGTAGAAGTCACGTTCAAAATGCATTGGCCTACAAAATACAATATGACCCGTACTAACAGGATGTTGAGATCAATGTTGATGCATTATCCCCACTCCCTGATTCTACAACAGACATTTCAGAAATGTTTCATACAATTAAAAGCAAAAATGAAGAACCCATATCAAAAAATAATGAAGTTGATAATAGTCAAGATGATCTAGAAAGTGGAACTGAATATTCAACATCATTTATGGTAAGCCTACCAAATAAACATTGTGAGTTACAAATCATTATGGAATCTTTGCAAATAGAAAATGAGAATGATACCATCATTAATTGGCCCCACATAAGTTCAAACCCCATAAATGAGTACACTACTGAGGGGCTTTTCAACATGGAATTTCCCACACTTTTTCCAAATGGAAATGCACTACCTATGCAACCTCGAGCTAGGGAAGTGCAACTGCATGAATATACCTTGCATCTTATGTGAATCATGATAATAGATTTTTTCAACATCCATGCTTTAGATACTTCCTTCTATATCTTATGATGAGGCATCATAGCCAAGCAACTGCATCAATATTCATCAAAAGAAAAGTTGAAGATAATATTCTTATGACTATTGAACACCTTTGTTCCCACCTACATAACCTACCAGATAAACAATTGGTTGAAGAACTAAAGCATTTTGGATCTAGCTTACAAGGGACATAGACGTATTGGAACAAGTTTTATGGTGATCTAACAAACATGATCAACCAAATAGGTTCTCTGAATATTTTCTTCACACTGAGTGTAGTAGATACTAAGTGGCCTACATTACATAAGCTTTTTCAACCAGAAATAAATCTACAATTATCTCCAAGAAGCATCGTACAGATCGTGTGATTCAAAATTGTCACACCACATCCCTATATCTACATCAACACTTCACAATATTTCATGAAGAGGTCATTGAGAAACTCTTGCATGTAACAAATTATTAGTATAGGTATGAATGGAAACATTGAGGTTCCACACACGTACATGGATTCATATGGCTAGAAAATACACCAAACATGGATACACTCAACTGGGGAGACAATTTGCAAGTGGGTGGAGCAAAAGAATTATTTGATAATTATGTCACTACTTGAAACCCCCGCTCTAAATCTGAAGTGATCAATATCATACGTAGAGCTCCAATGGATGATCCATGCCTACTAAACACATCTGAAATATTATCTACCAACCCATCCATCGATTATGAAGAGTTAGTTACCCATGTACAAAGTCACACTAAATGCACATAGCACACATGCCTGCACAAAAAAGGGCATCATGTAGAATGAAAAATACAAATATCCATGGAAAGAATGCATGGAATCCACTTTATCATGTGATGAATCTAGAAACAAATCTTACGAACCATCGAGAAATGATGACAGGTTAAACATTCATAACCTAGAGATGCTCTCTATATGGAGAGCTAATATAGATTGTCAACCCATCATCTCATGACTTCTTGTTCTCAAATACATTGCCAAGTATGCATCTAAAGCTGAAAGAAAATCAAAAAGTTGTGCTACTATGTTGGAAAGAATATCTTCAAATGAAAGACTAGAAGACCAATTTTTGAAAGCATATCAAAAGTTCATGGAAAATATTGTTATTGAACGAGATATACGAGCCCAAGAAACATGTCATATGCTACAAAAATTACCCCTCTTTATTTGCAATCGAATTTTTGTGTCCTTGAATGTAGGTAGAAAAGTGTTCCACCTCCTAAAAAAAATGAATTATGGTAGTGAGGGCTCTAGGAAAATTCACCACCAGCAATTCACCACCATGGAAAATTCATCGCCAACTAAAATTCACTGCCAAGTAAAATTCGCCGCCAGCAATTCACCACGGTGAATATTAATGTCATTAATTTTTGCCACGATGAATTGCTGGCGGTGAATTTTCCTTCGGTAATTTGTTGGTGATGAATTTGTCGGATGCCGGTAGTGAGATACAATCTAACTACATATAATCCTCCATGCATCAGCCATGTCACCTAGAAAATGTATCACTAATTGAATTAGCAAGATCCTTCACATATGTTGCTTCTCGAAAAGGATGCAAATGGTTGAATAGAAAGGAACAAGCAATTGTGCAAGTATTTCCATTGTTCTAATGATGATATGGATCAACAAGAAACTATAGAAATGAACAAATTGGAGTTACTATCTCAATTGGGCCTCACTAATAATCTCAATTTGAATGAGCTTGAAATGCTAGGTCGACTTGATTTTGATAACAATCACAAATGGGAAAATCATAATGTCCCTACAAATTTACATGATGTTGCAGTTCAATTTTTGCACACAAACAAGATGTTCATTCCCCTTCAAATTTGTACCACCAAAACTTCATTGAAACAACAACTAGCAGTGACTATAATAACAAATCACTCGATAGAGAAATTCTCTAACCAACCGTTACATATGGTCATACAAGGAACTGCTAGCACTTGTAAATCCTATCTAATTCATTGCATAAAAAATGCACTACAAACTTGCATACCAACAAGAGTAAACCCCCTCCTTGTTCTTTCTCCAACAAGAATTGCAACATTTAATATGCAAGCCTCAACCATACATGTGCAACCCTCAAGATTCCAATTAGAGAAATGAAACCATTGCAAGGACAAACATTGACAACATTCCAAGAAGACATGAAAAATATACAATACATTCCCATTGATGAGATGAGCTTCATTGGGCCAAAACTTCTATTGAAAATTGATAGCAGGTTACGTGAATCAATCCCCCATCAACAACATACTTTCTTTGGTGGCATGTCTATA
>CM021106.1:632143623-632321493 GCA_007115665.2 Sequoiadendron giganteum | reverse complement strand
TAAACCAAGCAAGCACACAAACACAATTTCAAGATCTCAGGAGTTTCCGACTTTCCCTGGATCAAGAGTCTACAAACTAAAACCAAGCTGAAGAAAAATGGTTGGCCGCACAGAATGATTTGAAGAAGAAGCTAACCTCTGTCATAGAACAAATTGAAGGGATAACACAGGATATTGGAACAAGGGACGTAGAGATTAATCTCTTGAAAAGAATCATTTAAAAGCCTCCTTTGCAGATAGAACTTAGCCTAGTGGCCCAACAACTATATGCTTCCTACTAGGAGAGGGTTAAGGCTTTATGCCTGACACTCCAACCCACACTCCGGTTAATGGCGGAGGCAAAAAATTTATGCAGACAGGTGCACGGAAAAATAGAACAACTCTCGCAAACCATAGGGGAAAAGGTTCCCGAAGCAGAGAGGTTGAAAGGTAGGCTATACACAGTGCCAAGAGAAGATCTAGAACAAGCAGGAATCAAGGATTGGAAGGCAGTCATTGGGGTTGCAAGGGAGATTATTCGATGCCAAGAGGCCACCCTTCGTGCTCAACAATGCTTGGTTACGTTGGGGAAAACAATGGACAACGTTCATGCAATATTTCCCAGACTAACTCAAATGGGCTTTCCCTCTCCCTTTCTCCCAGATCAGTCAGTGGCTTCTGTGAAGCAGATTGTGGGCAGTATCGTGGAAAGGAAGTAGGATTTATCAAAATTTCAAGTTTTAGCTAGCCTCCTATTGTCAAAGATATTGAGGGTGTAACTCATCAAATCGTGCGACTATTATTTCAACTAGAGGATGGGTCTGAGATATCTACGATATTGTCTTTTAAGGAAGTAATCGACCTACACAAGGTGCACAAGATCCTGTGCTCTATATCAATGCCCTCTAAAGCCTCCACATGTTCCTTCGGTGTAGCTATATACAAAGAGAGCCAGTGCAATCACCAGGCTACCATACTACCACGTGCTCTAACTGCTTTCGCTATGAGACCACTGACATCATTTTGCAAGGAATGTATCTGGTTGGCAAACGAGTGGATTCATGCTCGGGAATCTTTTTATTATAACAATCATGATGACTCATTGCTGAAAGCATTATGATTCATGATGGATATCTTTTTACGATCTTTCAAGCGATGTATGCCCTTGGCTATATATACTACTTCTCTTGTGAGGGAGTGAGAGAGTTGTTGTTTTTTACCTGTTAGTTAGTAAGTAGTTAAAGTACCAATTATAGAGTTGATTATTGCTAGTTCGGAATATCTATAGAAGGAGATCAAGAAGACATCAAGCCTTTGTTTTGTTTGATAATTGTAAAAGACTCACAGACTGTGCCCTTGTAATTTGGCCTTTTTGTCTCTTAACTATTCATAACTCTATATTGTGTTGTTTCTAAAATAGTTTATTTGCAACTTCAATGATTTGAATAGAATGTTGATTAGAACCATGTCTTTGACTCTTTCTTTCCAGTACAGCTCTGTGCAAATTATTTTATGTCATGAAATAAACTACTCAGGTCTTTTCCCTTTAATGGTCGTTATTTTGAGCATAGTAGATTGTTGAATGGTCCCTTAGATCGTATCTACAAGATAGATCTATCATGCCTTACATCTAAACCTTGGCACATCGCCCTAGTTAAATCCTTTCATTTTATATCATTTTCCTTTTCCCATTCAAAACCCCAGTTATAGAAGTGTCGGCTTCTTTAAAATCTGGAGGTCACTCATTTTAGCGCAATAGGTCCCCCTTTAACTGAATTTCCAAAAAAAGTTTGTTACCTTGCCAATTTTTGGCATCAACATATACTACAAAAATGTGTTAAAAATAGACCAAAAATAATCCCTAATTGACCTTCCACACTTCTTCGATGTACCCATTGCACACCAAGGTGCGATTGCTAGTTATAAAATTATATTTAGTCGATATACTACATATAGTGTGAGATTTGACTGCAAATCATTGTTGAGTAGTGGGAAAACAAGTTCCTTCTGTCATTTAATGGTAAACCAACTATCGTTTAATGATAAAAGCTTCCAAAATATGAGATAAAAGCCTCTAAAATCTCACTTATCACATAAAAACTAGATTAATATTGATTTGACAAGTGCACAGTAACATTCTATTTGATGGTAGATTTGTCTAAGTTTATTTTATTCCACTTATTATTAATTATTTAATCCAATTACATTCAACTAGAATTTACAGCCCATCCATACACAAACATATATACAAATAATTTTCTATGCTAGTAATCCTTCAACCTCTTGTGCTAGTAATAGATTATTTTAAGATATTCTTTAAAACCCAATGAATTAATTTTCACGGAAAATGCTCCAGGTTGCGTTGCCTATTTAAACCGTGAAACTTTTGGTGCCCAACATAGATGATAAAATGGCCTTCAACAACAGTTACTCCATTGAAAAGCACACAGTAGTGAATCCCAATTGTAGACATGCAAAATTAACACTATTGATTAACATCATTGAGTAATCATATTTCATCCATCAATTAAACAAATCAGGTTTAATTAAATAAATCACTTTTTCTCCTAAGGTCTCTTGATTTAATTAAATCACATGTATTTAATTAAATGATTAACATTCATTTTCCTCTCATCTGATTTAAAACAAATACAAAAATGCAAATCAAATGTCACACCACCTAATCACTAGCTTAATTAGTCAAAATCTCTAATTAATGCTAAGACTAACCCATGTCCCATCCACTTGCACAATAAATCATTTAATTTGATTTATTAAAACACCTATTTTCCTCACAAGGCATATTCCCAAAGAATATGCCCTCATTAACTTCCCTTGTTTGACTTTTTTGTTCAAACAAAATTCCCCCCAAATCCCTCAACCATATGCATTCAATGCCATTTTTCAAATTTGAAATGGGCACATTGGCCAAAACTTGCACAATCATGGGCCAATCACATTGTGACAAGTGGCTCTCTCCTATTTGATGGGGATTAGTCCTACATTCATCAATTTGGACTCTTCTCTCTTCAAACTCAACTATAAGTTGAAGGCTTCTCTCCTTCACAAAAAACACAAAAGCTCATGCAAAGTTATTCTCTTAATTTGAGAACAAATTTTGTCCATTATCACATCATTTGCTTATCAAGGATTGGGAAATGGATCTCTTCTCACATCAAGGGGCACCAATCCCCCTATGGGATGGTGGTTGGTTAACTTAGATTAAATTTTCATTTTTTAAGTTGCACATGCTTTACTTAATGTTTTTCTCTTCTATGTTTGATCAATAATTTCATAGGGAGAGGCTGATTTCAGTTTACTGACAATAGCTAATCCATCTATTGTTAGGAATTGCAAATTTTCCTCTCACATTCTGGCACTAGAAGGAGGGCCTGTTTCGTTTAAATCAATATGTTTAATGATATATGATATATTTAAAATCTTTTAGTGTAAGATTGATAATATTTTAATTTTGTATAGCAAAATGAGTGGTTTGGTTTGGTTAAACCCAGATCAATCAAAATCTGATTTAGATTCATTACGTAAAGGTGAAGGTTGTGGTTTTAGGTTATATTTGTGAATAAGAGGTTGACTCCCTTTATAAAGTGCATGATTTTTAAATTAATACAGATCTGGTAAAATTTGGTAATTTTGATATAATTTTCACAGCTTAGGTTGTTGTTTTAGGTTACAGCTAGATTATTCAACAGGTTTGCATTTGAGACCCTAACTTATTTTGTTAGGCATGGGATTTAGACGTCTCTTATCAGATCTGGCAGGATTTGGTTAGTATGTTATAAAGCTGAAGTTGAAGGCTAAGATTTTGTATTTAGCCATCAAATTTTTGAAGTAGTGCCTCAAGGCGGAATTCCAGTGGCCATTTCCACAACTATGCAGCCCGCAGACCAAATATCTGAAGCCGATTCCTATTCCACCTGGTTGACTACCTCAAGAGCCATCCACAATGGCATACCCCTTAAACCACTTAGCCCCTTGTCCTCTGTCCTCCAGGCAGATCCAAAGAAGCCAAGCTTGACCGAGCCAACACCTCCCACAAGCACATTCTTTCCCTTAATATCATAGTGCATGATCCCTTGCTTGTGGAGGTAATCTAATCCATAGAGGATGCCATGAGTGAATGATTTGATCACTGATTTGTTCAACTTGTCCACCAAACTTACTCAGCAGGTCCGCCACACCTCCAATCCATTCTCTACACTATAATCCTTCGCGAGACATTTCACAATTTGTGGAGAATCCAAACTCTTGAGAATGTTGTATTCGAGAAACTGAATTGGCAGCCATTGACTTCACAGCAAAGTGCTCGCCATTAGATTTGTTGATGGCAAGGCTAACTATGCCGAATGCTCCAACTCCAATAATGGCGCCCCTAATCCATTATGTTGGCTTTCTTGCCTCTATTTTGATTTCCATTCGGAACCACTTTTGAAATTCATGTGGTGTGATGGGCAGGGCATTTGGGAATGGAATGGCTTATAATAAAGTTTTCTTTAATTTTTAATTTCCCTGTGAGGAAAAAGATGAAAGGTTGCGATTTTATTTTATTGTTAAGGTTGTGATTTGGGCTTATGACAGACAGATATCAGTATTTTTCATATGAGGCCCTTAATGTACTAAATATTTGATTAACGGATGTTCTTAGTAGGATTGTAGCAGGTCTAAGACTCCAATGAATTCCTACATTATTTGCCTACAAACTCTTGCATTTCACCTTTACGTAAATACATTCAATGAGGAGCATGATGACAACTCATTTGTGTTTATTCTTGTATAAATTACATTTGATTATTAGTAAGTGCGAGTAGTTTGGTTTCTTTAGATCGACTAACACCTCGAATAAGGCAAGAAGAATGTATTGATAGGTACTTTAAAAAATCATTGTTTCTCAGTGGAAATATGTCAAACAGTTCATGTGACTTATCTATGCATCTGCACACTACGTACACACCTGCTGAGCACCGAAGATGTTGATCAAAGGTTCTACAGTCATTTCATGCTGGGACCCAAAGAATTATTTTTCTCCTCGATGAAGTCATGTCAAAATTAATGTTGTTCATGCACCTTGAAGCCGCGTGCCAAAACTAGAGAAGTGAAAGGTCAATAAAATTTCTAAATGTAGTTGCGTACATCTTCCCTAAGGTAGTGAGCTCTCAGTGATTGGTGGTAGATTTTCCGAAGAAGCATTTATGCAGAGTAGTGTCAACCCTCCCCAAGATATCAGAAAAGTGACAGTATCATCCAAGCATTCTTGTCGATGGTGTGATATTAATGGTCTACTGACAGGAAGCATTCATAGTAGTGTATTTCATTTCAATTGGTGTGCCTTGAATTCCCACATGGTCTCAGTGTTTAGATTCCCGCGCAAGATTTCAATGCAAGCTACAAGATCTTAAAGCAGGCATGACATAATAGAAGGAGTGCTACATAATCTGCCAGCATTAAAACCCTTTGTCTAAAAATAAAAAGAAGCCAAATCCTTGTCTATTTTGTTGGTGCAAAAGGTCATGTCCTTTGAAGCCGCCCCACGTTATACATGTGGTTTTGTTGTAGAGATGGAAAGTATGCCATGGGAGATTCATGGGTACTAATGCTTGGCTGACCTGAGAAGTGTGTGCCATGGATGGAGCCAATGTAGTCAAGCATTTAGCCATCCGCACAAAATATGCGCAGCTGGATTCGTCCAAGTGGGAACCCAACAGAATATTGTCTCATCATCCTAGGGTTGTAAAGTGCTTGGAAGTAGAAATCACATTGCTTGGTTCCTAAAAACATTTCAAAACAAACATTCACAGGACCTTCAAATTTTAAACCCCTTTTAGGAAACAAATACCTTTGATGAATTTAAGCACTCTTGCTTTCCCTAGGGATCATATCCTTAGAGGTTTCTAAGTGCTTGGATTTTATCGTCATTTGTTTTCAACAAGGTTAAACATAGGAAACTTTTGCCCTATTTTCCTTGATTTCCACACAATGGACCTTGTGGGATGAGAAAGAAAGTAGGACATTAGACATATAGTTTGAAACATAAGCAAGCAAGTGTCTTTGGTAAAAAGAATTCACTAAGACAAGATAAAAGACAAATTGGATTACACATGTGTTTTCTAACATGATTTCCCGCAAGATCAAAAACCCAAAACCAAAGTTCAAGAAGCTTAGTCTGAAAGCTCGTGAGGAGCATCTTGAGAGACTTTTCGAATTCAGAGAAAGATTGGTTTACAACTTTTACAAAAAAGCTTCAAGAAACAACCCTGAGTTGTATGTGTTCTACTATCAACAGAATCCCAAACTTTTTGAAAGGTTTTCTTTCCTCCCATAGGAAGTATAGCGTGTCCTTCAAGACCGAGGCCTTGTAAGAAGAAGTGTTATCTAGGTCAAGTCTAAGATCAAATTCAATCACTTTCATCCATCTCTCAACCATCAAAATCAATCAAAAATCACCTCACCAACAACTCTTGGAAACTTTATAAACATATTTTATGCTAAACTTTTAGGCGAAATTAAAACTAGTTTGTTTGAATTAACACACCTAGTCAAACCATCATCTTATACACGAGTTTCCTCTAGGATAATACAACTTCCTAGGGTTTATGAGTCCATCTTGTTTGGCTTCACACACTTAGCCAAATTATCAAATCATCACCTCATTTGACTTAACACACTTAGTCAAACCATCCTCTTATGTACAAGTCCACTCTAGGATATCACAACTTCCTAGGGTTTACAAGTGCATTTATCACATTTTGTTTGACTTAACACATTCAGTCAAACTATCAATTCAATCACGATCAATCAAAGTCCTAAAAAGTTTAACATTTCCTTCAAAATTTCTTTAAGAGTTTCATTCATCCGTATCACTCAGCTTTTGTTTATCTCATCCTCGTCATTGCTTTGGTCCTTCAATTATCCTAGTTCTTCGCTTCTTTGAACCTAAGGTTTAGAATGATCTAAAGAATTAGAGGTTCATCTCTTACATTCTTGAAAATTGATCTTCATTTTATGGTTCAAACTCGATCTCAACACAAGAGGGACATGGAATATAAACTTGATCCATCTATCACGAGTAATCTGATTCAACCAAACTATCCAAGTCTCACAATGCCAATTGATGATCAAAACTCGCATTTATGCATGGCATCATTATCTCCTCCAAAATTCAACGATACGAATGTGGGTATGACCAATCTAAAGTTTGGAACACCTTTTCCAATGATAGATTTAAATCCAAGTCCAAATCTGCAAATCTATCAACCAAACACTCAATGCATGAGTCTTATTCCATACAAAACTATCCCACCAAATCCATACATGTCAAATGCAAGTTTGTCAAACATAACCATTTTGAATCTACACTTGGTAAACTTTGGGGTAGACATGTTTGCAAATCCCATCAATGTTGTTCGAAATCCAAGCAATATGTTGATGACTCCATGTATTGATCCTAGTCAAGGTAACTCCATGCAAAATCAAAGTTACCTAAATCAAAGCAATATGATTCCCAACCATAACAACGTTCAATTTCAATATATCATGTCAAATCTAAACATCACACCAAATCAAAACATTATCCATAATCAACTTATCCATGATCCCCGGCAAGCACCAGAAGGGTGCATTCCAAATCTACTTGCTCTACAACCAAGTCAACCATATGAAAGGTGTCAAGATTAAATTTTGTAGGATCAAATTGCTTCACTTGCCAAAATAGTTGATCCATTGTGCCAAGAGACATCTCCACCCCAAAATCAATACATTCTTCCATTGGTTGAACCACGTCATCAAAGCATTGAGCTATCTCCACAACCACATCAGGAATAATATCTCCAATATCAAGAAATTAGATATGAAGATCAACAACAAGTGGCAACCACTCAAGCCACCATGGTCAACACTTCGGTTGGTCCTCAAATCCCTCAAAGAATACCTTCTCAAAGACCAAGCATTTCAACCACACTTCCAACAACCCAAATCCCGACCACCACCACAACCGTTTCGCCTATCACCACGGATGGTGTCATTCCCAATCCACCACCAATTCCACCAAAAACTAATGGTGACGAATTCATTCACCACCTTGATCCAAACCATCCAAAAAATCCAATCATCAGAGGGTACTAAAACAAGCCCAGCAAGCTGCACAGCAAGCACAAGCGCAACTAGCTGCCCAACAAGCCGCACAAGCCGCTCAAGTAGCCCAGCAAGCACAAGCCCAAGCTCAAGCCTAGGCCCAACAGGCGCAAACCCGATACCAAGCGCAACTACAAGCAATCCATTGGCAAGCATACCAACAAGCCCTACAAGATTTGCAAGCACAGCAGCTCGCCCAATAACAGACTTCATTGGCTCAACAACAGCTCACCCAATAACAGACTTCGTTGGCTCAATAGCAGCTTGCCCAATAACAGACTCCGTTGGCTCAACAACAAATTTCCCAATAATAGACTTTGTTGGCTCAACAACAACTCGCCCAATAATAGACTTCGTTGGCTCAACAACAACTCGCCCAATAACAAACTTTGTTGGCTCAACAACAGCTCACCCAACAACAAAATTTGTTGGCGCAACAGCAGCTCAACCAATAGAAAGCCTCGTTGGCACAGTAGCAACTCGACCAATAACAAGTCTCATTGGCGCAGTAGCAGCTCGACCAATAACAAGCCTCATTGGCATAGTAGCAGCTCGACCAATAACAAGCCTCGTTGGCATAGTAGCGGCTCGACCAATAACAAGACTCATTGGCACTATAGCAACTCGACCCAACAACAAGCCTCATTGGCACAATAGCAACAAGATTAACAACAAGTGTTGTTGATGCAAATGTAGGCATATCAGCAGGCCTTGAACACGCACAGCAGAGTTTGCAGCAAACTCCCACCAGTACCCTTCCCACCAATCAAACACCTCACAACACATTCATTCCACCTCTCGATCCAAGCAACGATATCGCAACACAAATCAAACTACTCTCGCATCAAGTGTTGGACCTCCAATCAGGGAAAACAACCAGAACACCAGGCAACTTGTGTCCCTATCCGTTCAATAGAGATCTCACAATGGTACCGTTCCCAAGGGATTTGAAATAAATTCAACAAGTATAATGGAACGGGCAACCCTGAAAACCATGTCAGGGAATTTTAGGTACATTGCATGGAGGTTGTATACGATGACACATACCTAATGTGACTCTTCCCCCGAAATCTGACTAGTCCATCCATGGAATGGTTTTCTCGCCTACCGACGGGCATCAAAACATTTGAGGAAATTGTGGAATCATTCCTTAAAAATTATGCTTTCAAGATGGGTGCAAATGTTAGTTTGGAAGAACTATCAACGCTCAAAGAAAGAAAAGGAGAGCTATTCGCATCCTTCTTGCAAAGATGGTGATCCAAGGCCAGTCAGAGCAAGTGGACCATGCCAGAAGAACAACAAGTTTGCATAATCATATCCAATCTAGATGAAAACTCGGTGTTCTACTTAAAAATGTGATGTGATCAACTAATTCCAAAGGCGCTCAACATCGAAAGAGCCCTTACTGCGTGAGGAGGCACACCAACATTCACTCAACCACAAGATAACCGCCCGTCCAACAATTATAATGGTAAACCTCGAACATGGTCAAGGAACAAAAATATCACAAACGATGGCGTGGTCGATGCTAAAGTGGTCATCAGTGCCCCTAAGTAGAACATCCAGACCCATCATCAACTGCAAAATCATGTGCAAACTAATGCAGTAGTAGCACAAAAACAACCATTTCCCACAAACCAAATCAATAATCTGAGCAATCAAGGAGGACCACCTCCCCGAGGAAAATATCCTCCCAAGCGAAAGTTCATGGCTCTTGGAGAACAATAACCATCCATTCCATCACATTTCATTAATCATCCATCCACCCATCCGCTCGCATTCATACCATAGCTTGAGCTGGTGCCCATATCATATTCCACCAAAATACTACTTGGCATTTTCCTAAGGTCAACTTGTCCTGCCTTTATCGAAGTAGTCTATCGCTTAAACGCTGGGGGCATGCCCTTGAAACTGGCAATGGATCAGATTCGTGTATATCTTTTGTGCTCTTCCCAAATTCATAAAAATCCAAAAGCAGGTCAAAATCTTAGAAAATCTTCAAAAAATTCACCATTAAATCATGTCAGTCTTTCACCTTGTCCGAACTACGTCATCTCTGAGGTTGAACATAGGCAGGGTTGATCTTTGATCATCCCCCAAGACAGTTTAGGTCAGTCCTTAGGCATCAGTCGCATTTGGCAATCTGTTTGAATAAAATCAATCATCGCCTTCACTCTTTGGTGAGTCAATTAGAAGCAAGTTTAGTAGGTTCAAAAGTGAACACCTAATCATCAAAGTCTTAAATCTAAGTCAGTAAGAAAGCAAGTTGATCAACTCGGAGTATCAATAGCTTATCACCCAATCAGTCTCATCAAAACCCTGATCACAACATGTCCTAGATTGAATCTTTCCTACATTGGACATAAGCATCAGGTACCCCAAAGTAGTTTAGCCTTGGCTAGCGATATGAAGAACATTAGCTTGTTTGATTGCTTTTTTCTTGGTCTTTGTTGACTTAACTTATTTTGCGCTCATTCCAAGGACCTCTCGATGATGCCTAAACAAAACAAGTTTAGAGAGAAAGGAATGGGGCAAAGATCATTATCTTTTTTGTCTGCTATGCTTGTTGAATATTCTTGTACAATAACTTTGTCATGCCTACTTTGTTTTGTTTGTCGGAAGGATGTTTTAGGTATCTTGTTGACCACATAAGAAGGCTTGCCTTATTATGTTTTGGCCCAAGATGTTTAGAATATCTGAACTGCATTCCAAATAAGGTTTCGTTTGTCAAGTGTGAATGAGAGTACTCTTATCTGTTTGATGAGTCAAATTCCATCACACTAGTTGCAATGCCATCCTGGTTCTTAATACCTTGATGCATTGCACCTATGTGTGTTATCAAACATAAAGAAGGATATGCTCTTTATCTCTCCCATCCTTGGATAAGCAATATATCATTATCATTCATCATCATATCCAATAAAGTCTCGACGACTAGTGGACTTGTTGGACTTCTGCACCTTCTTGAATTTAAGGGTTGATCCCTCTCATTCTTCTATCCGCTTTCGCACTAACAATGTATCTATCCTGCATCTTGCATTTGCACTTTCATCTTGCATATCATCATAGGACATCATTAATCTCACATGCATTGCATAATCATTTAAGATATTTAAAATAATATAGATTTGTTATTCTAAGCATCTTCCAAACATCTCATTAGCATAATCATTTAAGTTGTTTAGGATAATATAGATGTGTTATTCTAAGAATCTTAAAAACATCTCATTCACATCATCATTATCATATAGATCAGTTAGTCTAACCACCCATACATCCATTTTAAACCTCTTTATCATGAGATCGACCTTAAATCAAATCTTTTCACTCGATCTCTTGAGGGGGCAATGTACTAATGTACTTTTCGCTGGGGCATCCGAAAAAATCAGAATTTTTTTAATTTCGATGTCAGTGGCATCATTCTTTGAACCAATGCAACGAGTACATTGCTTCAAAGAGGGGAAAAATGTAGACATGCAAAATTAACACTATTGATTAACATCATTGAGTAATCATATTTCATCCATCAATTAAACAAATCAGGTTTAATTAAATAAATCACTTTTTATCTCCTAAGGTCTCTTGATTTAATTATATCACATGTATTTAATTAAATGATTAACATTCATTTTCCTCTCATTTGATTTAAAACAAATACAAAAATGCAAATCAAATGTCACACCACCTAATCACTAGCTTAATTAGTCAAAATCTCTAATTAATGCTAAGACTAACCCATGTCCCATCCACTTGCACAATAAATCATTTAATTTGATTTATTAAAACACCTATTTTCCTCACAAGGCATATTCCCAAGGAATATGCCCTCATTAACTCCCCTTGTTTGACTTTTTTGTTCAAACAAAATTCCCCCCAAATCCCTCAACCATATGCATTCAATGCCATTTTTCAAATTTGAAATGGGCACATTGGCCAAAACTTGCACAATCATGGGCCAATCACATTGTGACAAGTGGCTCTCTCCTATTTGATGGGGATTAGTCCTACATTCATCAATTTGGACTCTTCTCTCTTCAAACTCAACTATAAGTTGAAGGCTTCTCTCCTTCACAAAAAACACAAAAGCTCATGCAAAGTTATTCTCTTAATTTGAGAACAAATTTTGTCCATTATCACATCATTTGCTTATCAGGGATTGGGAAAGGGATCTCTTCTCACATCAAGGGGCACCAATCCCCCTATGGGATGGTGGTTGGTTAACTTAGATTAAATTTTCATATTTTAAGTTGCACATGCTTTACTTAATGTTTTTCTCTTCTATGTTTGATCAATAATTTCATAGGGAGAGGTTGATTTCAGTTTCTAACAATAGCTAATCCATCTATTGTTAGGAATTGCAAATTTGTCTCTCACACCAATAATTTGAGGTTCACCTAGGATGATATCAAATCTACTTTCAAGGATGCCACTTACCCTAGTGTTAGAAACATAGCTTCTTTGATATGGTGTGGCCAGTTGAGTCCTGTTGTGTTTGTTGATCTCCATGTATCCATAGACAAAGAGGGTTGTATGTGGTGTGATAATAACCAACGCCTCTTTGCCCTCAGAGAGGTCTGTGTTCAATCTATACTTGTCATTTTTTATGGCACTTGACCCCCAAAAATTTGTTAAAAGGAAAGTTGAGTGACCCAACCTTCATGCCTAGGATCAAAGGTGAAGCGTAAAGGGTTCAAATTGCAACACTGCCCACTTCTAGGTGGAATGCTTATCAAATGCAAAAGAAGACATCTCTACTAGGTTCTATTTCATCAGAAGAAGAAAGCACCCTGAAGGACAAATACCCATATTAAGATGAAGACGAGCTTGAGGTTTGGTTCAAACTAGTTGATATTAAGTCTAGTCTCGGTGATCCCACATACCCCATTCTAGTCATAGGCGGAGCATCGGGGGTTCAAATCCCACCGCCACCCACTTCTAGGTGGAATGATTATCAAATGGGAAAGGAGACTTCTCTGCCAAATGTTGGTTTTACTGGTTATTCAAAGAGGCAGTTGTGTAATAGCCATGAATACCATGAGGTCTACAAGTACTCGTATGAAGACGATGGCACACTCAAGGACAGCTACGCATGCAGAGACGAAGGAAAAGTTGAGTTCGATCATGAGTACCCAGTCCCCTATGAAGATGATGGCATGGTGGAGTACGATTACGTAGTCTTGTGTGAAGAC
Organism: Sequoiadendron giganteum; assembly: GCA_007115665.2. Lineage (NCBI taxonomy): Eukaryota > Viridiplantae > Streptophyta > Pinopsida > Cupressales > Cupressaceae > Sequoiadendron > Sequoiadendron giganteum. Next base: position 632,308,180 of record CM021106.1, on the reverse strand, counting down.
GAAGATGTGATTTGGTACTATCCTTCCCCTTATGAGTATGAATATATTTAGGGTTTAGTTTCCCCCTTTTTTCATTTAATAGTGTTGGTAGTGCTAAGTCTATTGTATTAACTTTGAAGAGTCTGGTTGAGATCGATGTTAGAATTCAGTTTCAACCTGAATTAAACTTTGGGTTTATTTTTTCATTAAAATCTACTTTGTTAGACTGTGAATGCAAAAATGTTAACTCTTTCTATTATTCTAGGATATCTAACTCACAGTTCTTCGTTTTGGACTATTCTAGTAATTGAATTCACCATTTTCTCTCGACCCTTTACAATCTTGAAAGAAAATTTCATGAGTTTAAAATGTTCATTATCTAATGCTTCATTCTTGATTTAAATTCTCAATTCATACTCATTTTCTTTTGCGAGAGGCTTACATTGAAGGTTCCTAAATTGGTGCCGCCAATGGTGGTTAACCCTATGAGAGTTGTGGGAGATTCTGAGTAATTACTGTTTTACGGCCTGCTATGCTGCTTCCTTTTGTTTGGTTTGGGGATTGTAGAAATGCTTCTTAGAATTATGTTGAATTTTGTTTTTATGGATAGCCTATATAATTTTTAAACCCATCTCTTTGATATACAGTTTGGAATATATATGAACTTAAATAGTGCCTTCCTGATCCTTTAGCTACTTTCATTAGGTATCCCCCTTGTGGGAATTTTTCATACTGCTCTGGCAATGGAATTTTGCATTGAAACGTGAGAGTAGGAGGTATTTTTGAAGTAAAGGGTTCGATATAGTGGGTGTTGGATTGGAGTTCTTAAACAATATTGGGACATATTTCTAAACATGTCATTATTGTCTCATCAAGTCATATTGGGACATATTCAATGTGTGGAATATAGGGCACCCCATGCATCAAGCATGTTAAATTGTTCGGTGGAATGATGACATCAAAATATATTGTCCACTTTCATCATATTTATGGTCGTTAGTTAGCTCATTTCTATTGTCATTTATAAATTTTTAACCATGATTAAAAGACATTAAATATTTATTGATTTCATTCTCTATAAATGATTCACAAAATTAAGTTTCAAATTTTGAAGCCTTAAAGAAAAGATTGGAAATGGTATCCATTTTGCAATTATAGATCTTGTAAGGAATATATGTGGCTGTCATCCCATCTTTTCATGGTTACTCAGTTGAATCACAAACATCTCTGATCTTCTCAAAGTATTTGACACTACAGATTCTAGACATCTTGAAATGCTATTCTTGAACTCAAGAATGTACATTTTGTTTGGTGTATTACTTATCAAGGTCTTCCTCTTGGTTCTAGGTTGTTTTATTTCAGAATTATCAATTCTTGCTACCCATTTTGTAAACATTGGGAGACTCTCAAGCACATCTTCTAATTCTCTTATAGGGCTCAAGAAATTGGAAATTATATTTATAACTTGTTCAATCCTTTCCTACTTGAACTATTTTCATAGCATATGATTTTATTGGGAGATTGGCCTTTGCTTGCTTTTAAGTTTACACAAATTTCACATATTTATTAAGGTGGAGATTATTGTAAACATTTAGAAAAATAAAAATTCTATTAGACCAAGGTACAAGCTAGTAAAGTTGCACTTGGAGTGACATTTATAATTAATTTTAGATCATTGGGAAATGTCCCATGTATGGTTGCCAGAATCTCATTACCTTCATTTTCCCACAAGAGTCATTCCCTTTCTCATGACCACTAATGTGAACATATCTAAACTAGTACTTGCACCCATAGGAGGTTCAAGGAAAACGTCGATAGGAAATAAAAGGTTTGTAAGATTTTGGAAGAGTATTTTTTGTATTAATTTGCAAACAAGAAGAGATAAAGTAGAAATTATAGTAAAGAATTTCAAATACAGTTGTATATTGTGTACAAGTTCTACTGTATGATTGAAACATAATGCAATAAATTTTAGTACATACAAGCAACAAAAGTACAAAGACTGGCCAAAATAGTAACTAATCAAGAACAAAAGTCTTTGTAGTAGGCACAACAATTGCAATAACTATCTTGCCCTTTCCTTTTTTACTCAAAGCTCTTTAAATTTGGTAACCTGAAAACCCCTCTTTCCATTATGTTATTTAATGGAATCAACTTAATAAAATTGAACATGATCCTATTTATGAGGATTGAGGATTTTGTTGGCATCAATAGACCTTACTACAGGAAATGATCAGGGTGACCAACACAATGATAAATCAAAACGGAAAAGAAGAAAAATGAGGGGCAAAAGGGTTGCTTGTGGTTCAAATAAAATGATTCTGGAAAGCTCTATAGAAAGACTTGACAAAAATTTGGACAATAATAATTTAAGTATAGGCTGAAGCAATATAAGACAATCATTAGAGGATCAGGAAGTAACTAAAGATGTTACAAAAAATCAAACTGAAAAAATAAATAACTATATTGTATTCAACTGTATCTAAGGAGGGTTTCCTTCAAGTAGACTGACCATATACATCTCAGGTAAAACTTTCAAAAGCTACAATAGAAGCAAGCAAAACATACAATAATAGCATCCAAAATGTACAGTAATAGAAACAATAAGCTGAGCACAAATATTTTGATAGGGAGTAACAATAGTAATTATGATAAACATTAAAAACTAAAAAATAAGCAGAGACTTACGAAGAGCTCTCAAGCTTTTTGCCTTTGTATAAATGTTTCTAAACAGTAAGCTGAGCACAAATAGTTTGATATGGAGTAACAGTAGTAATTATGATAAACATTAAAAACTAAAACATAAGCAGAGACTTACGAAGAGCTCTCAAGCTTTTTGCCTTTGTATAAATTTTTCTTGGGTATCCACTATAATCGATGCCTCTATACATAGCTCTATTTTTTCTAAATGCTTACATAGACATCTCATTTGTATCTACTTAACTTTCTGAAATGTTTGTCAAAGTAAGAAATATTGTCATTGCATTAGAATAATGGTAATTGTTATGACAACATTTTTTAAAATTCATATCATCTAAAACCAAACATATTGGACTTTTATGTATACTTTGTGACCTATTGCTATAACTGATTCTACAACAAAATAGAATGAACCCAATTGAAGCAACTTATGTGGCATAGTTTGTGACCTTCCAAACAAGTATGGTGATATTGTATTGAGGACCATTGAAAGAGGAAACTTTCCCAAACCTCCTTGGGTTTGTATGTGTTATTCTTGGCATACAAACTTGCTAGTTTTTTGAGACATCCACAATCTTGTTTTCTTAGACTTTTTGCCATATTTCTCAGGAGAAGTAGCATGCATTAGATCATCCACAGTAGTCCTTCTAACATGAACTATTCCATGATGGAAACTTAGTACTATCAGATGCCATGTTTGGAAGTCATGGATAGGCCCTGACTGCAAGCTTATATTAGATAAATCTAATTCACCCCTTTGCTGAATCTTGAATTATTTTTTTCACTCACCTTTTCAAAAGAACAAAATCACCAAACTTAATTCTGGTATTCATAATCTTGCTACCTTGCCTAAAAAATTTCTTTTTCTCTCACTCTGTATCTAAAGAGACCTAACCTGGAACTTGTGGTTCCTAAGCAACAGATGGTATAGTCTGGATGTTGATGAAAAGCAATGCAGTCAATAACATCTACCTTCAACTACTCATAAAGCATGGATATTCTCCTCTTCCCACCTTGATGCTTCCACATTTCACTGTAACATTATGGATCTCAGAAAACCATCCCGGAGTGTCTTAACTCTCTCGGTATTTAATGAAGATTATGTCCTAGAATATAAGGGGACTCAATAGCCCCCACAAGCAGGATGTTCTTCGAAACTTTGTTAGAGATCAGAAACCTGATATTCTTTTGATTCAGGAAACTAAAATGTCTAAGGAGAAAATTGAAAAAATGAAACTCTTTCAATACTACTGTAACCAGGGCAATAATTCTAATGGTGCTTCAGGTGGTATTGTTAATTTTTGGAACTGCCACAACATCAAAGGTGATCCGATTCTAGAAGACACTAATCACATAGTTACTAGATTCACTCATATAAGAGATAACTTCAGCTGGATTCAAATGAACATTTATGCTCCTAATGGAAAAGGTATGAGGAACTCTTTTTGGCTAGAATTGGCCTCCATTAGAAGGATTTTTGATAAAGAAGCTTGGATTGTTATGGGGGACTTCAACACCCCCTTAATGAATGGTGAGAAATTTGGGGGATCTCAGATTAACTTAGAAAGTAAAGAGTATCTTCAAAATTTTATTGATACTCAAGGGCTGATAGATCTGGATCTTCTTGGAGCCTCCTTCACCTGGTCAAATTGCAGAAAGGGGATGGACCTCATACATGTCAAATTAGATAGATCTCTGATTTCTAATCATTGGTATTTTGATTACTATTGTTCTCTTAAAGCTCTCACTAGAATAGGATCTGATCATTCTCCTATCAGTTTCACTGCAGATCCTATAAAAAAGAAGAAGAATACCCCCTTCAGATTTGAAAAAATATGGATTTCCCATCCTGCTCTCAAAGAGGAACTAAAGAAATGGTGGAATATAAGAATTCAAGGAACTACTATTTTCAAAATCGCTAAAAAATTAAGGGAAGTGAAATGTAATCTTAAAAAATGGAAAAATGATTCTTTTGGGAACATCTTTAAGATTAAGTCCGAACTTCGAATGGATCTGGGAGCAATTCAACTCAAAATACAGAATGAGGGTTACTTGAATGATACTAAGGAAAAAGAGAATGAGGTCCTTACGAAGATGCATTACATTATTAGGAAGGAGGAGGTGTTCTGGAAACAAAGATCAAGAGCCCTTTGGCTGTCAACTAGAGATAGAAACACAAGGTACTTCCACCTTTCGGCTTCTAAACACAGAGTTGTTAACATAATATCCCAAATAGATGTGAATGGAACCAGTTTTGTGGAGGAAGAGGATATTAGGATGCAGGCGGGCTCCTTTTTTAAACGTCTTCTATCGGTTAGTACTAAAATAAACCAGAATGAGCAAGATCAGCTCGTGGAAGCTATACCAAGAATTATCAACTAGGAGAACAACTCTTTTATGACTGCTATCCCCACAAATGAGGAAGTCAAGTGGGTTGTCTTTTCCTTTGATGGGAATAAAGCCCCAGGGCCCGATGGTTTTCCTTTGTTCTTCTTCCAATGGTTCTGTAAGATTGTTGAAGTTGATGTGGTTAATGTTGTTAAGGAATTTTTTGGAGCCAGATGTCTTTTAAAAGAACTAAATGCTACTTTCTTGGTTCTCATCCCCAAGAACCCTGGCGCTAACAACTTTGAGGCTTTCAGGCCTATCAGTCTATGTAATTCTTTATACAAGATCATCTCTAAGGTCTTAACCTCTAGATTCTTATTATTTTTGCCTTCCTTGATTTCTCCTCAAAAGAATTGATTCGTCCTTGGCAGACAAATCCTTGATTCTATAGTTTTGGTTCATGAGAACATTCACTCCCTTGTTGAATCGAAGACTGAAGGTTTCCTTTTAAAGTTTGACATATCAAAAGCCTATGAAGAGTTGACTGGATTTTTCTATTTAAAATTATGAAGGCCTTTGGCTTTAATAATAGGGTGGTTCAAATGGTGGAACAACTTGTGTCCATAGCTTCCATATCGATTATGGTCAATGGTTCCCCGACCTCCTTTTTTCAGAGTACCAGAGGTCTCAGGCAGGGTGATCCTATTTTTCCTATTTTATTCACTATTATGGCTGAAAGCTTAGGTAGGAACCTGAAAAAACTGGTTGACTTTAAAGTTATATCTGGGTTCAGACCCTCCTCAGGCAACTTGGTGTGTTCTCATCAACAATTCGTTGATGATACTATGCTCATGGGTCAAGCTTCTGTGTCTGAAGCCAAATCTATAAAACAGTTGCTTGACAAGTATGGGAGAGCTTCAGGATAGCTGATCAACAATAAAAAAAGCTCACTGTTCTTTTTCAATACTCCGGCTCATCGACAAACCAAAATTGCTAGAATTCTAGATTGTAAGGTGGAATCCCTTCCTGCCACCTACCTGGGTCTTCCTTTAAGTATGAAACCTCATGATGCCTTCTGGATTTCGTTGGTGGACAGATTTAGTAAGAAGCTTGCAGGTTGGAAAGGTGCTCTACTTAGCCAAGCTGGAAAGCTTCAACTCCTCAAAGCCTCCCTTTAGAATCTCCCTATCTATGCCCTGAGCCTCTTTAAGATCCCTGCCAAATATGCTGATACAATTGAAAAAATTCAAAAAAGATTTCTTTGGTCGGGTGTTGAGGAAAATAAAAGAATCCCCTTAATTGACTGGAATCTGGTCTGTAGACCTAAAAATAACGGTGGACTAGGGTTAAGAAGAATCAGATCTATTAATAAAATCCTCTTCGCTAAGCAAATTTGGAGAATCTTCTCCTCCTCTGGGGAGTGGATAGATATTATGGCTAGCAAATATTTATATAACAATTTCTCTTCCATTATTAAGAAGGACCCCCACCTTCTTCCAAGAGGATCTATTTGCTGGAACAATTTAATTATTGGAAAAAAGATTGTGGAGGAAGGTATTGGTTGGCAAGTGAGAAATGGTAATAGTACCAGATTCTGGGAAGACAGATGGCTTTTTAAGGAACCCTTGATAAATATTAATCCCTTCAGAGATTGGGCTCAGAATTGCAAGGCTAGGTTTGGTACTTATGTTAAAGATTACAGAGTGAATGGTAATTGGGTGGATTTGGGCAGAGTTAGTCAGGCTTTGGTCCCCATCCAAACTACGTTGCTGGCAGTTAGAATTAGCTCGGAGTAGCTAGAGGACCGTGTGGTCTGGATTGATAATCTCTCTGGTAATTTTTCTGTCTTCTGCTTTTGCTAAGCTCACTTCTTCTCTGGATCATCCTCCCTTTTGGTCTAAAACTTGGTGTACTAATCGGATACCTAAAATTAACATCTTCTTTTGGATCTTGCTTCAAAATAAGTTGCTTACGATTAACAACCTGTGTAAACGGAGATTTCAAATCCCTAATAGATGATGTCTTTGTAAGATGGATGTTGAATCTATTAATCATTTATTCCTTCATTGCTCTTTTGCTGCTTCTCTTTGGGAAAATTTTATCAGGATATGGAACCTTTCTTGGGTTTTCCCGATGCTCATTGAAGATCTCTTTTCTCAATGGAAAGCCCCAACAAGGAATCCTTTACTTATATTTTTTGGGAGTTATCCTTCCCTCATATTGCTTGGGGCATCTGGAAAGAACGCAACAACATAATTTTTAGGGGCAAAGAAGCCTCTGTGGATTATGTCTTTGATAAAATTGTTAGATCTTTGAAGGAAAACTTCAATGTCGTGGCCTAGAAGGATAGGAAGACTTTGAATGTAGAGTTTTCGAACTATGATCTTTGTGTTGCTAAGGACTGGAACATAAATCCTATTATGTCTAGCTTTACTATGAAGGCTAAAAAGGACAGAGAGGGAGTTTGCTAGACTTTTCCGCCTAACGGGTGGATCGAAGCTAACTTTGATGGCATGGCTAAAGGCAATCCGGGGGCGACGGGCTGTGGAGGAGTTATAAGGAATTCCAATGAGAACTTCATAGGTGCGATTGCCTCTCCTCTTGGCTCTCAAACTAATCACCTGGCGGAGGCGGCTGGTGCTTACCATATCATAAATTTAGCCCAAAGTCTTAATATTAATAACTTATGGCTTGAAGAAGACTCCAAAAAAATAATTGACTGCCTATGTGGTAAGTCTCCTCCCTCATGGACCATTAAATCTTGGATTGATGAAGCGAAATTGAAACTGGTCAAGTTTGGAAAAGTTAAAATAACACACGCCTATAGAGAAGTCAATGCTATTGCAGACTTTTTCGCTAATGAAGGAGTTAAGAGTAAAGAAGTGTGTACTTGGCTTAATAATAGCGATCTAAATATCAAAGTTTGTGCCCTATTAAACTATGATAAATCACATGGTAAGGCGTCGTGTTATCCCTTTAATGAGGACAGGTTGGATCTTTCACCTCACAATCATTAGACTGTATGGGACCGAGCTCTGTGGAGTAAATCGCAAGATACTCTGCACGCTTTGTGGGTGCTAAGATTTGGCATGGCCAATTTTAGAAAGTATTGTGTTTGTTTCTTCCTCACTGTGTCGGTCGATATGGGAAAAGACAGAAAGCGAATTGAGCTGGACAGCTATGAAACCCACATGAAAAATGCTAAGGTTTGGAACAAGATTAAAAGTGGAGGACTTATTCCTTTTCTGGAGAACTCCATGGTTCGGATTTGGAGGCTACGAATCTCTTCACCAAAAATTGGCATGATGGTAACCTGACTCTGTTCGGCAGGAATGTGGAGATCAATGAAAATCTTATTGCCAAAGTTATGGGACTACCCACTGATGGGAAGAAGTTTTTTAGGGACAAGGCTTACTCTGATGAAGCTGTTATCAGATTCTCCAAAAATGACAAGGAAAAGCAAAGCTTGGTCAAAATTTCTAACAGTTACTTTGATGTGGACTCCATAAACTCTATATGGAGAAAGGTCCTTCGGGCCATTATGGAGTATATCACGGTGGATAGGCATTTTACTAAAGTCTATGGGTAACACTTCGCCCTCCTCAACCATTTCCATCACAAGGTAAGGGTATCTATCCACTATTATCTCTTCTGTTCTTTGAAGAAAAGTTTGGAGGACAATAAAAAAAACCCCAAAAGATTTCTTATTCTTCATACTGGGTTAATTAGGCTTATTGTTGAACATCTACATGTGCCTGCCCCTACTATCTTGGAAGCCAACCCTAATGTTGATAGTGATGATACTAAGCCCAGTGGCTCGGAATATTTGCCTAACCCTAACCCGAGCCCAAAATCCCCTAGTTTGCATGCTGGCCCTTCTAAGGAACCAGGTAAAATCCGAGTTGAGCTTGAGCCTGACTGTCCTCCTCCTAAGATCAGCCCTACTGGCAAGACTACCCAAGCTAAAAGCCTTGTCTCTTACACCAAAGAGTCCTCTGAGTCGGAGGAAGCTGACACCAACAACTCTGAGCGCTATGTGGACCCTTTACCGGACATACAAAGTGTTGACAATTCCCCTGTTAACACTGGCAAAGATCCCTCCCTTGATTATCTCTACTTGGCTAAAACCAATTTTGAGACCCATTCTAAACTCCTGGATTGGACCTTCTCTGAAATCAATGAGCTTAAAATTAAAAACTGGGCCCTGCATAGTAAGGTCGAGAAAATGGGTGCTAAGATTGCTTAAATGGGTAAGAAAGAAGCGGGGCATAGTAACAGGAAAATTGATACAAATGTTGAATGCTTAAGGAATACCATCAGAACTATCGCGGAACAAAACAACCGTATAGCAAGACATAATGTTATAATTATTAATGCGATGACTGAAAAACTTGACAAAGCCCAGCAGGGATCTTTGGTGGTGGACCTGGAAGATACTGAAGAAAAAAGTCAGGACACGGATGGTGGCATTTCTAGAAGAATCCATGCCAATTTGAAGCGCAAGGCCCCCCTAACTCCGAAAATAGTTCAAACTTTTAAAAAAGGGGTTATTGATATGCAGGATTTGGAGGCGGAGACTAAGACTATCCTTAGGTCTCTGAAGTAATGTTTGGGGCTTTCTGGGTTCTTTCTCTGTTGTCCCTTCTTTCTTGACCCTTCTGGTCCTTTGTGCTTGATTGCTGTTGGTTTTTTCTTGGGCAGTTGTTTTCTTGGTGGAACTTTGATGTTCTCTTCACTATTTTGTAAATTTTGTGGTTTTGGGTCCCTGTAAAACCCATTTTACCTTTTTATCAAAAACATTATCATTATTCAAAAGGTCATGGGGACAAATGAACATTTCTAGATTTTTCTCTATATAGAAGAAAAGGTTCATTGGCCTTTACCATGTTGAACGTTAAGATCATATCACTCTGCAGTTGGCCACCCTGATTTAACTTTAAATACTTATTAGCACAGTGAAGGGTAAGATCGGGTGACTCTGTCACCTAAACTACAAGACAACCTGTATGCATCCCAAGCTGCCTAAAGATGATAGAAACCAGTCTTCAGTGCGTCCCTGAACATCATTATATTGTAGTTCTTTTCTGTCAGCTTGGTGGCAATATTTATTTCATTAAAAAAACACCCTATCTGCATAAGTAGAAGGGGGCATTGCCTCAAGGACAGTGTTGTAGCCAAAGTAAGTCCTTTCACAAATATAAATATACAATATATTTCAAAGAACATACTCTTTCTCACTATATTAGTGACTATCTTAGTGAGGTGGTCTTCAACATGCATTTCAAAATCTCAACCCTTTTTACTCTTATTACACTTAAACTTTAATTGAAGAAAGAAAAAATATTATCACCTAAATACACAGAGAATGATATCATCAATATAACTATGCAACTTATTTCTACTTTTTCTTCTTTAAAAAACAAATACAAAAAATCTGTAATCAAAGCATTCAACATTGTTCTCCTTCAAACACATCTTTATTAATAACTCCTGTGTATGTGAGGGTTCATTGATCAACACTCAAAATCAATCTCCCTCCAAAACCCATGTTGCAGAGTATAGACTAAACAAATACGTTTGGCAGATTTGTTTTGCAAAAGAAAGGAAATGGTCTTAACGAGGAGCAAATTTGCCACCATAAAATTTCATTTTCTGCTGGGATGATTTATCATGTTATGTAGGTAAATAAAAATTTGCAGATCTATTCCTTATGCTAGTGTGTTGCAGAGATAAGTGCTTCCACAAATGTTACAGTGGCATTAAGCATCACTCCTAAAAAGATAAAGACTATGGCTCAATCAACTCATTGATGGTTTCTTTTTAAAGATTTAGAATTTAACTGATGCATTTGATTTGTCATGGACCACTTAGTGGCTGTTCACAACAAAATGTCTCACTGGTTGATGTTGATAGGGATGGTTGGTACACCCTGCCTCTGAACCAGAACTATAACCAAATTATTTAATCTCTTTCCTTTTTTTTATCATAAGATCTAATATCATCTTAAAAATAGTCATTCTTGGATCATTTTATTGAATAGAATAATATGTACATATTATGAGGAAATACAATTTTATAAAAGATCATAAATATTTTCATATAGGTAGGAAGAATGTATTGAGATTGAATGGAAGTGTGTAGAACTCCTCATTACGGCTATCCCCTTTGAATGTTTGAAATTTAACCCACCAAGGCATTCCCCTATCCTTCTTTGCTTTGTGAACTTGTAGTGTATTGTCTAGGAATACTACAATTATTAGTGCAATTGTTGGTGCTGAAGTGAAAACTGTGTTTAGAAAATCATTGAAATGCCATCACATAGAGACAAATTAAATTTGCATGATCAAACAATACCACACATTGAGCTAGCATACAATTTTTTTGAAAAATTAGAAGTAGCATATCAAACTCACCCATTTGGCTCATGTATGAACAGGTCCATGGAAAGGATGAGGATCTTTAGAAGAAGATGCCAATAGGCCTTTCTCAGAAGTAACCTTAGATTCTTGTGCTCTAGCAAATTCATTAAAATACTGAGAGATGGACAGTACAAGGAACAAAGAAACTCCAGTAATGGACAGGTTATGAAGAGAGTTCATATTTGTGAACTGTAAAAAGGAAAGACCAACTGTCGCTGGAACAGACACAACAACAGACCATATATAGAGGCCACAAAATATTTAAAACAGGGTGCAAAGCTTATTGCTCCAGTTAATGGGATTAAAAAACATTGGCTTACCAACTAGCCCAAATAGGACACAATACAATGCTGCAAAAAAAGGGAAAGGTATTAATGCAAAGAGGGCTCCAAATTTTCCTGTATTAGCAAACAAAAATAGTGACAAATGTGTAATAAACAATAATACATACAACCCTGTGCAAGTCAAATGGGAATTTTAAAAATACCTCTAGAACTCCTTGACCCTATCCCCCAACAAAAAGATCCCGTACTTAAGATTGAAAAGAATATTATGAACCCTGTGGAAATCTGCACCACACGGAGGCTACCAACTCGACTTACCCCAAGAAGTCCAACATTCTCACTGAAACAAGATGGCATGTTCCTAGGCTGTAAATTTTGATTTTCGTCATAAGCCCTAGAAAAAACAACAGGTTCTAGAATCTAAAAGAATTGCAACTATGTCTGGATTAAAAATGAAGGCATTATCCTTCTTACACTGAAACTGTTGAACCGGTTCACTGTTCGAAAAAGACCATAGAAAGTGAATTAATGTTTTCTTTCAGGCGTGGGTTGAGGAATGTTCCGCTGCCAGAAAGTTGTTTTTCCCCACGCGGGTAGATAACAACAGAATTGTTTCAGGATGAAATAAATCATAAAAAAAATAAAAATGATCCTATTGTGTACAAATTTCCAACAAATAAAATTCACTGAAACCATGGCAAACGGCTTACCTCAAGATTCAGCGCAAATTGTGTCGTGCTGTGAACGATGGCGATGACAGGAAATGGGTAGAGTTTGCAGGACAAAATTTACGAAACCCTATCACAGGAGATTTTTTTTTAAATGAGACGAACCAAAACCAAACTCCCTACTGTGGCCGCTTCAATCTATTAACATTAAATGAAAAGTGGATTTACAAATATCTAGGTTTTAGGGCTACCAAAATCCAATTTGATTCGGAAATCTGGCATACGATATTTTTGCAGCAAATAATAAATAGAAGATAAAATTTGTTTTTAGTAACCTCAAGATGGTTGAGCGGCGGTGACTGCCTGTTTTCAGGCGGCTAATTAATAGGGGAGGTTGTGATTCCCAATCACTAGCTTCTCAACTATTCTAGATGAGGCAGGGATCCATTTGCCTATCGATGGTCACAACCTGTAAGATGCCAGACAAGAATTGTATAACAGCGGTAATGAAATACAAAATGACAATTGTTCGATACTGGTCAATAAATGCGTTCCACAATAACTAATGATGACATAAAATGATTTCACGCACAGATCTGAAATTGATACTGTTCACAGTTTGATTTAACAGTTGTAGTAGGTAAGTATTAAATGCACAAAATAAAATTCCAAGAGTCCAATTGTAAAGCCAGTTCGACTTACAGGTCACTGAAGGAAAAATGACATATAATTCGATTGTAATTTATGACTTGCATATCAAACTCCTGACAATTGCAATAGGTAGAGCTTCCTCGTGGTATGGTCCTGATCATATGGCGGCGCGTATACTTGATGGTCTATCGATTGCGCGATTGGAAGCGCTGCTCGGCGCCTTAACAATGGTGCCTTCCTCCTGAGAACCCGTCGCTACCCCTGGAAATGATGAATGATGTCCACTTAGCGATTGCGACTAGAAGATTTGCGAGTAAAACTATGGATGTGGCGCGAGCCAGTGTCTCCGCCACTAAACGCGTTGATCGCCCACCTCAAGCAGCTGACGCTATCCAAACTCTCCTGATACCTGCAACGGAAGGGGCATTAGGAGATATATTGCTGGTGCGGAAAGATAAGAACCCACGGAGACCAGGCGAGGTTTTCGTCTCACCTGAGCTGCGAACCAGTAGAGGTTGACGTTTCTACAAGCTTCCAAACAACTTGTCCAACGGTGGTGAACAAGAATAACTGAAATACTCATACAAATACCAGCATATAGTCGACCCAAATAGATCGGCTCAGATAGGATCTAATAAATATAAATATTATTATATTATTTAATATTTAATTAATATTATTTAGTTCAAATTTAGTGTTTAAAAACATTATTTTTTCGTTTCAATTTGAAAATAGGGCTTAGTTAGGATTGGGGACATGACATAACTCTCCTACATGTTTTTAGCCTCTTCATAGCCTCGTGATTAAGGTGCTCTAGATGATCAAATTCTAGCAAGTTTCCTCACCTAGATTTACAAATTTCTCCTATTTTTGCTTAGTTGTTTACCAATGGTGATAAATAAGAAGGTGCTTTTATTGGCAAGCAACCCATCACTGGTAGTTCTAGCCTTGGTGTATAGGACTCACTAGATGATCATGACCCTTTCTAATGATATAACTTTTGTTGCTTAAGTGAATTTGTTATGTTGTTTTCATCTTATTGTCTGAATTTGGCCCTACTTAAACCTTTGAGGGTGTGTTGTATGCTACCCATCCTTTTTTTGAATAGTGTAATAGTTTACTTTTACAAAATAATAAATAATATAACTATTATCTTTTAAAAGTATGTTTCCTAATAGTTTTGCAATTCACAAATCTGTATAAGATTTGAATTCCATTTGCCCATGTCTTTGAATTTGTTAAAAGCATTGAATAATATTTTAGTAGTTTTAGTTGTCAAAGAGGTTCAACCTTTAAAATCACATTGCATAGAAATTAGCACACTGGAGGTAATATATAAATTTTGTTTTTTTTTTTAATATACCTAAGAGGTTCCACCATCTAATCTAATGTTGTAGAAATTTAAACTAGTTAGCTATAAGTTCAACACTTCATGTATTGTTCTACTTTTTCAATTTAGTTCTATTGCATTCGCTATAATTTGATGTTTAGAATTTTTTCTTTTTAAGACTTACGCATCATAATATTTAAAATCTATAGAAATCTTCAAATTTACTTAGATTTCACATAAAAATTTAATGTCTTTGTTTAATTTTTTGAGACTAAAATGTTGGTGTGATATTGAACAATTAAAATTAAACTACTTGATTAGAAGTTGAACTATCTTTGTATTTGTATAGGAGTGAATTTGCACCCCTAATGTAAATTCCCCCCTTTTACCTCTCTCCACTTTAGAAAACCAAAGGTGGAGGCTTAATTCCATATAAGCCAATTGTTCTTATTCCACTTGGTGCTCGTTTTGAGTGTTGGTAGAGGCGTTTCCGTTGGGAACGCCCGCGCGACATGTGGACGTCCATGCAACATGCTTATGTCCCTAGCAAATTCCTGTGGTTGGAGTCTACGGAGATGTTACCCTTCCTATCGGAAGTCGAATTATAATGCCTCCCTTCATCTGGTCGACCCGAATATGGTTGTTTCTTCATCTCCCTTCTTCATATTCCTCATTCATTAATCCATTTTCATCTCTAGATCTCTAGACCAAGCTTACACAATCTCTTCACCATTCATTCACTCATCCTCAAGCATTATAGTAGCATTTTGCACTCCATAGCAGCAATCTCTTCACTCCATCACTTCAATAGAGAAAGCATAAGACAACTCCATTGCAGAAGAGGCTTGAGTTCCTCTCATTTTCTCCCCCACTAGCCTTGAGTGCTTTGGGTGGAGGTGGTAAGCTCCTCACTCATCTTCTATATTACTTGGTTGAGTTAGCACATTACTATTTTCTAGTGTTTTGTATACTTTGCTTGTATTTCCTTCTTTATCGCTTTATTTCTATATCATGGAAAAATTGGTTGTCGGTGGAGGTGGAAACACCAAAATGGGGGTCTGACTGAGGCAGACCCCTAAACAGCACCCCGACATTTTCCCTCTTTTCTATGTGTAGGTGCAGATATCTTGGAGCGAGCTACAAACAAGTTATTGTGTGAGATCGTTTACATCACCCTTGTGGTAATATACTTCTTTTATCACATTTGTCTCTATATTTTGCAGTTCATAGTGTTATTTTGCACCTTTAGAAACTCTTAACTAGGTTGTTAGCTCATTTCATAGTGGTCAGACCTTGTCTCCCTGGTTTTCTGGTCGTACGGATGCCAACGCACCTGAAAGACACTAGCACACCTCGTTGTCGTCTCAGAACCACACTTTTTTCCTCTGAAAGGGAGCTATCCAAGACATAGATTTGACCCTAGAAACCGACTCGCCTAGTCTCCTTTCAACCTTCAAGTTTGCAGAGTGATCAAAGGACCCCACAGTCCTCATCATTCTCATCCCGCCTATCCTAACATTCCTTTAAACTGATGTAAGTTAGGGAAGCCATACTACTCTCAGCCTTTTGTGACCTAGGGCCTTGCAGTGGTTGGTCCCCCTCTCTTATAGTATTCTATAAATTTCTCTTTGTTTACAACAATTTGAATGCATTTGCTACAAATTTTGTCATATATTTAAATGTAGCCTTAAATCTTTTTAAATATTTGCATATCATAAAATGTGAGCGCAAAATCTATTCCTTGAGATTTTTGGATTTTATAAAACTTTGTGTAAACTCTCTATCTCTTTTAGTAGGATCTAGGTTCAACTTATGGCATGAAACTCAAACAATTAAAATTAAATTGTTCAACTATGTTGAGGTATTGTTGCATTCTTTAAGGTTTTTCTTCTTTGACAATTGAAATGTATTTATTCTAAATTTGATTGCTTTGAAAGATGTGCAAGTATTACTATAGCTTTCAGTGGTTTAAAACATTTGCAAGCAATAAATATGTGAAGGATTGGAATCTACTTATTATCTTCGAATTTGCTATAACTTTGCATATATTTGCATAGACTTTGAATCTCTTGAAGTAGGGAAGTTTGAACTTACAACCTAGTGTCAAATGGTGATAGTTAGAACTATTTGGTGATAGGTTGAAACAGAGTATGCATTTTAAAGGTTATGCTTTGTGGCAATAATTACATTAACTTTGAATTCCTTTCTTTGAATATTTACAAATATTCTCAAAGTATATCTCTTAAGATCTTCAAACATTCTAGAATATGGTATACTTTTGTATTTCAACATCAAGCACCCTTCTCTTAAACATAATAAAATGATCTTATTGTTGTGAAAAGTATGCATACATGTAGTTTATTTACTGATGTAAAAAGGCCAATTCGGTTGTGGGAATGTTTCACCTTTATGGTTTGCAATGTGAAGCAACATTTAAGTCAACATGGCTCCTTTGTGAAGGCTTTTGGAGATTACATGCCATTCTCTTTAAGTCACAACCTTAATTAAAGGGACTTCCAAATTCTTGATCTTTTAAGACCTTAAAAAATTAGTTTTGTTTCTTTAGGGATTGTGTTGGGATTTGTTTATAATTGTTTTAGTTTTGGGTTGATTTTATCTTGATTTGGGAACTTTATTCATATATTTAACTGATGGTAGTAATGCTTAATCTGGTCATTGTCATAAATTTTCACTTGTCAAATATCTTTCAAATTTTTAATAGGCATCTCTAGCATCATAGTCATTTTTTAATAGTAACCACCATTTGTAAAAAACTATATAATCATTATATATCACATTAAACTTCTAATTGAAAAATTGGTTTTTTACTCTAAATGAGTGTTGTTGTTTCAAGGTGATATATTATAAAGAAGAAAACTAGTGTTAAACTATCATATTTTTGCTAATCTAGAAGTTTTTGTATAATTGTATGCATCAAATTTAAGGAACAATTGTAAAGAACTATTGCTACAACAATCTGGGAGTTTAATATAGTTTTGTAAATTAATCATTTTCTATTCTATTAAGATTTACATCATATTTTTGTTTTGTTATAATATGAAATATTTTATATTACATTTACTTCTTCATTCTAAAATCTAACTTTTGGAATTTGAGCTAGTAATCTATTTGGTGTAGTTGAGTAGGAATTTGAAAGTGATAGCAATAGGTTTGTGGCTTTTCTATCATTGGAGCAAAGGATTTTATAAGTTTACATTACCCTTTATTACTAAAGGGTAGAATTAAGTAAATGAAGATCAAATAGTCTACTTTTTTAGAAATTTGTTGGTTTTCCACTCTATTTTAAGTAGCATGATGTTTCCATTAAAAAGAGTTACGTGTTTGTTTGAATGTCAATTATAATAAAATATTTATTTTTTATTTTTTTATATCAAACTATGGCTACTAAAAGTAGTAATTTGTTTCAGCCCTAAATAATTTTGTTTAAAGGAGAGAATTATGATTTTTAGAATATTAAAATGAAGATATTTTTTATTTCACAAGATTTGTTGGATTTGGTTGAAAATGGTTGTATAGAACTTTCAAATACACAAGTTCATGCCACTTAAACTCAAGCAAAGAGATATCAGCTAAATGTGAATAGAATAAAGATTTAAAATCCATTTCTATTTTACAATAAGCTATACATGAATCAACTTTTCTAAGAATAATTATAACAGTAAAATCAAAAAGAACATGAGACCTAATATAGAATGCATTCTAAGGAATAGAAAACTTAAAAACCATTAAGCTTCAAATGCTTAAAAGAGATTTTGAAATTTTTTCATGAGTGATTATGAGTCTATATAAGAGTTTTCTACTTGTGCGATGAGATTAATAAATCAAATTGGTTCTTATGGAAATAATTTAACATATCAAATAGTCGCAATTTTTTTATATATATTTGCCTGCATATTTCGATCTTATTTTAGTAGCTATCATGAAATTGAAATATTTTATTTTATTATTTGTAAATGAGCTTATGAGATCTCTTAAAACCCTGATCAAAGAATGAATACATTGACTAAGAAAATAGTTAGAACAAATATTTTCAAACCTTAATATTTTAAAAGATAAAGTAAAGGATTAAAAAACACATCTTATTTAAGGAAACATAAAGATTTAGATGAAGAGCAGGTGCAAGTAGAGGAAGTAATAATGGATGAGGTACAAAATATCATAGCAATAAAAGAGGAAGAAATAGTAGCCACAATGAAAGAGGTAATTAAAATTGTGAGAAATCACAAGTCCAATGTTATCATTTCAAAAATCATAAATAAAATGTAATTTTAAAAAAAAAAATTACATATAATATTACAAAAGAAGTCTCCAAAAACGTCTGATATTCTCATAGTGGTTGCAACAGTCATATGATAGGGAATAAAATATATTTGTAAACATGGATGAATATGATGAAATCTCAAGTATGCCTTTTATTTATAATCTAAATATAAATACAATGAAATGTATTGATCCTTAACACTTACAAATTTATCAAAATGATAGTAAATATATGGAAATGGGAATAAAATATGCAATACCTCAAGAACACCAATATATGTGTGGAAAATTCTTTTGGATAAAAACTTCACCACCAAAAAGTGTATATGTTTGTATTAATCTCAAATATAGAGTACATTAACACAAGTTCCCCCATCAATTCAACATAATTAGAAACATAACTTGTAAATCTAACCATAAAACTACTATCTCATAGATTCAAACTAAAATCCAAGTAATCAACATGAAAGAGAGACTTCATAACATGTCTTTGTGAATTACAAGTATAATTTTACATTTCAAGTCCATTCTTATGAACTTAGTCATCCGACTTCACTAGATGACAAAATAATAACTTCTCAATTTTAATAAAACAATGACCTTTTTACACACCATCATAGATATTTTCTTGCATCTATTACAAAGTCATAGATGGTTTTTACACATCTTGCAATGTCATAGATTATCATGGATTCCCTTTTAGTTAATGTAATGTGTTGAATGATGCCATACAATTCTACTTTCCACATTATTCCCCTTACATATTCCAATTCACCTAAAGAATAATAATAAATTATAAATGTCATCAACCTTATGGTGAATAAGATATGTTAGGGTTTCTTGTGCCTGTGATCATCCTTAGCCCCTCTTGCATCATACTGCACCTTAGGCATGAGATTTTTCATTTACTTTGTGTGTACGATTGCATTTACTATGGTTTTGTCATTTTTATTATGCCTACAACCGAATCTAACCTAGTAGTTCTTGTTGGTGTTAGCAGTTTGAAGGCTCTGCTCAATGGCTTCTCTTTCGAACAAGCATCCCTGAAATTTTGTTTCAAAAGTGTTCCACGAAGTAAGTCTTTTGATTCTCCAAATCATGTGGTATTACCCATCTCGGATTTTGATTATGCATATCAATGGTTAGAGCAACATACTCTTGTTGGTTATTTTGTTGGGAGGAATCCTCCTAAAAGTGTACTTAAAGAATGGGTTCAAAAGGCTTGGGTCCCTCATGGGTTCTGCCTTGATATGGTTCAAAATTTGACCAAAGGAGCTTTTTCTTTCTTATTTTGTGGAGGTCAGTCATGTTCAGGAAATCCTGAATCATGGTCCATGGTATGTCTAGTCCTCTTTGTTGGTTTTTCTATCTTGGACTTCGGACTTCGCTGTCTCAGATGACACCAAGTTATGGGTTCAAATCTAGATTGAGTTTCCTGGTTTGCCCTTGCCTTGATTGCATTTTTGCAACATATTGCTTCCTTCTTGGGGAGGGTTATTTGTGTCAAACCAAATAGGTTCTTTCAAGCTCGCACTCAAAAGTGAGTTTGTGTCGAAGTGGACTTTTCATAGGATTTGAAAGAGTCCATTGATATTCAAATTGGCTCTTTTTAGCATACCCAGAAGGTCCTTTATTTTAATCTACAAGACACTTGCTTCAGTTGTCAGTCTGCTGACCACAAGATTAAGGATTGCCCTCTTGTAGTCCCTCATACTCAATCTCTGCCACAAGAAGTAGACAAGCCTCATTAGGTGAAAGGTGCTACCACAAAACTTGAGGAAAAATGGAAAATAATTACCAATCAAAAAAACAAGTCGAATGGCTCTGGGGCGGTTATCAAAACCCCTAAGCCGACAAAGGAAGTTTCAAACCCTTCTATGAAGGGGAAGGAAACCCAAACAATTTCTAATAGCACTCCAGCTCGACCAAGGCCTTTGGCTATTCCCCAGCCTGCCTCAATAATGATAGCTCAGCGAACTAAGTCTCCTCCCATGTCAGAAATCCATAAGATATCTAATAGTCCTTCTTGACCACTAGAAGAAGGAGAATATGTTCAAGAAAAATGGAGGAATTCATCTTCGACCATTCAGATTGGGTCAATCCTCTCTAGAAGAGCCGAACTCCAATGAAATGGTGGAGTCTCTAACATGAATCTCCTTTCAGTACAATGTTTGAGGTCTAACAAATCTCTCCAGGAAGTATTTTGTTAGGGATACTCTTTAGAAATATGCTGGTATTGATGTTTTGTGTCTTCAAGAAGTGAAAGTTGCTAGTTTTTTGCTCTCTTTAGCTTGTTGTTCTATTTGGCCAACCAGTAAAATATTTTGTACTAATCATGAGGCAGGACATGGTGGTGCAGTCACCCTTTTGTCCCCACGGTGGCACACTTGTTTGGTTGATCATGGGTCTGACCCCACACATCAGCTCATTTGGATTCTTTTGAACATTATTCCTTTGGGATTATTAATGTTTATGCCTCGAATGATGTTGTTGAAAGATCTCTTCTCTAGTGATGGATTCTTGACTCATTTCCAATTGCTACTTGGCTTCTTTGTGGGGATTTCAATATGGCAGATATGGCAACTGGCGAAAGAGAGGCCTAGTTTCACATGCGTAATAAATTGGGTCTTTAAAATCCCTATATTGGTCGTTTCCATTCTCATTCTCATTGGCACATTTCATGCAATTTTTGAGTTGGGTCTGATAAGATATTTAAATGCCTTGATCATGTTATGATCTTGGCTCAATATTTTTTCTCTTTTTCTAGTTCTTTCCCACTTCTAGTTAAGTCGTTAGTGGATGTGATGTTGTTAGAACACTTTCCCATTTTGTTTTGCATTGAATGGGAATTAAGGCAGCCTCACGCCAGTAGGACCCAATTTTTCCTAAACACCTCTCTGCTGAGTCATCAGCCCATGATGGCCCACATCAACACTATCTAGAATTTGGAATGCAGGCCACCTCACAATACTGGTTAGATTACATGGTGGAATGATGCCATCAACCATACTGCGAGGTTTCTTCGTATTTATGGGCGTCAACTGGATATCTTTTGCAAATGGTCTTCTGAAGCGACAACGTCTAACCTTTCTATTGCTACTAAGGCTTTAGCAGCTAACCCCTTCTCCCCTTCTCTGCAAGTCAAGGTTGTAGAGTTAAGGCATCAAAAGCAAGTTACTAATAATTATGTTGTCAAGGGGGTGCAAATCAAGGCCAAACTTTACTGGCTTAAAATTGGAGATCATGCCTTGAAATAAATTTTTCTAGCTCTTCGAGGTAGATATTTGTCGCCTGACATCAAGAGAATCAAAGAGGGCAATAATGTTCTTTATGAATTTCCTGATATTCTCTAGGTGTTTGTTAAACACTAAAAGTAGTTTTTCACAACCCAAGATTATACTCCTGGGCGAAATAATGCACTACAGGATTTTCTTATTGTTGTGCCAAATAGGCTTTCCTCAGCCCAAAAAGTTTTATGTGACCAATCAAGCTTATAATTGAAGATATCAAAGAAGTTGTCTACACTATGGTTGATGATAAAGGCTCAGGAATTGATGGGTTCCCATGTAATTCTACAAGGCCCTTTGGGATTGTGTGGGAAAAGATCTACATAAAGATTACCTTGAAGTGTTTCATTCTAAATCCCTAGGTAATCTTATTAACAAAGGTAACATAAAATTCATACCTGAAACTCGTGATCTCGAGGATATCTATAACTGGCAACCCATCACGATCTTCAATGTTTCCTACAAAATTATTTCCAAAGCCCTTGCTTTAAAATCCACCATCTTTTGCCTCAGATTGTGCACCCGGGGCAAACTTGATATATTAAATCTAGGTTCATCTTGGACAACATTATTGTTGTTTGGGAAGGCATGGAATAGAATAGACTTTCATACTTGCTATGCTCTCTGCATTGGGATTTGGCCCACAATTCATCCAGTCTGTGCAAATGTTGTTCTCCAACACTTCTCCTTGCCTTACCATTAATGGACACTAGTCCCAATCATTTGGTTTGCTCCACTCCATTCGTCAAGGCTACCAACTTGCCCCCTCATTTGATGTGCTAACTATTGAGGGGTTTGACTATCTTTTGGCTCACTTTGTTTCCCAGGGGCTTGTTGGAGGGATCTCTTTGCCTAACTCACCAGCTCAGCTGGTCAATGACCACTTTGTCAATGATTCCTTTCTTACCTTGATGGAAGAAGAAAATAATATCAAAGTTGCTCTTGATTGTCTTGCGACCTTCTGCTTGGCATTTGGTTTTGTCATTCAATGGTACAAAACTTTGTGTTACAAACAATTCGTTCTTCCCAGTCCTACAATCTTGTTGGAAGTGGATTGCTCCTAGCGAAATCTTTTGATTTCCTGACATCCCTTTCACCTTTTAGGCTTCCTACATTGATCTCTAGCAAGTGGTTCTATCTCGGATTGAGAAATTTTTAACTTTCTAGATAACCAAGCCGCTCTCTTGGGCAAGTAAATTTTAGGTTTTCTCAAAAGTTTTATCAGCGACTCGTGTGTATTATTCCTCATGTTGGGCCCCTTCCAAGGCCTCTTATTCTAAGCTAGAAAATCTTCTCAAAGACTTTCTTTGGGCTTCTTTTGAGAATCATCGAGGTTTTCACTATGTTTCCTAGGAGTTTTGCTACCTATCTAGAGAATTTGGTGGGATTGGCCTTCTTTCCACTCAGCTACAAGGGATTTCTCTTTGTGTTAAATGGATTATCAAAACTCTTAGTAGTGATGAGGCCTAAAAATTCCTCCTCAGGCATTGTATTGAAATGGGTTATCCCACCCACATACCTTATTGGAAGGGAATAGGCTTTTAAACCCTTCTTGTTATGAGGGAGCTAGTTCAGATCTTGGGGACCTTTGTTGCCAAAAGAATTTTGTGAGCCTGGGAGGCGGTCAAGGTTTGGATTTCATGATGGGCTCTCCTTCAATCAACATAATATTTGGTGGTCTCCTCTATTTGCTAGTGCAGGTTAGTAGTTGGCCAAGCTTCCTTTTCTTAAGGCCCTTAGGTTTCACAAGAAGGGTATCTAAACCCTTTAAGATTTATTTTATAGACGCGCCATGACTATTTTGTTGTGGGAATCTTTTTGTGCCTAGTTTGATTTTCAAAACCATGGTTGTGAAACTTACAACGGCCTGGTGAGTGCCATTCCAGCTGATATGCTTCATAAGGTGGGTATTCGTGCCACCAAGCCTTGGTGGAAAGATTGGAAATGGTATCCAAACACCACTTTCAAGAGTTACAAGCCTTAGCTTGGTTATCGATAGATTTCGCCTCAATTTCCCATTATCAATAACCAGATCCAAATATAGCACCTATAGTCCTTAGTCTCTGTTTGGCAAAAAACATTTTATGCTACTTGGTCTGCAAGTGTTGATCCAAAGCTCACCCAATTTTCTTGGTGTATTTTTTTCCAAGGCTTACCTGTGATGTCTCAACTTCCTCACTTTGGTGTCTAGGACCCTCGTTGCCCATTTTTTGGGCAAACTGAGCCATTTAAACTCCTCTTCTGGTTCTATGCCAAACCTCAATAACCATGGAATTAGATTCATGACTTCTTTAAACCATTTAGGCCAGAGCCCTTCTCTTGGCATATGGTTTTGTTGGGGGACTCTCCTAGGCTCCCTACAAAGTATACTCAGATTTGGCACACTTTCAGGGTGGAAATCCTCTTCATTATTTGGAAAGATAGAAATTTCAGCATATTTTCTCACAACCAGATTGACAAATTTGTTTCTTTTTATTCTAAAGTGATTATTTACTCTAATGTTCTTTTGCAGATTCAAGTGCAAGCTAAAAAAGTTGCACTTGAATTTTCTCACCTTCAGGAACTTTTGGACCATTGGGGAAATTCCCCTTGTACTATGGCATGTGTTCCTCCTGGTGGCACTCTCAATTTTGCAAATTTCAGAGTGCCCATATTGAAAATTTGCTTCTGCAATTTCAGAAGTGCACCTGAGAAATCTGTCTAAGTGACCTAGTTTGGAGGGTCATAACTCTGAGCCTATCGATTTTCATGCCAAACCCCTTGGTAGGATCACTCATGTGACATATGTGAGAATGCATGTCAATTTTCAGCTTCCCATAATGAGTTTTGATAGGGTTTCTTAAAGTGAAGTTGGAAGGTTTTAGCACTTTTCTGGTGCTTGCAAACTCTTTGGTCTGCAAGGTAGCCTTCTGTTTGAGCTCGCATTTTGCAACTGGTTGACTCTCAAGTCAAAATTATTGTTTCTATCTATTCTCCATGCCAACATGAACTCCCATGTCCAGTTTCAGAGCTTTATGACTTGATATGCTATTTTTACCAGGTCAAAACCAAATGCAATTTGTTTTGTTTTGCACCTGCATTTTTTGAAACCATTTTTAGAGGTCAACTTTGACACTCGATATATTTTGATCAATGATGATTCAAGAGAATTAATTTTGCGCACGTGTTCACTGTGCCGAAATGATCTATTGTATCCAGTGGTAGCTCGCCAGGAGTTGATTTGGTATTTTTTCAATGAGGTGATTTAGTGACTTTTAATTGGTTTTGAACAGGTACAGTTTCAGAAAAATTCTACTAAGTAACTTTCCTGATTAATATCTTTCACCTCATGACCCATTTCTTTGAACCGTCTTTTGCATTGCATTCTTGGATCACAATTCTACACGCCTACAAGTTTTAGTGATTTTGAGAGGTCGTTTGATTGGTTTTCCAGAGCAATTCCAGAGCCCGCCTTGCATGTTTTGACCACTGTGCAAAAATGCCTAAAAGCAAGTTTTAATCAAAACCCAGTTCATGTTTTTAAATGCACTCAGAAGTTGTGTTAAGTTAATTTGAATAGAAAAGTTTTCTGAAAAAGAAAAAAACAATTGGTCGAGCCCACAGGGGACCCAACATGTGACATGATTTGAGAGATCTTAGTAGGATATGCTTTAAGTAAAAGGGGTAGACATGCGAAATGTTGTAGTCTTTCTGAGTACATTGTTTAGAGTTCAAATATACGGAAGGGTATCCAATTACAATTTCCCTCAACATTTTAAAAGGTGAGCATGGTTCAAGTTTCATATGATAACCTTTTAAGAGGGCTACCATCAGCGAGTATTTTGCACCAGGATATTGTGTATAGGCAAGGTTGGTCGCTAGCTTGGCTCAAACTAAGTATGAGGAGAAAACCAGTGTGCATAATCTAAAAGATTCAAGTGCAGAAGAGGACAACCATTTAACAAGTTGAAAGAGGCTCGAACCAAAGGAGATGGAATTAACAGGCATGAGTAGAGAAGTAGGGCTGCTCAAGACTTGAGTGTGATTTGTACACTTGCAGTGAATGCAAGATTAATCTATTGAAAAGGCCTTAGAATTTTTTTAACAAATTTAATTGGTGGCTATACTACATTCCCTCATTTCATGCCAAAGACAGAGGAGCGAGCCTACACCTGTAAGGAGTTTCCAACGCCATGGGGAGAATTATTGTTTGAAGGTTTTTCACCTTGGTGATAAAACCTTCATCTCATCACATGATAGTTTTTGCACACGAAGGATATGAAATGTCTTTGCTACATCTGATATGTCATCGAATAAGCTTAAAGGGATCACCATGAATGCATAGAGGAGGGGGCACCATCATTCGAGCAAAAGGATGGTATTTTATGTTGGTTTTTCTAGACATTCTCCATGGCTGCCATGAATGCATGAGGAGGATTTGCAAAATGCCAAGTGAAAGAAGATTTAGGGAAAACTTGCCAAACGAACGGACTCCCAATGAGAATTAGGATTTTTACACCCATCGCCCCACTTTGGTCTTGCATTATGTTTCCATTTTGAACCAGCAATGCGCAAGAACACGGTGATGTCCATCGCCCATCACCAGTTTGCTCCCCTTATTTCCACTTGAATTTGAGATGAGCGCTCATCGGGAGTTTGTTTCAAATATTTCCCCTTCAACAAGCGATGGGAAATTCTTGGAATAAAAAGTGGTGGGACCATTAACATGTAATTGATTTTTATTTAAAATTGAAAAATCAATTCAAGATGATTTAAGTAATGAAGGCATGGGTAATCGATTTATCCACTAATGTGAAATTGAAATTTTCCAAATAAAGTTAAAAACTTTGTGTTGGGTATTAAAGCAAAAGTATTTCACGTTGTTGGACGATGAAGGTGAATGCAAGACAAATGTGGATTTTCCTAAATGAGGACTTTTTTCACCATGAAGGTAAAAATTTTGAGTTGCACGTAAAGACAAAGGGTAAAATGCTTCTACAAATGGAAAAGAATTGTTGCAGCCTGGGTAAAGTGGAGGTGAATATTTTCAATTTGGTGGGAAATTTATGTTGTGAAGGAATAAAATTCAATCAAAATTTATTCTGAAATGAGGGCCAAATTAAAATGAAATGTAATTTTCCAATAGCCTAATGCTTGTTTGCTCCTTTTTTGTATAAAAGGGAATTCAGGGCTATATTGCAGGGGTCTTTGGTTGAGGTCTGGGTCAGAATTGTGTTAATCAAGAACACAAAAAATGCATGTACAGTCCATATTTTAGAGTATGGAGTAGATGTAGTGCTCAATTTTAGTCAATTATGTGGTTTTTGAACATACCTGAATAAAAATGCTAACCTCTCAAGCCTATTGTCTCTCCATTTTGATATTTTGCATGAGTTATTAATGGATTTGGATCAAGGATATGTTCACTAATTATCCTTTGTCTTCCAGTTTGATATATGATTTAATTGTTGCTTTGAACTAATGGATGAGTTAAATACTTTGATTAAGTCATAGATTCATGCTTGTGTCATGTGGATTTAGTAAGTAGTCACAAGATTTTTGGGTGTTAATGTGTACATTGTAAGGCAATTGCAAAGATTATGGATGTTCAAGATTAAATCTGCCTTGTAGTTCAATTCATTATGTTTTGACTCCTAACCCTTGGGTATGGCACTAGTCTTGACTATTACATACACTTTTCTTACCTCCATTATTTCAATTCTAGAACAAATCTCATAAATATACATTCATTTGATCTACCTTGGATGATGTTTGGTACTATTTGTTATTCTTGAAGGATTTCATCAATTTAATCCCTAATGAGAATATATTTGCTCAATATGCAATGTATAAGTACATTGTGAAACTACCCTCTCGAGTTTTCCAGAGCCCGAAGTGTAGGAGGAAAGCTAAATTGATTTCCCTCATTCATTAGCCCACCCTCGTTAAGGTTGCTAACCATTGGAATTGGAAAATCTATAGGTTACCCTGAAGAGTTGGCTGTTTTTTTTTTTTAAAGAGCTAACAGAATGGCGACTTTGCTAGGGAGAAATTTGAATCTCCAAGTGCAGACTAATAATTCACAGAGTCAAGTCATTTGCTAGTCTGAACATTTGGTTCAAATATTGAAGGAATTCAAACCTCGAGAGGAAATTGTTGCAGTGAGCCTGAGAATTTCATGAGTTGTGATGCTCTGCTGGTGAAAAGAACTCATAAATAAATTCATCTGTGAAAGGGATTCATATTGTTTGAGGCGCAGTCCTCTATGAAGAGAGGTGGTGACTCTGTCAAAAGAACCTGATGAAGATGTGAAGAAAAGGTTCCAAATCTACAATATTTCCAGTCAGGAAGAAATTTGTAGTAGTTGCAACATTTCCAGGTATTCCTCACTTTTGGTTTTCAGGAAACTTTTGTATGAAAACCATGTTTTAAAATATTAAAAGAAATTTCGTTCCCTATTAGGTGAAATAGCACTAAGAAAGGGAGAGGATGGTAACATTAAGTTTGCATAATCCTGAATTATAGTTTGCAGCTTATGTATTATGCTGAAAGTATGCTTGTTCTTGAAATTTTCCCACTAAATGGATCTTAGGCTTAGATGCATTTGAGTTATGCATTGTGATATTTTAAGGTCATAATGAAAGCTAGAAATAGGACAGTGAATGATCAACTGCAGAGTTGATATTTAAATTTTGAAAGAAATATGTTAAAATGCATCAATCTATACATCCTTGTATGGTTTTTGGTGCAACCATAGTTTGTGATCAGTCCCAGCTAGTTTGTTAGAGAAGTTTCAGCACCGAAAGATACAGAGCCATCAATTTCAGTGAGACCAGTGGTCACCCGAATGTCATTCCAGCTAAAGTTGGAGATAATTTACCAAAATTCACTGGTGATAAATCTCAATTAGCAAACAAGCACCTGCAAGAATTCAACAATGTGATGGATGACTATGAGATAGATCACGAGGATGTTATCATGAGGTTATCTATTCAGTCCTTAAGAGGAGATGCAAGAGATTGGTTCTCTTATTTACCATTATCCTCTATATATTCTTGGGAGGAATTTAAAGCAATGTTCATGGAGCAGTTTGGTGAACGGATTGATCCAATCTTGATAAGAAAAAATTTCATGAACATGGAGAAAGGAGAAGATGAGTTGGTCCCTTCATTTAATCTTCGGTTCTCAAAGATAATAAGAGAGATCCCTGCAAGTATAAGACCAAATGATACTGAATGTTTGGTCGTGTACTTAGGAGCATTTGGCAAAAAGATGAGTTATCTATTAAGAGACAAAGAACCTACAACCATACACCAAGCATATCAGATTGCTATAGATATTGAGAACAACTTTAGGTATTCAATTGTGAAAGGACATAGGGCTATGAGTGTTGGTCATCCTAACACACTTCAAGTGAATAGAACTCATGGATTAGACAATAAAAATGCTTGTCAGGATGGTAATGTTGTTGTTGATCCAATTTCTCCATTATCACAACATGTTGGGCATAGTGGGTTACATGTTAAATGTCATCACAATTTGAGCAATGTTGATCAAACATATTTTGTTCAAGGATTGTCTAAAATGAAGAGACACACGAAAGAATCACCACATGATTTGTTCTCAACGTTTTTGCAAAGCCTTGTTGAAAGTCCCCATAAATTTCAGACCTAAAGATTTAGTGTGTATTGATTTGTTTTGTGAGATTTATGAATCTAGGTTGAATACTTTGCCAGAGGATTTGAAGCCACGTAGCTTTGATCAAGTTCCTGATTGGATAGAGATTGTAGAATCAGCCAAATGTGGTTATGCACAAAAGGAGAATTCTCAAAACCAAGATAGTCGTTGTTCTTCTGAGGAAAATAAAACAACAATGCAAGCAAGTGAAGAGAATATGTCAGAAGATGAACATTGTAACCAGCTTACAATCAGTGCATGTGCATATCCTTGCAACAGTGAGGAATATGAAGATACATGGGATGACAACATTGAAGTAAACATGCAATAATGCTTCTCTTGTGATACCCCAAATGATAGAGAAGTGAATGAGATACAAAGTGCTATTCCATGTCATGTTGTGATCAACGATTACAATGCATGTACATTGTTGATATCTCGTTACAAACCAGTGATTGTGATCCTAAAAGTATAGCTTCTAGAATTCATTTTGAAGATTTTGAATATGGATTGTGTAGTGATGTTTTGTCTTGTGGTGAGAATCATGATGAGGTTGAAATTTTTGATTGCTCCTCTGTAGATTTTGATTGCTTTTCTCAGGATGATATGGAAGCATGTTCCTCACTTGAAGAGTGCAATGGTGTAGATGCTCTTGATGTCACTTGTCCACGAGTGAAGGAACAAATTGCATGTGGTGAATACCTGGGATGTACTCCAATTTTTATGTTAATGAAGCATGTTCATTGTGCGAATGATGCAATTTTTGAAGATAAGGAAATGTGTGTTCAGTATGCTGATTCAGAACATAATGTTGAATATGATGAAGATGTTGATGAGTGTGCTTATGCCCCTTCTCTTCATGATTATTTATATGAAGCAAAGATGGAAGTTTTTGTGATACATGAAGAGAACCATGATGTATATGATGGTAAAATAGGGGATTCAATTGGGGCTGATCAAATAGCATATTGTGAGAAGTATACGGATTTTGAGTCAACACTATCACCTATGGATCATATTGAGAAGCTTGCAGATTCATATGACAATAAAGTTTCAAATTGTGTTGATGCTACAAAAAATTTTGATCCATGTTCCAAGTAGTTAAGAAATGAACATGAAGGTAAATCTCTCAATAGTGAGTGTATGTTAGCGGTCCCTCATCAAATAACATCTACCGGAAGAGATCAAGTTGAGTCTTAGACCATTGATCCTCCATGTGTATTTTCATCTCATGAATTGAATCAAGATGTTTGTTGTCCTCTTGTTCACTGTGACTTGAATAATTCTGATTTGAAATCATTTGCATCATATGAGTGTGATGGTGATTGGGATAATACTAACAATTTTACTCAAGGAGAATGTGGAAGTGTTGAGTATCCTTATGCTCTACTTGCACAGGGAATTGATTATGATCACTTTCATTTTTCTACCCCAAATGATTTGACTAGAGTTGCAACGGAGTCATTTATTATATGGGAAGATGAGATTGATGTAAAAATATTTGATAGTGCTTGTTCACCAATGGTTGATTTAAATGAGAATTTTTTTAATCATGTTGATCCAGAATCCATCCCAATATCCATGAGATGTTTCAGTGACTCTGAGAAGTCTTTAGACCATGAATTTTTAGATTTGAATGTTGACAAGTTAGTTGGTAAAGTGGCAAGTGATTCTAAGTACGAGTGCCTTCTTGTTGATCTCAATAACATCGAAGAGAGTCACAGTTATTAATCTAAAACCATATATGTTGCTGGTAATGTGGGAATAGTTGATCACTTGAAAATCAATGACATTGATGAAGTACTTTGCAACTGTGATTCAAATCAAGAAAGTGTCTCTGACAAAGGAAGTTTTTTGTGAAGATTTGCATAATGAGATAAACTCATATTTGTTTAAGCCAATTCTTGAAGTTGTCTACATAGATTTGAATTGTGATTTTAAAGTTGAATCAGATTGTATCTTTGAATCGGAATTGGAAATGTTCACTTCTGATATGAAAAATGGTGATCCAAGTATGTTTTACTTGGAAAACATAGAAGTATGCAATAGAGTGTCTAAATTTGAGAACTTGGACCTAACCTCTTGTAGGTGTAATATGATGCAGTCGCAAGTTGAAACAATGTATAATTGTTTCTCCTTTAATACACCTGAGGATTCTTTGTATAGTTTGCAGCCTGATGTTCATGATAAATCTAGGATTTGTGTACAAGCTTTTGGTGAAAGAACTACTGGCAAAAACTATGTGATGGATTATGAATGTTTCCAATTTTCATTTCAATTAGAAGAGACCTCAAAGGAATGTGTTAATGAAGAATATAATGGAGAATGTTGCATTCAATATGTATGTGCCTCATATGATAAATATAACACATGTCTATCATATCATGATGGGGATTTTTAGTGTAGGTGTTATTGCAAAATATAGGTCAACAAAGATATTCATGATAGTGGAATGTATAGTAGAATGGGAAGAAATGCCAATGGTAATGTTTATGATCAGATTATTCTTAATAATATTTTCAGATTGATCAAGTTGCTATGTGATGAAAATCATACATTTGACAGGGGGAGGATTTGGTTTTACCTTTTTTGGGGGCCCATCGCCACCAACTGAAGGACATATCTAATTTTTACCCAATGGAGTAGAAACCAGGTTTGCTTCTACCAGAGATCTGGAATCTTGCTATGCCCACAAGGGTCATACATCCCCAGTCGGATCCAATGGTGGCACTGTCAATTTTGCAAATTTGAGAGTGCCCATATTGAAAATTTCCTTTTGCACTTTTAGAAGTGCACCTAGAAATCTGCCTAAGTGACCTAGTTTGGAGGGTCATAACTTAGAGCATGTCGATTTTCATGCAAAACCCCTTGGTGGGCTCACTCATGTGACGTATGTGAGCATGCACGTTAATTATCAGCTTCCCATAATGAGCTTTGACAGGGTTTCAAAAAGTGAAGCTGGAAGGTTTTAGCACTTTTCTGTTGCTTGCAAACTCTCTGGTCTACAAGGTAGCCTCCCGTTTGAGGTCACATTTTGCAACTGGTTGATTTTCAAGTCAAAATTATTATTGCTCTCTATTCTCCATGCCAATATGAACTCCCACGTCCGGTTTTAGAGCTTTATGAGTTGATTTGCTATTTTTACCAGGTCAAAACCAAACGCAATTTGTTTTGTTTTGCACCTGCATTTTCTAAATCCATTCTGAGAGGTCAACTTTGACCCTCGATATCTTTTGATCATTGATGATTCAAGTGAATTCCTTTTGTGCATGTGTTCACTGTGCCAAAATGATCTACTGTGTCTAGTGGCAGCTCGCCAGGAGTTGATTTGGTATTTTTTCAACGAGGTGATTTCATGACTTTTAATTGGTTCTAAACAGGTGCAGTTTCAGAAAATTTCAACTAAGTAACTTTGTTGATTAATATCCTTCACCTCGTAACTCATTTCTCTGAACCGTCTTTTACACCAAGATATTGTGTATAGGCAAGGTTGGTTGTGAGCGTGGCTCAAACTAAGTATGAGGAGAAAACCATGCACATGGTTGCATATAGTTAAAGGTTTTATTTGCAAAATACCAGCGTGCATAATCTAAAAGATTCAAGTGCAGAAGAGGACAGCTATTTAACAAGTTGAAAGAGGCTTAAACCAAAGGAGAGGGTAGTAATATGAATCCCCATGGGATAAAGTCACTACACTATTTAATCTTGCTAGATCGTTTGAACAACAACATGATATTGAATGGCGACTCTGTTAAGGGGCATTGCACTCTAATTGAAGACTCTACAGAAATGGTTATGCAGAACAAATAAGATATAAAAATTGGAGTTGTTGAAGGGGTGCGGCCTGGAGTAGAGGAGTATGGGCGTCCTTCAAAGAGTTTCCAAAAGAATATGGTCAATGGAACACCATCATTGAATGAAAAGGGTACTGCAAAGGGGTAACTTGCAGGCACAAGTAGAAGAAGTAGGGCCACGCAAGACTTGAGTGCAGTTTGTACACTTGCAGTGAATGCAAGATTGATATGTTGAAAAGGCCTTAGAAACTTTTTAAAAAATGAAATTAGTGGATGTACTACATTCCCTCTTGCCATGCCAAGGAAGGAGGAGCGAGCTTGTGCCTGTAAGGAGTTTCCAACACCATGGGGGGAATTATTGTTTGAAGGTTTTCCACCTTGGCGTGAAAACCTTCATCTCATCACATGACAGTTTTTGCACATGAAGGATATGAAATGTCTTTGCTACATCTGATATGTCATCGAATAAGCTTAAAGGGATCGCCATGAATGCATAGAGGAGGGGGCGCCACCGTTCGAACAAAAGGATTGTATTTTATGTTGGTTGTTGAGGATATTCTCCATGGCTTCCATGAATGCACAAGGAGGATTTGCAGAATACCGAGCGAAAGAAGATTTCGGGCGAACTTGCCAAATGAATGGACTCTCGATGAGAATTAGGATTTTTACCCCCATCGCCCCATGCTGGTCTTGCATTTTGTTTCCATCTTGAACCAATGATGCACGAGAACCTAGCAGTGGCCATCGCCCATCGCCAGTTCGCTCCTCATATTTCCACTTGAACTGGAGTTGAGCACTCATCGGGAGTTTGTTTCAAATATTTCCCCTTCAACAAGCGATGGGAAATTGTTGGAATAAAAATTGGTGGGACCTTCAACATGTAATTGATTTTCATTTAAAAGTTAAAAATCAATTCAAGATTATTTAAGGAATGAAGGCACGGGTAATCGATTTATCGAATAATGTGAAATTGAAATCTTCCAAATAAACTTAAAAACTTTATGTGTTGGGTATTAAAGCAAAATTATTTCACGTTGCGGGACGGTGAAGGCGAATGCATGACAGATGTGGATTTTCCTTAATGAGGACTTTTTTCACCATGAAGGTAAAAAATTTAAGCTACATGTAAAGACAAAGGGTAAAATGTTTCTACAGATGGAAAAGAATTGTTGCAACTTGGGTAAAGTGGAGGTGAATATTTTCAATTTGTTGGGAAATTTTCTGTTGTAAAGGAATAAAATTTAATCAAAATTTATTCTAGAATGAAGGCCAAATTAAAATGAAATGTAATTTTCCAATAGTCTGATGCTTGTTTGCTCCTTTGTTGTATAAAAAGGAATTCAAGGCTATTTGGCAGGGGTCTTTTGTTGAGGTTTGGGTTAGAATTGTGTTAATCAAGAACATAGAAAATGCATATACAATTCATATTTTAGAGTATGGAGTAGATGTAGTGAGTTTAGTCAATTATGTGGTTTATGAACATACCTGAACAGAAATGTTAACCTCTCAAGCCTATTGTCTCTCCATTTTGATATTTTGCATGAGTTATTAATGGATTTGGATCAAGGATCTATTCATTAATTATCATTTGTCTTCCATTTTGATATATTATTTAATTGTTGCTTTGATCTAATGGATGAGTTAAATGCTTTGATTAAGTCATAGATTCATGCTTGTGTCATGTGGATTTAGTAAGTAGCCACAGGATTTTTGGGTGTTAATGTGTACATTGTAAGGAAATTACAAAGATTATGGATGTTCAGGATTAAATCTGCCTTGTAGTTCAATTCATTATGTTTTGACTCCTAGCCCTTGGATATGGCACTAGTCATGTCTGTTACATACACTTTTCTTACCTCCAGTATTTCAATTCTAGAACAAACCTCATAAATATACATTCATTTGATCTACCTTGGGTGAAGTTTGGTACTATTTGTTATTCTCGGTTGTAGATGTTTAAATTCTCTCAAGGAAATGCCAATTTCTTGAAAGATTTCATCTATTTAATCCCTGATGAGAATATATTTGCTCAATATGCAATGTATGTGGAAATTGTTTGAAGGAATGTTATACATACATTGTGGGATTACCCTCTCGGGTTTTGAAGAGCCCGAAGTGTAGGAGGAAAGCTAAATTGCTTTCTCTCATTCATTGGCCCACCCTCTTCAAGGTTGTTGACCATTGGAATTGGCAAATCTATAGGTTACCTTGAAGAGTTGGCTGGTTTTTTTTTTAAAAGAGCCAACACCTCCCTCTCCCACTTATTCTCGGGGCTGATGGAAAAGTGGCTCTCCCAAGGATTTCTGCCCCCATTCTCAAGCTCCTCCTCGTCGCGGCTCTTACCCTCACAAGTTGTTGTCCTCTCCTCCTTTGAGGGCTGACGTAAGGTAGCCTTTTGGAGGAGTGGCGGGGGGTGGAAGTGGTGCTTCTAGGTCTGTCCTTTCACTAATGCTCCTAGAGGCAGTTCTAGTTGGCTTTCTGATACTTCTAAGTGGCTCCCACGATTGGATTTGGAAATTTCACCTCGTCGTGAAGATAAAGATAAAGATACTGAGAAAAATGATGACAATTGGGCTCCCCCTAATGTCACTCTAGACCCCGCTAATTTATGGGGAAACCAGATGATAGGGACCCACCACCCTCTACTAGCATTGCTATGGCTGCTCGATGGCCTTTTTATTTTGATGTTATTGTAATGTTTCCTACTTTCTAGGCTCTGCCCATGTGACTTTGGCTTTCTAGGCATGGCACATCTATCTTTCAAGGTGTGCCTTCTTACCACCCAACCTTTTTTTGTGAATATGTATGATTCTCTTTCATTGATGTATATACTAATGCCTATTCATAAAAAAAAAATGATCAATATATTAGATGATTTAGCTAATAATAGGATCATAACTAGTAGGAAAACCCTTAGGCATGATTATAATGGACATAACATTGAGGAAAGTATTGATATAAGAAACATGGATACATCTAAGTATTTGCAAGAAGAAAATGTAGACATGAATTTGCATCTACTTCCACATTGAAGAAACCGAAGGGGAAACCAACATAGCGATTCTCCTTAATCTCTAGGAATTGAACAAGAAGTAGAAACTTTTTTCTATGATACTAATACAACTACTCAATCAAAAAATGATTTTAGGGAGAGAGAATTAGATTAGTACATAGATCTTATTAACCACCTTAGAGAAAATTAGTGTGAGATAGAAGCACCAATTGCATTAGGATAATCTCAACTTGCTCAACAATAGAATGTAAATCAGAATGTTACACAAGATATTCCAAATCAACAAGTACCTAATGTGTAATTAATAGAATATATAGCCTCCGAATAAAAAACATAGGAAAAAGTGTGGGGACTAACCAAAGAAGAGAATATTAGAGATACATTCCAATGAGGTAGTCATTCTCGGGTTGGAAAGATATAGACAACTAGAATTTTATGGGATACCAAGTTATCATAATCTCATTCCAAATGATATTGAGGGAAATGTTCCAAGATTTCTTGAGGTAACAATGTTTTCACTAGTAAGGACCACTTGAGACACTTCATTGATGTTATAGAAAAATATGAAATTGAGAATGAAGATGCCATGATGAAATTACTTATGTAGTCACTAAAAGAGAGTTTCAAAGAATGGTATATAATCTTACCAGATAGTAGCATAGACTCATGGGATGATTTTATAAGAATTTTCAAATTGTAGTATGGTGAAAGAGTGGATCCAATTTTTGCAATCCATGAGCTCACTACCATCAAGAAATTGGTTAATGAAATGGTTGTTTATTTCAAAAAAAGGTTCAATACGAAAATGAGAAAAGCGCCTCCTCAAGTAAGGCGAAATGAACCTATGTGATTTGTTCTTTACTATAGAGATTTTATTCAAAATTGGGATATTTCTTAAGGGACAAGAATCCTCAAACACTAAAAGAATCTTACACCATGGCTATCAACATGGAGATAAGATTGAGGTAATCTAGTAAAGATGGTAAAAGAGTTGATCTAAAACTTAAAAATCTAGGTGCAACAACTTCTAACAAGCCCCTCATTATTGAGGATAAATTGGGTAAGTTAATAGGAACCAGGAAGGATCTCTCATACAAGGTTACAAATAATGAGAAAGCTATGACTTTTCCACTACTACACACTTCAATGAGGGTCAAATATTGCATAATAGACCTTGTAATTATGATTGGTCTAGAAAACTAGGGTCAAATAGAAAGAAAGCTATCCCAAGAGATATTGACCAAGGATACCAAGAAAGACACATCCTTGATCCCTTGAGGAAGGATCACATGAAGCTCCAACAAGATTCATTCTATTGTGATATTTTTTATTTACCTAATGATCAGTCAAAAAATTTTGTTGCTAAAACACTTCAAGAAGATTATTATGAGGATGTCAATGTTGATCAATTGGATGTAGAACCCGAGTATTATGAGGATACCAATGTTGGTCAATTGGATGTATATGAGGGTAGGGAACTTTTTTGGTATGATCATGACACTCTTCGTGTTTCTTATGAGATCCCAAACAAAAATTTGAATCATCCCAAGGAACAAATGAGGCAATGATATAAGACAAAAAAAATTCTAATGAATACATCAAGGCTCTCATCGAGGTTGTTGTCATTCAAGTCCAAAGTGATTACCAACTAATAAATAGACAAGTAGGTGTCAAAGACCAAGCTGGAAATGTGGCTACTCCTGATGCACCATCCACATAAGTAGGAAAAATTAAACATAGGGATGATAGTGCAACGAAGAATTCAAAAAAAATTGCAAATAAATCAACCCCTAGAGTGAAAATGCATTTTCCAAGTACATCCCTAAAACAAAAGTATGTCCTAAAGAAAAAAATTGGTTATGTCCAAAAAGGAAACATTGATAACCCCAAATAAAGGCTAGATGATGGAGAAATTGATGACAAGCATATAAGGTGGCAAAGAGAGTTGAATGGGTAGTCAACACAAAGAAATTTGTTTCAAGGCACAGTTAGGTGTTTCCTTTCATCCCTAACACTAATAGTGTGGTAATTCGAGATTCTCCACTACTTCATCTACATACTAGCCAATTGATATGGCTCAAGAATTGAGCCAGTTGAAATTCCAAGTGCTTGTTAACAAATTTATAAGGATCTCTGAATAGACAGATGGAATTGTTGTATCTCACTAGGTACCCATACTATCTTTAGTTAATATAATGAATCAACTGATGTCAGTCAAAGTGGTGTTGAAGATACTAACATCTGGGATACACTTAAGATATAGTTGGTAATTGTGTCTACATGTAGAAAATAGGTAATTGACCCATTTTACACTTCTTTTTTGATTAATGGTTGACTAGTACACAATTCCATGCTAGATTTTATGACATCTATCAATGCAATGCTAGTGGAAGTCATGAAACAACTAGTCTTGCAAGTCACAAAGTCATACAAAAATATTTTGTTAGGATCCTCATGAAGTAAATATAATTGTAATATTAAATTATGTTGATGTGCAACTTACTACATACCCTGGTAAAAAAAATTCAATAGATATTATTATAGTTGATTATTTAGCTAAGTAGGGTATGTTGTCCAAAAAGTGGACAACCTCGATTGGTGGTAGCATCCAAATGGACCTATCCTATGCTACCATATGATTGCATTGGAACAAATTCCAATTACATATGGAAAAGAAGATGTTATAGATTACGGAGAATCTTGATGAAGTAACGATGTATATTTTTTATGAGAAATAAATAGGCTCTAATAACAATAGTTGGGAAATTCAATCTCTATATAAATATGACTTCAATGGATAGGTTCAAGGCTTGGACTTGTAGTGTCAAAAATGTCACCGACAACATTTTCACATTTGTTGGGGGCCTCCTTATAAAATTGAGCTTAATGATGCCTTTACTTAGTGTTGTAATGTGTTTAAAACACTCACATTAGGTCTTGGGCCCTTGAGAACTAAATAAACTTAATTGCACTTTATTTAAGGTGTTATAAAGTGTTGTAACACACTTTCACACTTTTCTAAGGTTTTCATTATTAATTGTGCTTCTTTATGCTTTAATTGGCCTTATTGTGCATCCATTAGCCTCATTTAATGTATCTTTTCGAGGATGATCCTGACATAAATCAATTACCAATCATAATTCAAGTGTTTTCAAGTTGTGTGGCCCAGATTTGGTGGTCTGGGACTCATACACCACCTTGGGCATATGGGTCCCACCTAGTGTTTTGGGTCTCGATCTGGTTTCACAGCATTTTAAGAATTTTTGTATTTGGTCCCATAAATTATGCCTAATGGGACTCATACGCCACCTTGGGAGTATGAGTCCTATGTGCACCAAAATTAAAATTAATTCAAATTCTTGGTGGGATTTTATCCTCCTAGATCTGATGCCAGCTTGTAGTATTGTAATTTTGAGAATTCTTGCATAATTAAGTATAAATATAAGTTTCTTTCACACAGTTTCTCCTAACAAGCATTCAATTATTCATCCTTATAGCAAGTTTGAGTTCACAAGAGCATTCAAGTGTTTACAAGAGCATTCAAGAATATTCAAGGACTTATTATCAAGCATTTTAGAGCATTATTCAAGAATCAAGCATCATGTCAAAGTCTTCATGCATCATATTTGTTTCAGAGCTAACAATTGTGATATAGGGTTTTATGATTCAAGACAGCATTCAATTCAAGATCCATCCCATTCAAGCAAGATTCAAGATATACATCCATTGGAGCCACTTCATACATGTTTGCAGCCTTTTATTGTTATGATTTGGTGACTTGCAACATCATATTTTTTTCATTCATCATTGTCCATTCCTATTTCATTTCAAGGTCTGATTACCAAAACGGGGTTTGACGAAGGAAAACCTCTATCCACTAACAAAACAAATTTTTTCCCTCTCTTTAGTGTGTGATTTAGAAGTTTAGGTTGAAGATACATTAAGGAGCAATTTTGGAGAAAGTTGTCAAAGTGCCTAAAGTTGTCAAAGTTGGCACCTTGCATTGGAGATACTTGAAAGATTCTTATAGGTTGCAAATTGAGGTTTCAAATCCAGAAATCAATCAGGAAGTGAAGAATAGACCTTTAAGACCAGATTCAAATATTGAAGCTTAATAAAACCCTAACTGGACTGATACGTCAGTTCTAGCTTATGAGTCAAAATTTAGGTTTTTATAGATTCGAATACCCATTTGCCAGATTCTTGTTCTTGAACAAAAACCTAGATCTAGGACTGATTCACCCAGCCTAGCGTCTGAGTTTGAGTTAGCATTAAATTCATTGTTTTCAGCATTTAAGAGCTCCATCCTATCATCTTCTAATTTCTAGGTGCACATATTTCATCTTGCAACATTTTATTCATATTTTCATGTATTTTAAGGTCACTTAGTTAAAGATTACATCATACTAGGTTTTAGCATTTTGACTTGCATTGTATTTGTCTTTCCAAGCCCTAGCTTGGTGGTGAACTCCTCATGAATTTACAATCAGTCCCTATAACAACCCTATAGTAAGATCTCTTTCTCCTTTGCATACTTGAGGTTGAGATCTCTAGGGTTTGTTCTTGAATGAGAGTGTTAAGTTTTGTTATTCTAGGTCTCAATCAAACAAAATTCTTCCTTTCATTTTGGTGAACCTGCATTTAGAACATCATAATTCTAATTTGGATTTCATCATCATCTTAGATCTTGCTTGCATTAACATTGCATTAGGATTTACATTAGTTAATTGGTATTCTAAGGTTTCTAATTTTGCATTAGTGAAAGTGCATATAGATTGCATTTTTGCATCTCAAATCATTGAAAATCATATAAAAAATACATTTGTACTTAGGTTACAGATCTTGCAACATAAAAATCATAAAAATTAATTGAAATTTTCTAAAAATAATTTAAAAAATCCTCATTGGGACTCATACGCCCCTCTGAGCGAATCAATCCCAATGTAGATTCTGCATTGCATTTTATAGAATTTAAATTTTTGTTTTTGTACTCTTGTTTGTTGTGGATACTTTTATGTTTCAGTTTACGGAATTTTTTTTATATTCATTTCATTGTTCTTAGCTTATATTGCATTTGCATTTATCTTGCATTTAGTAGCCCTTGCATGAGTATTTGGTGTCCTATTGCTAATATTGTAGTGAGACAAAGTTTGAGACTCATGTCATCCTGCGATAGTACAATCATCATGGATCTTGGGTTGTCTAGCTCTTTCACTCCTAGTATTGACACTAGTACACTAGGTATGGATATTACCCTTAACAACTCTTTACCTTCAAGTACTATGATGCATGCTGAAACAAGGGTTGATAGTGTTCGGCAAGAAGACATAATTCAAATTCATGAAGACTTAGCAAACCTACAACATCAAGTACAAAATGACAACATTTCAACTACTACCGTCCCTATCATAGATAACATTGATTGCATGCTTGAAAGTGAAGACGGACTTGACCTTGTGAAAAATAGTTCAAATCTCTGGAAAACACCTCACCTCAACTACTAGTTGTCCTTTACCTACAAGCACTATCACAAGCCAAGGAGGAAATCAAATTCCTCCTCCTATAACTATTGCCTCTCTTCCTACCTATACCAACCCTCAAGTCACAACAACAATGCAACCAACTAGTAATGTGATCTCTTCCTTAGGTATTTCCACTAGCATCCCTAGTACCTTTGTGGCATCGCACGTCATATCTCCTACCACCTTACCACCTATAAGCATCCCATTCACTTGTCCCTTGAACACATACACACCCCCACCATATTCACCTCCATCTCATAATACAAGCAATGACCCTCTCATAAACCAACTTTTGCAAACCATTTCACCCCTTCAAAAGCAAGTTTCCACCATCAATCAAAATCAAAATGGTCCACCTACATATTATGTCAAAAGAATCCCATTGTCCTTGGATTTGAGAAATATGGGGGGAAAGGTGATCCTTCTAACCATTTTGTTGCCTATACTTCCTTACGTAGTGACTTTCTCCTCGATGATAAACTCTTGGCTAAGCTTTTTCCTAGGTCCTTAAAAGATACTTTCTTGGAATGGTTCTCTTCATTACCAAACAACTCAATTCGTTCATTCAATGAACTTGTTGAGGCATTTATAAACCATTTCCAAGTGCATATGACTCCTAAGATGACCTTGGCTGATTTGATGAGATGCAAGCAAAAAGAAGAAGAAAAGATAACTGACTTTATCTCATGCTACCAATCGCTTTATTCCCAAATCGATGTCCAAGTTCCCAACCCTCACCTTCAAAAGATGTTCATAGTGAATTTTCAAAGTAAGATAAAAGATAAGCTTACCATGATGAAATTTCCCTCCTACATGCACTTATGCACTGCCCTTCATGATTATCAGAACTCAGTTAGTAGTTGTGATACAAAGTCCACTTCTAGCCGAAGTGAGAAGTTCGAGTTTGCAAATCAAAGCAATTACCAGCCTTTTAGAAAAAAAAAAGGGTTTCCTTCGACTAAATCCCCCTCAAAAAACCACTCAATAGGTCAATAGCCAAGAATTTGTCGTAAAAGTAATCATACCCTTCAGCTATGGGGACCCAAAAAGGAAATTCACTCCCTTGCCCGATACCCTTCATAACACAATGTCACAACTTTAGAGTAGCAAATGATTACCTTGCCTCCCATTAAAACTCACGATCCTTATAAACCTCTACCTCCACACTTTAGATCAAATGCTTATTGTCACTATCACTAACAAAATGGACACGATACGAAACATTGTAAGCATATTAAACATGTTGTGCAAGACCTTATGATTCTAGTCAGCTTTTAGTTGGAGGTGTTAACGATCAAGAAAATAAGTTTGTTGCCCCTCCTAACCAAAACTTACAAATCTTTACCAATCCCATGCCGAAACTTAATATTTCATTTTTCAAAACTGGTGAAACTACAAAGACTGATGTGATGAATGTTGAAACAGATGATGAGAACATATATACAATTCAACAAAGTCCTATGGATACTGATCAACAAGAATGAAATCCTATCGATGGTTTGGTTGCATTGGTTGAAACTCAACATCGTAAGGGCCAAACTCAAAAGACTCTTGACATTGCTTTCTCCTCTAAATATATACTTAAACATACACCCAATGGTCCTCTTTACATAGCCGGTTGAATCTATGATAAGCCCACTAATGGGATATTAATAGATCCCATCTATGGAGAGAATGTGATCACCAAGGAATTCTTACTTTTGTATGAACTCTATCAAGGGTAAACTCATAATAGTGGTGTACAATTTTTATGAGGAAGGAAATTTGAGAAAATTCTCACGCATTGGATATTTCATTTTTTAAAGGGTTCGTTCGAACTAGGGGGTTCGCACAAACCCAAAAGAGGGGTTCAGTCGAACCCCTAGTTCAAGCGAACCCCCTTTTACATGGTGGGTTCGCTCAAACCCTGTGATGACACGTTCCCTTATGGGGAATTCAAAAAAAATGGGGGTTCGAGCGAACCCCTCTTCGAACGAACCCCCCTTCATCCTTTCGAGGGAAGGGGGGTTCGCTCAAACCCCCCTTTTTTGCCCTTCTGCCCCTCTTCCACCAAATTTTAGCAGAATTTTGCCCTTCGAAGCTCAGGTTGAGGATTAAAATGGAGGATACTTCACAAACCCAACTGGAAGATGGTAGTCCTCAGAATGAGCTATCCAACGAATTAAATTTTAATATGTTTTTGTTTTATTATGTATGTGTTTTTTTTAGTTTTATTAAACATAGGTTTTTAACCGAAAATAAAGCTCTTTGTTTTGAACATGTGGAAAAATAGAATATTATCAAAATAAAAATTTTAAAAATACATTGAGGCTGGGTATTGATGTCCTTGATCCATTAAAAAAAGAAAAATTGAATTTCGATACATACAAAAAGAGTTATGTTGTATGCAGTCTGCCTATGTCTGAATTACAATTGGTTTTTCTTCGAAAC
This sequence comes from Sequoiadendron giganteum, assembly GCA_007115665.2. Taxonomy (NCBI): domain Eukaryota; kingdom Viridiplantae; phylum Streptophyta; class Pinopsida; order Cupressales; family Cupressaceae; genus Sequoiadendron; species Sequoiadendron giganteum. The sequence goes on along the minus strand of CM021106.1, from coordinate 632,263,838 downwards.
TTGATTATGGAAAAAATATTCAATAAAAAACTATGAGACCAAATGCAAGTGCTAGATATCATAGTTACAAATCTAAATTTTAAAAAATTAGAATATTATCCTTTATACAAAAAAAGTTATGTTGTATACGGTGAGCGTCACTTTTTAAAAATGTTGTTTTCTGAAAAAAACCGGTTTTCGTGGGAGATGGAAAAAAAGTGCAATCTGATTCCAAAAATTTTGAAAAACAATATTTTTAGAATATAAAGACAAAATGTGATGAGACCCCAGTTTTCATCATCTTCAAATTCCTTACGGTTTAGCTGCTATAGGTGCCCAAATATTAAGATTTAGTTAAAAATAATAATTCTAGTGTCCAGTTTGGCCAAAAATTGTAAACCACTATTGTGGGATCACCCTCAAGATATACATGATAAACCGAAAGCATGGATCAAGACACATAATGGTTTCACTTGCACTATGATTGGATCAACTACCTTACCTTTACAAATAGGATCGAGAACATTAGATATCTCATTCTCCATCATCCCACGGTCACACCAATTTCATGTGAAGCTAGGCTATCCATGGCTTCACTCCATGAATGTAGTCCCTTCAGTCATGCATAAATGCTTAAATTTTCCCTTTGACAATGAAATTTGTACCGTCTATCATAGTGGCTTCAACCCTTTGTCTTCCCATGGAAACTTTTCATTAGATTTCTTTTGGCCTGAGCCTATAAAACCTATCAAACCACGAGAAGACTTCTTTTTCAAGTCTTACCAAAAGTTAAGAGCAAAGAAAATAGCAAAATTATCCCTCCACAACATGCCTACCATAGAGCCTATTTTCATCGATGAAACCATGATTAAACCTAAAGACATTCCAAATAACCAAGACCAACCTAAGATAGAACCTTCACCTACTTCCTACAAAATACCAAGAGATAACGAAAACAACTCCATCACGCCTCCTAGGATAAAACAAGTTTACAAGTGTATAGGAGTGAATTGCACCCCTTACAGAAATTCCCCTTTTTCCTATCCTCACTTTAGGAAACCAAATTCAGAGGCTTAATTCTACATAATGCTCGTTGTTCTCATTCCACTTGGTGTCTGTTCTGTGTGTCAACAAAGGAATAACTATAGGGGATGGCCACATGGTGTGTAGACGTTCGCACGACGCACTTACGTCCCTGATAGATTCTTGCATCTTGAGCCTATAGAGGCATTACACTTCCCATTGGGGGTCAACTTGTAATGCCCTTTTCGACCAATCGGCCCGAATATAGTTGTTTCCTTCATCTCCTTCTTCAAATTCACCTCTTCTAGATCCATTTTTTACTCTCTAGCTCTCTTTGAGCCATCTCTTAGCTCTTCATCAACTCATCTTCACAATCCCTTCACAAGCTCCAAGCAACTTCTTTACCATCTCTTCAATCTCAAGCAACACTTTACACTTCACAGCAAGAACATCAACAATCCATCACTTTAATAGAGCAACTATGGAACAAACACCATTATAGCAGAGGCTTGAGTTCCTATCAATTTCTCCCCCATTAACCTTGAGTGCTCTTGGTGGAGGTGGTAAGCTTCCTCCCCTCCTCTATTATTTGGTTGAGTAGCATAACACTGTTTTGTAGTGATTTTGTGCTTACTTCATTTCCTACTTTTCTCTCTATCTATCTTGGTTGTCCATGGAGGTGGGAACACCAAAATGGGGGTTTGACTAAGGCAAACCCCTATACAACCCCAAAAATTTCTCTATCTCTTGTGTTCAGGTATTGAAGACGTTCACGTGTTGGAGGATTCATCATTCACACAGTTGTAAGAATTTTTTTTCCCTTCTTCTCCTTATCTTTATCATTTTTATTTCAATCTATTACAACTTTATCACTTTCTCTCATTGCCCACATTCTGGAAGTTCTTAGCAATCAGATTTCTAGTAGTCACTCTATCATTCTCTATGATCAACTTGCTCTCTTGTCCTTACGAGATGCCAGTGCACCTCTGGGACGCCAGCGCGACTCGCTGTCATCCGTATTTTGTGTTGATGTCCTTTGTCCGAGAGCTTGTTAGTTTGTCCAAAGAATCTATGTGACCTACTCTTTCTAATTCTATAACTCTCACCACTATTCCTTGAGGTAGTTTAGGGCAGTTCACCCCTTGAGGCTCTTTGAATGAAGAGAACTCATGAGTAGTGAATCCCCTTTCTCTACATTTTGGTTAACCTGACGTGAAGAGAAAATATTTCAAAAAACTAGGAATTTATTTACCCCTACTTGGTGGGGTCATAACTTTTGACTCGTTGCTTGAAATTCATAACTGTTTACACCATTGGAAAGTTCTCCTATAGAATTATTTCAATCCCTAAATTACTAGTGCCTTTGGTAGTCGAATTTTAGGGACCGACGAAAGTTTTGACCTCAATTTTTTCTCCAAAGACCTCTTAAAATGTAAATTACTAAAACATAGAAAATACCAAAAAATCATAATTTGAATTTAATATCTTCTTTTATTAGCTTAGTATCTAATTATATTCAAAATTTTACCAATGTTCCATTTCATGCATGTGATGGTGACTTGGCTTTGCCTATGTCACTTGATATCTTTGATCCTTCTCACAAAAGTCCTCTTGCTTCGGAGGATATTTTGTTGCAAGAAGTTGAAATAATTGATACCTTTCTTGACATTACTCTACCTTGTCTTCATTCTAATGCACTCTCCTCTAAAGATGATGCATTTGTGAATGATGAATTTCCTACTCATTCCAATGCACTCTCTTTTGGGAACGTTGCATTTGTGAACGATGAATTTCTTATCTATTCTAATGCACTCTCCTCTAGAGATGATGTATTAGTGCATGATGAATCTCCTTCCACATTTCATCCTATTTGGATCGATGTTGAGAATATGTATTCAAATAATTTTTCCACTAGTTGTGATGAGTCTATAAATGTAATCTATGTCTCTGCTACCCCTCAAAGGCCTAACAGAGCGGTCATTTACGTGACTCCATCTGGTCCTTCTCCTAAAAGGATTTGTTCTATTGATGGTGTTCCATTTGATAGTGATTCTCTTGATCCTTCTAAGGCTCCCTCTTATAGAGCAGTAGCCTGTACCTATGATACTAGAATGAATAAACAACCAAGCCTTCTTCAAGTTCCTAAACCTACAACTAAAGCACCTGGTGATTATGATCTTGTCGAGAAACTTTGTGTTACTCCGACTAAGACCTCACTGTGGGACTTGCTTCAGTCTACTCCGATTTATCAAGATATGCTTCACGAAGCCTTGCAAAAGATCATCTTTCCTTCTTCCACTAGGCCAACATATATTCATGTATTGATAGCTCATATTCATGTGGATTCACCGAATATCATGTTTTATCCACAAGATCTCCCACCTTCGGAAGTACAGAAGCAAGCAGACCCTCTGATGATTATAGTTAACATTAATAAAATCGGCATTAGACATACTCTTGTTGACACTAGTTCAACACTCAATGTATGCAGTATTGATCTACTACCTAAGATTAATATTGATTCATCTTCTATTAATGCTTCTTTTGTTGACATTCATGGGTTTGATAATGTTGGGAGACAAGCTCTAGGTACAATAATATTACCTTTGCAGCTTGGACCCGTTATTGCACCTACCCTAGTATATGTTATGTCAGAAAAGTTACTTTATAACCTTCTCCTTGGTAGATCGTGGATTCATGTTATGGGTGCAGTCTTGTCTACCTTGCATAAATCTATTAAGTTCATTGCTAACAATAAAGTAGTCACAATCAAGGTTGGCCCTAATGCTATGCACTTATGTGAGATGGCAGATGTTGGTCAAGCTTCAGTTGTGCATACTCTTATTCCTTCAGTGTCTTCCAATGTGTCGATGTTTAATCTAGCAGTACCTACTACAAAGGATACTCTTGAGATAGATGTCCCTCAAGAAGATCCTTCTAAAGCGAGAAAATCTAAGTCTTCACCTTCTACCTCTTCTCAAAAGAATGCATGTCTTGGTGATGATTGGGGTTCTCTAGAATTTAAATATTTCTTCATTCAAGAATATAAAGTCACCTCAATCCACTTAGACCTTTTGATAACATCATAAAAACTTGCTATCAACTTGTTAGGTTTTGAAGGCAGCTATCTAAAAGCTAAATGCAGATTTTATCACATAAACCAGGAAATAAAACACACAAAGAATTTAACATGGTTCACCCAATATGGGCTACATCCACCAAATCGCAACCATCCAATGATATTATTAACCAGTGCAAAACCCTATTACAGTATCACAAATAATCACCTGTTTCTTATCATACTGTAACTCTATCCCAAACCCTTTATAAATAGCGTTATACAAAATCGGGGTTTTCCCCTTTTTGGTGATTCTCCCTTTTTCGGTAATGCAGAGTGTACAATATAGAATGATTAGTTGCCACATACCAACAATCTCCCACTTGGAGACTGATCAAGCTCCACACCAAACAATCTCCCACTTGGAGACTAAACCTGGACGACACCGCTATACTTACAACTCCCACTGGAAATAAGCACCTTGGACCCTGCTGCTCTGATATACTTTAAATTCAACCTTGAAGGCCAACTAAAGCTGAAGAGGAGCTCAACTTCTCCCTTATCACCGCCTTAGTAAACATATCCGCTGGATTTACATCTATATGTATCTTTTTCAGCTTTACTTGTCCATCCTCCAACACTGACCGAATGAAATGATACCTCAACTGTATGTGTTTGGTTTTAGAGTGCAAGGAAAAATTCTTTGCAAGATGTATAACACTCTAGCTGTTTGTGAACAAGTAATTTTCAGCCTGTTGTTTTCCCAACTCTTCCATGAAAAGTTGCATCCATATCATCTCCTTTGTTGCCTCTGTTGCAACCACATACTCTGTCTCTGTGGTGGATAAAGCAACCACCTTTTGCAACCGAGAAATCCAACTTACTGTTGTCCCACCAATGGTAAATACATAACCTGTGGTACTCCACCTGGTATCGATATCCCCTGCCAAATCTGATTCAACATAGCCTTTTAAATCTGCATTAGAGCCCTCAAAACATAAATATTTATTCGATGTACCTCTCAAATACCTGAGAATCCATTTCACTGCATTCCAATGCTCAATTCCTAGATTACTCACATACCTGCTAACAACTCCTATAGCATGTGCAATATCTGGTCTCGTGCATACCATGTTATACATTAAACTGCCTACAACTGAAGCATATGGTACCTTGGACATTTTTTCTTCCTCCTCTTGTGTCTTTGGACACATATCCTTAGTCAATTTGACATGACTGGGCAAAGGTGTGTTGACAGCTTTTGCATTCTCCATATGAAATCTCTGCAACACCTTTTTAACATAATCAGCCTGAGATAAAAACAATTTTCTATTTTTCCTATCTTTTGTAATCTTTATACCAAGGATTTGTTTTGTTGCCCCCAAATCCTTCATAGCAAATGAATTTGCTAACTGTTGTTTTAACTCATTTATGTGATCCATGTTAGACCCGGCTACAAGCATATCATCAACATATAAACATAAAATAATGTAGCTATCTTCACCTAGCATCTTAAAATAAACACAATGGTCTGAATTAAACTTGTTGTAGCCTTGCTCAGCCATAAAACTATCAAATTTAAGATACCATTGTCGAGGTGCTTGCTTCAAGCCATATAAGCTTTTCTTCAATCTGCACACTAGTTTCTCCTTACCTTTGACCTCAAATCCTTGTGGTTGTTCCATATAAATTTCCTCTTCCAAATCACCATGGAGAAAGGCAGTTTTAACATCAAGTTGTTCTAAATGCAAATCTTCAACAACCACAATACTTAACACAGTACGAATAGAGGTCATTTTAACAACTGGAGAAAATATTTTATCAAAATCAATACCCTGTTTCTGTGCAAATCCCTTTATAGCTAATCTAGATTTAAATCTTTTCTTACCTCCATCCTCCTCTTTCATCCTATAAACCCATTTGTTTGCTAAATCCTTTTTACCTGCAGGCAACTTGCATAATTCCCAAGTCTAATTTTTCAGCAAGGAGTCCATTTCTTCTTCCATTCCATGTTCCCACTGAAACTTGGTATCCACCTGCATAGCTTCATGATAACATTCTGGTTCACCAGCATCAATCAATAAAATAGAGTACAAGGAGGGAGAAAATCTTTCTAGAGGTCTACTTAACCTTGAAGATCATCTAACATTCACTGGAGTTTGTGGTATTTGTTGTTTCTATTGTTGCGGAGCATGAGGATCCACTAAAACTTCATTGTTTGAAGTATCATCCAACACTGTATAATCATTTTCTTTCTTCTCATGTTGCTGTAACAGATCTTTGTACAACACTTTCTCATTGAATATAACATCCCTGCTTCTCACAATTTTCTTATTTTCAAAATCCCAAAGCCTATAACCAAATTCATCAATGCCATATCCAACAAATATACATTCCTTGATTTTGCCTCAAGCTTGGTTCTATTTTTAGAATCTACATGTGCAAATGCTTCACAACTGAAGGTTTTCATAAAAGAATAACTCACCTTCTTACCTGCCCATGCTTCCTCTGGAATACCACAACCCAAAGGATTAGATGGACCTCTATTAATTAAATAAATAGCAATGTTTATAGCCTCTTCCCACATGTTTAAAGGCAGCCCAACATGCAATCTCATAGTCCATGCACGCTCCATTATTGTTCTATTCATGCGCTCAGCCACTCCATTTTCCTGTGGAGTCCTTGGAACTGTTTTCTACCTACAAATACCATTAAAGGAACAATAATCTTCAAACTCTTTACTGCAATACTCACCACCATTATCAGATCTGAGACATTTTAACTTTTTATCTGTCTCATTCTCAACCAAGCTTCTCCATTTTTTAAAAGTTTCAAATATATCAGATTTCTGCCTAATGAAATAAATCCATACCTTCCTAGTTGCATCATCAATGAATGTGACATAATAATGAGAGCCACCAAGAGAAGATACCTGAGCTGGTCCCCATACATCCGTATGCACAATCTCCAATTTCTCATCTTTCTTTTGTTTCCCATCCTTGATAAAAGTAACTCTCTTTTGTTTTCCATACACACAACTTTCACATAAATCCATATTAACACTTTTTAGACCTGGTAAAACATTCTTTGAATGAAGTACTTTCATACCTTTTGCACTCATATGCCCAAGTCTGTTATGCCATAGTGTTGATTCAAAATTCACAGCAACTATCTGATTTTCTTCCTGCTGAACTGTAGCAACTATTCCTAAACATTGATTTTCATTTGCAATAGCTAAGGTAGAAGAAATAGTATGACCTTTACAAAGATATAAGGTGCCTACTTTCACACCTTTTTCTACCACTAAGGCACCTTTTGTAACCTTCCAATTTTTATCACTAAATGTAACAACACAACCTTCATTATCTAGTTTCCCTACTGAAATTAAATTTCTTTTTAGCTTTGGAACGTGCCTTACCTCATGTAGTAGCCAATGACTCCCATTCTGCAACTTAATCTTGATTCTTCCCTTTCCAACAATCTAACAGGGTTCATTATCTCCCAAAATAAACGAGCCCAAAATCCCCTTGGACATAATCAACAAAATAATTTCTATGGGGCATAGCATGAAATGAAGCCCCTGAATCTAACACCCAAGAATCATTAGCATTGTCAAGAGAAAGAGTCAAAGCATCCTCATCAGATTTATTACTTACCACATTTGCCTCTTTATTTCCTTCCTTTTCGTCTCCTTTATTTTTTCGAGACCAACAATCTTTCTTTAAATGACCTGGCTTACCATAGTACCAGTAATCCCTCTTGTCTCTAGATTGGGACCTTCTGTAACTTGATTTTCCTTGTGACTTCCCACGGCTTCTGAAATTGTTTCTTCTCTCCTTTGTTCTACCCCTACTTTCTGCATTCAAAACACTGTTTGATGTGGATGTTCCACTTGAGCTTTTGCTACGAATTTCCTCGCTCAAAATAACATCAACAACATCATCGAAATTCAATGTATTTGAACTAGAAACATAATTGCTAATAGCCATTACCAAGCTATTCCAGCTTTCAGGAAAAGAACACAGAATCAAAAGAGCCCTAACTTCTTCATCAAAATTTACTTTTACAAAAGTTAATTGACTGGTAACTGTATTGAACTCATTTAAATGATCAGTAACTGACCCACCTTCTACCATTTTCATATTAAATAAACACTTCATAAGAAATACCTTATTCGAAGCAGAAGGCTTTTCATATAACTTCGCTAGGGTTTTCATCAACTCTAGAATTGTCTTTGTTGTTGTAATATTGAACACTACTGATTGTGCTAGGCATAAATGAATACTACCAAGTGCCTTTCTGTCCAAAATATCCCAGTCCTCATCTGACATTGTTGTGGGTTTCTTGGTTTTCCCTTCCAATGGCCACCATAAATCCTTTTGATAGAGATAGTCCTCCATCTGCATCTTCCATAACTGATAGTTCTGCCCATTGAACTTATCAACCTTCAACTTACCCTTGTCTTCCATTTCCCCCACTTAACCGTGAGACTCCCACTCAACTGTGTGACTTTCCTATAGACGATAATAAAAAACAACCCGCTCTGATACCACTTGTTAGGTTTTGAAGGCAGCTATCTAAAAGCTAAATGTAGATTTTATCACATAAACCAGGAAATAAAACACACAGAAAAATAACACATAAATTTAACGTGGTTCACCCAATATGGGCTACATCCACCAAACCGCAACCATCCAATGATATTATTAACCAGTGCAAAACCCTATTACAATATCATGAATAATTGCCTGTTTCTTATCATACTGTAACTCTATCCCAAACCCTTTTATCATGCTTGCATTTATTTATATCTTTCTCTTCTCAATTATATATACTGGATCGAAGATCAACATCTTCATCTTGAGTATATGTTCTTTATTCAGCTTCATAATTCTACGAAGCTATGAAGTCCTTTGCTTGACCTGCACTCTTGGGTTTTCCATATTGTGGTTTGCTTCCTCAACGGTTCTGGTATACATTTCTAACCCTACTACTTCTTCGATTTACTTTACCAAAGCACTCATTAGTATTTGTGCTCATTAAAGTGGGGGAAAAATGTATAGCAGTGAGTTTGCACCCCTTATGCAAATTCCCCTTTTGCCCTTCCTCACTTAAGAAAACCAAATTCGGAGGCTTAATTCCACATAATCCCAATGTTCTCATTCCACTTGGTGTTCATTCTATGTGTCGGTAGAGGAATAACTATCAAGGACGCCCACACGATGCGTAGACATCCATGCGACGCACTTACGTCCCTAACAGATTCCTATGTCTGAAGCCTATAGAGGCGTTACACTTCTCATTGGGGGTCGACTTGTAATGCCCTTTTCGATCGACTGACCCGAATATGGTCATTTCCTTCAACTCCTTACATTCAAATTCACCTCTTCTAGATCCATTTTTACTCTCTAGCTCTCTTTGAGCCCTCTCTTAGCTCTTCATCAGCTCATCTTCATAATCTCTTCACAATCTCCAAGCAGCTTCTTCACCATCTCTTCAGTCTCAAGAAATACATTACACTTCACAACAACAACATCAACACTACATCACTTCAATAGAGCAAGTGTGGAAAAAACAACACTGCAGTAGAGGCTTGAGTTCCTCTCAATTTCTCCCCTATTAGCCTTGAGTGCTCTTGGTGGAGGTGGCAATCTTTCACTCCTCTCCTCTATTATTTGGCTGAGTAGCATAACATTGTTTTGTAGTGATTTTGTGCCTACTTCATTTCCTACTTTTCTCTTTATCTATCTTGGTTGTTCGTGGAGGTGGGAACACCAAAACGGGGGTTTGATTGAGGAAATCCCCAAAATTTCTCTCTCTCTCTCTCTCTCTCTCTCTCTCTCTCTCTCTCTCTCTCTCTCTCTCTCTCTTGTGTGCAAGAATTGAAAACATTCACATTTTGGAGGCTTCATCATTCGCACGGTTGTAAGCATTTTTTTCCCCTTCTTCTCCTTATCTTTATCATTTCTCTTTCAGTCTATTTCAGCTTTATCACTTTCTATTGTTTCCCACATTCTGGAAGTTCTCAGCAATCAAATTGCTAGTAGTCACTTTGTCATTCTCTGGGATAAAATTTATCTTTGGTCCTTACAAGATGCTAGTGCACCTCTGGGATGCGATTGTGTCACGCTATCATCTATATTCTGCGCTAACATCCTTTGGCCAAGAGCTTGGCAGTTTGTCCAGAGAATCTCTGTGACCTGTTCTTTCGAATTCTAGAACTCTTGTCGTTGTTCCTTAAGATAGTTTAGGGAAGTTCACCCCCTGAGGATCTCTGAATGAAGAGAACTCATGAGTAGTGAATCCCCCTTCTCTACAACAAGGTTAAAGAGAAAGTGGTCAAACAACCTCCCATGGTTCCTTCTATTCCTCCCCTTGGGGAAGAAAAGAAACCTATGGTTGATCAACCCGCTCCTACACAAACACAACCTGAAAACATAACTAAAAGAGATAGAGTTGTTACAAAGAATAGGCGCAGATGTCGTTCCCTTTCTCATAGGTTAAACAAAGAAATAAACAAATAAAATTAAGATCCTAACTCGACTAAAGTAATGCATGATGATTCTACCCCCTCCCTGAATCAAAAGATCCTATAACTCAACCACAACGAGAGTTTAACCCTTCTTTAGACATTATTATTCAACCTCCTATTGTGATTAATTTAGATGATGAGGAGGAGATTACTAAAATTGATGAGGAGGTGCATAATGAATTGAATACATTGTTTTCCTCTTCTATGAGCTTAAACAACAATTCTCCTAGGAAGAGTGATGAACTTGGTGATCATCCTATTTCGACACTTGCTATTATCGCTTTGGCTAGTTGTCCGCCTTTGACATACAATGAACATGATTGGGATGCAAACAATCTTCTTTAGGTTGACTCACATGTGCCTTACTAGTCTTTTACATTATTTCATTTTCATTTCCTTTTGTGTGATTTCATGTGTGTGACATAATCCCCCACAACGTTCTGATTGATGTTCTCTCTCTCTTTGTGGAATTCCTCTATTTGTACCTTCATTATTCTTTACATCACAAATATTTTATCTTAATATTTATCTATTTTCTTTGTCTTGTGTTTTCCTTTTGGGGATAATGCAAGGCATCAAGACATTCATGTATCTTCCAGGTTAACCCAAATTCTTTTCCTTTACTTTTCTTTACCTCTTTTCTTTGTCTTGTGTTTTCCTTTTGGGGATGATGCAATGCGTTGATACATTCATGTCTCTTCCATGTTTACCCAAAGGCTTTTCTTTGTTTTCACTCTCTTTGTGTTATTCTTCTAGTTCTATGTGTATTTGGGGAATGATGACAATTTTGAGCTCTCTTAAAAATATTGTAGCAAGAACATACTGACCCCAAATCCATAGATCCCTTATACATGTTTGGTGTTTTCATTTTGGGGGCAACCCTTTTTCCTTTTCATGACATAGCTTCATTTGGAAATGTATGACTTGGCATAGGGATTTCCAAGTTAGCGATCATATCCTCTTTATTGTTTGCATTCATCATTTGCTACTTTAAAGTAATTGTTCACAGCATGGTGTTTAGCAATTTCTTTAAAGTGGGGGCATATATTGGTGTTATCCTTTTGCATTTAGCTTTTTCATGTTCATGGTGTAGTCTTCTTATTTCATGTGATGCATTTTTTGATTTGTGGTTGCCATTGGGTGTGATGTCCCTCAAGAGAGTGATCTCTCTTAGCATATTATATTCCTCTTAATGGCTTGATGTGACACACTGCATCCCCTAAGTTGTGAATTTTCTATTATTTGATTGGTTCCCTCTTAGAGACATTAGGCACAATGTTCCCTAAGTTAAAGACCTTGCATAAACTAAGCAAGAATCCTTTGAATGTTCCCTATTTTTTCACTTGCATATTTCGATTATATGGCCACCTTGCATAATGCACTTTGCATGCCTATATATCCATCTTGTTTTTTCATGAGTTCCAAGCATACAAAGTTTTTCCTGCCTCATGAAGCTCCAAGTTCATTTTTTGTTCATGAGCTCTAAGCATATGAATTTTTGCTTGCCTCATGAAGCTCGAAGATCATTTTTGTGTGGCGCCTTATCAAATTTATCATGAGGTATAACTTTGGTATGGTTTATCAGGAATCCTAGAGTCGAGGCATGACTTTCCCATAGCCACTTGCCCATGAGTGTGAGTGCATACTGGTTGTGTGTGTACATTTCTCACCTCTTTCAGATCCTCACCCAATGGGAAGCCTAAAGTTTCATTGCCTCAGAGTGAGCATGCATTTTTTGGACAAACAACCTAGATTTGATCCACATCCTGATGGAAAAACGATCGAAGCTTGATTTGACCCATTTGATTTTTTTTCTTTTTGTATTTTCCAGTGTATGCTTGTGCCTTTATGATGCTCTTTATATCATTTTCATGTGTGTTATTTTATTCCTATGTTGGTTTGCCATGGGATCTTCATCTTGGGGGCTTGATCACCCCTCTTGATTGTTGTCATCCTATCTTACTGGAATTAGTGCATCTAGACCCCTCTTGATGCGAGTTTCATCTACTTTAGGATGATTTTGAAGCGATTTCATCCTCTCACTAAAGTGGGGGCTAAATGAAGTGTCAAAAAATGGATCATTGGTGACATTTTCACACTTGTTTGGGGCCTCCTTGTAAAATTGAGTTTAATGATGCCTTGACCTAGTGTTGTAACATGTTTAACACACTCACATTAGGTCTTGGGCCCTTGTGAACTAAATAAACTTAATTGCACTTTATTTAAGGTGTTGTAAAGTGTTGTAACACACTTTCACACATTTCTAAGGTTTCCATTATTAATTGGGCTTCTTTATGCTTTAATTGGGACCTTATTTTGTATCCATAAGCCTCATTTAATGTATCTTTCCGAGGGTGATCCTAATAGAAACCAATAAACAATCATAATTTAGGTGATTTTAGGTTTTGTGGCCCAAATTTGGTGGTCTAGGAGTCATACACCACCATGGGCATATGGGTCCCACCTAGGGTTTTGGGTCTCAATCCTGGTTTCACACCTTTCTAAGCATTTTTGAATTTGGTCCCATAAATTATGCCTAATGGGACTCATACGCCACCTTGGGTGTATGAGTCTCGTGTGGCCCAAAATTAAAATTAACTCAAATTCTTGGTGGGATTTTATCCTCCTAGATCTGACGTTGGCTTGTAGTGTTGTAATTTCAGGAATTTTTGTATAATTAAGTATAAATACAAGTTTTTTCACTCATTTTCTCCTAACAAGCATTCAAGTATTCATCCTTATATAAAGTTTGATTTCACAAGAGAATTAAAGAATATTCAAGGATACATTATCAAGTATTTTATATCATTATTCAATCATCAAGCATCATGTCAAATTCTTCATGCATCATGTTTGTTTTGGAGCTAACAATTGTGATGTAGGGTTTTATGATTCAAGATAGCATTCACTTCAAGATCCATACCATTCAAGAAAGAATCAAGATCTAAATCCATTGGAGCCACTTCATACATGTTTTCAACCTTTTATTGCTAGGGTTTGGTGAGTTGCAACATCATATTTTGTTCATTCATCATTCTCCATTCCTATTTCATTTCATTTCAAGGTTTGATTACCAAAGCAAACCCCTATCCACTAACAAAACAGCATTTTTCTTTCTCTTTAGTGTGTGATTTGCAAGTTTAGGTTGAAGATAAATTAAGGAGCAAGTTTGGAGAAAGTTGTTAAAGTGCCTAAAGTTGTCAAAGTTGTCACCTTGCATTGGAGATACTTGGAAGATTCCTACAGGTTGTAAATTGAGGTTTCAAATCCATAAATCAATTGAGAAGTGAACATTAGACCTTGAATTCTAGATTCAAACTTTGAAGCTTCAAAAAATTCTAATTGGATTGATACGCTAGTTCTGGCGTATGAATCCCAATTTAGGTCAAATTTCAAGTTTTTACAAATTCAGATACTCATTTGCCAGATTCCTATTTTTGCTCAAAAACCCAGATCTGAGACTAATTCACCCAGCCTAGTGTATGAGTCCTAGTCAGCATTAAAGTCACTATTTTCAGCATTTCAGAGCTCCATCCTATCATATTTAGATTTCCAAGTGCACACATTTCATCTTGTATTTTTTTGTTCATATTTTCATGCATTTTTAAGTCATCCAATTAAATATTACATCATACTAGGTTTTAGCATTTTGACTTGCACTTCATTTTTCTTTCCAAGCCCTAGCTTGGTGGTTAACCCCTCATGAGTTTACAATTGGTCCCTAGAACAACCCTATAGTCAGATCTCTTTCTCCTTTGCATACTTAAGGTTGAGATCTCTAGGGTTTGTTCTTGAATGAGAGTGTTGAGTTTTATTATTCTAGGTCTCAAACCCTAGGACATCAAACCAAATTCTTCCTTTCAAGGCTACAACAGCATGAAAATCTAGAACTTATATACAAATTTGAAATTAGAAGTTGCCTTAATATAGAATTACCATGATTAGATTTGTCTTCTTTATGATTCCAAAAATTAGCCAACATGACATTCTTATAAACACTAGCTAATGTGAACTTATAACAAAAATATATAAAGAATAACATCACAAAAATATAGCAACAATGAGGAACAAATCAACAACACAAGAGAATCACATAACACGAGATTTTTATGGAGAAACTATTGCAAGAAAAAACTCCTCCAAGAAGAGAGGCCATGTATTCAATATCTTCAAATAAATTAGATTACAATAAATTCACTTATATTCTCCTCTTTGCCTCCAATATGGCAACACCTTTCACACTTTCTCATGGCTTCTACTCTTATGATCATCCTCAATACAAACATGTTGAACATTGTGAAGTGATATTTGTACAGGTTGTGGTTGTTACCCTAATCAAGTTCACATTTGATGGAGCACATCAAGTCTTGCAACAAGTTCCTTACTTGAGAATATTGTTTTAAGAATCCACATAACTTATGAAAATGGATCGAAAATGGCCCAAAAAATATTGTGTGGAACATTACCTTTTAATTGCAACCAATGTCTACATATTACCAATTTATTTATCCTTAAAAATAAAAATTTCAACCAATTAAATGAATGATAATTTTAATTTTCTAAATATTATTTGTTATAAAATTTATATTTTTTCTTTAGGAAAAAGATTGAGGAAAAAATTATATCCTCGAATTAGATGATAGGATTTCTTTTGATTAGACTCGTGATTCCACACCATCGAACCTGTCTCGCACCTAAAAAAAAGTTAATCTTGTCATCCAACAATATCAAGATCATACAAATAGTTCAAACTACCAACTTTTGACAATTCAAACATTCCTACGTCATTTTTGAGAATAAATTATAACTCGTGACCACCTACGTCTAATCTCTCAAAGCTTGCAAAATATTATTTCATGTCAACAAAAACAGGTTGTTTAAAAAAATATGTTAGATTTAATTGCATTAATGTCTCATGTTTAATCTCACCCAAAAACAATATCTTTGATTGCCTTGTATGCGCTTTGGATTTTCATGCATTTATGCTTTTAGATATGTTTTATCATTTCAGAAGATTTTTTCATTAATGCATGCATTGTTGTGATAGTCATACTTTCGAGTGCTTGTAATCACCACCCAAAGTGTACATGAATACATTAAGATCCTAATGTCAATTTATCAATTCATCATTAAACTATTATTTCCCATACCCAAAAAACTACATTGAGAGAGGCATTCAAGAAGTACACACCACTTGAACTACACTGAAAGAAGATTTGTCCGATTAGGCAAAATCTCACCAAACACAAGGTATTGTGATTATCCTATATAATGATCACTATGCATTCTTGTGCAATTCATTTTGTGGAGGTATGTAGGGAGTGTACAAAATCTTGCGTAAATATGGGTCATGCACAAATACACATTGTACCCCTACACTTTACATCTACAACTTCCCACCTCTCCAATTTATTTCCTATTTGTTTATTGAACTTAAAAAAAAATCTTTTCAATATTTAAATTCTTAATGCTTGGATATTAAGTTTAATTGCTTTGGTAAAACTTTCTTAAAGATTTTTTTGTTGATTTTAAAACACAGACAATGAATAGAAACTCAACAATAATAAAAATTTGTATGAACAACTTTCTTAAATGGATTATATTTTGTAGACTGTATATTCTCTTCAATTACACACTACCATAAATTAAACAAGAAGATCTCTTTATAGAGGTAACAACCCCTAAAAAAAGATAGTAAACTAGGTCTATATTTTCCATGTATTTAACATGCACAAATCAGAACACCTAAAAATAGGACTCTAAATATATCACCAGACATGCATTTATTCATGCAATAAATGAACTTTCTATGAACTATGTTGCATGGCGTTGTACACCATCACTTACCAACATACTCACATTGATGTTGAGTTGACTCACAAGATGATCTTCAAGTTTTGTACATTGAGTTCTTGTGCAACTCAATATGCAAGATTACCATCACTCTGGTCTTATAGACCCAAATAGTACACTTCTTGTAGAAGTTAAGTACCCATTTACTCATTTCTCTTTGCCTTGAGAGATTATAAGTTTTTCCCTTCTTTTCTCTAACATAGAGACAACTCATAGTCTCTCAAATTACATGACACCTTTCAATGTTCCAGTCATAACAAGCAGTCATCAATCACATTTCTCAAATATTCAAACTTTGTTTGACAACCATTTTTTTGACATGTGAACCTTTTGAACATATTTATAACCTTTTCTTCCAAATGCATCCATCAATCCATCCATAATTAATCTACATATAATCTTTCATAGATTGTCCATTCCACTCTCTATTCCAACATGTTTTTTTAGAATGACTCTTCAATCCATAAATAGAACAAGATGAAGATCCCAACACTTTTCCTTTTTATGTCCTTCCCTGTGACAATGAACATTATAGACATTCCATTCTTTGAATTGATTTATTACCCACAAAACTTACATCATTATTTATATCTCTCACCATACCCAGGCCTTCATTCCTTGGCCTTGCAATTGGTTGAATGGGATCTCTAATTCATTGCCCTTTTTTCCCAAACCCTTTCCTTCATATCCCATTTTCTTCATGATTTTCAAAACAACACCCTTTCCAAACTAGCCTTTGTTATTAACATCACAAGTTGCAAAATCTATAGTTTTAGACACATCCCAACCTTCAACCTCACATTATTTATTAAAATAAACTTCACACAAATCAATAGTTTGACCAAAGGAACACAAATATTTTTTACCACATAAAAATCACATACCAATGGATTTGACCTTAGAAATTCATTGCATGCTACTAATTGATCATTTTCTTGTTTCAATTTTGATATTTCCTTCTTCTATAAACCATGTTCCTCTTCTAACCTCTTTAGGTTTTCTTTCACCTCATCAAATAACTTTAATCTTTCTTTTAATTTTTTTCTTTAACATTTTCCAATTTTTTTTCAAGATTATCAATTTCACATGAATATTCACATATTTCTTTTCCAAATTCCTTTAAAAAAATTATTGATTGTGAATTACATTTCTTAATTGTTGTCACTTCTTCCTCCAAAACATTTTTCTTCTTCTTTACTCTTTTACCAACTTTCCCCATTGAAGAAAATGATTTAAATCACCTTATCTTTGCACTTGACTATGATTCTACTACAACTATTTAGATCACCTTCTTTTGGCAACTTCACATGCCTTCACGCTTTCATGATTTATCTCTATCACTAGCGGAATCAACCCTCCAACAACTATGACTAGATATCTACATGCATTAATGAGGACTTCTCTCCTACCACGATTTAACTAAAAGCATCATTAAATATCCTTTAATTTTTGTGAATCTCTTTACTACCTTGGCTACTATGACGTCAAAGCTCCACCAATTTGTCCTCTTTGTTGGAAGCTATGATTAAATGTTGTTTTATCATAGTGGATGCCTTAAACATTTTTTTGTGCCTCTCTTTCTTCTCCAATTAGCCCCTAATACACTCGATTTCTTATTGCATGGTGGCTTGGGCGGTCTCCTATGGCTTGCAGATTCACCTTTAATTAAATGGTAGGAAAATTTCTCTCTTCTTTCTACACCTCTTAATGTTTTTCAACTTCCAAATTAGTACTATGCTCTATTGTGAGAACAACATTTGACCTAGTTTGAAACACTCTATTTAAGAGTGATCTGCCTTACAATGGATTACTTTATTTTCTTGCTCTTGACACCTTCCTGACTTGGCAACGACTATATACTTGGCTTCAAACACTTTTGTTTTGGGCAGGAGCCACATTTCACAAAATAGTTGCAACTTCTTTTGGCTACAATAACTTCTAATATACTTTTGCGATCTTCTTCTCAGATTTGAACTCTTCTCTAGTGCTCTAAAAATCTCTTTGAACCTATGCTAACTTGCCTTAACAACAACATAACATTATGTGAACACTTCTTCACACACATGCAACAAAATTTTCTAAGTTATGTGATCTTTTCTAACCTTTCAACTTCTTTATTCCAAACAAAACTCAAGGATTCAATTCTAGGACTTTCTTCAAAATACTACTTCAGACCCATTTATTTAGGATCTCTTCACACTTATTTGACCAGCTTATGAACTACCTTTTGGTGGTGGTAATCTTCAAACTTCTACAACTTTAATAGTGAATATTGATCTCCAACAACCACCTTCATTCAAAATTGTAGTTTCTTCAAATATTTAGCAACCTTTTCCAAGATCTATGATCCTTGATTTCAAACCAATATCTTTATGCCTTTAGGCTATCCTTCAATGCTCCCTCAATAATCAACTTAGTCTTTTTTGGAATCTCTTCTTGTTGCATTGACTTTAACTGGGCAAAAACAAATGCATAACACTGATCTTCTTAGAATTTTGCAACTATTTCCCAATGATCTCTTGATCTTCTTTACGCTCAAATATCCTTGGATCTTCTTCTTTGATACCAATTGTTGATTTTGAAACACAAAAAATTAATAGCTGCAACAACAATATTTGTTTTAGTTCAACTTTCTGAAATGGATTATATTTTGCATATTGTATATTCTCCTCAATTACACACACTATGTGTGTAAACTAAACAACAAGGGGATCTCTTTATAGAAATAACAACTCCTAAAAAAGATAGTAAATTGGATCTATATTGTCCATGCATTGAGCATGAAAAACTTAGATTAGCTAAAAATAGGACTCTAAATATATCACCAGACATGCATTTATTCATGCAATCAATGAACTTTCTATGAACTGTGTTGCATGGCATTGTACACCAACACCACTTACCAACATTTTTCTTATCCCTTTTTCTTATGCTCAATTTTGTGACTGTTAAATTTAGAGGGGATAATATAATTCGCTTGTTTTCAATGCTTTATCATGTCTCTTAGCAATGCGAATCTAGGTCTCAGTTTTTCAAATCACAATTGTTTTTCCCATTGAACCTATACCATACTAACATATCTAAGTTCTAGTGTTAGTTGTGAAATTTTTTATTGTCTCTACATCGTAAATTCTAGATTTTCCTTTTGAAACTAAAGTCTTAATGAGTTGAAAATGGTCTAGAAGATATGGTCAAAAAATAGATGGGTGTATTACTCTTATATGCTTTGGAATTGACTTTAGAACATGACAAAAAGCTAGATTGTTATATTACTCACATATTTATCACCTCTATAATCTTGTCTATGACCTCAACAATCTAGTAGCTCTAAAACCTTGATAGTTTTAAAGATCTTATTTTTGTTGAACGCTTAGAATACTGAGAGGAGGGTGAATCAGTATTCTTTGAAACCACTTAAGCATTTAAGCATTCATAGCATATTCAATTTGTAGTAAGAAAGGAAAGCATGAAATCAACCATCAACATCACATAACACATGAACATCATATTTTTACGTGGAAAAACCACAATGAGGGTTAGCTCAATACGAAAATGAGAAAAGTGCCTCTCTAAGTAAGGCGAAATGAACCTATGTGCTTTGTTCTATACTATAGAGATTTTATTAAAAATTGAGATATTTCTTAAGGGACAAGAATCCTCAAACACTAAGAGAATCTTACACCATGGCTATCAAAATGGAGATAATTTTGAGGGAATCTAGTAAAGATAGTAAAAGAGTTGATTTGAAATGTAAAGACATTCTCTCTCTCTTGTGTGCAGGTATTAAAGATGTTCATGTGTTAGAGGCTTCATCATTCACACGGTTGCAAGCATTTCTTTTCCCTTCTTCTCCTTATCTTTATCATTTCTATTTCAAATTTATCATTTTCTATTATTTTCCACATTCTAAGTTCTCAACAATCACATTGCTAGTAGTCACTTTGTCATTCTCTATGATAAACTTGCTTTCTTTTCCTTACAAGATGTTAGTGCACCTCTAGGACGCCATCATGTCGCACTATCATATGTATTCTACACTAACGTCCTTTGGCGGAGAGCTTGTCAGTTTGTCCAAAGAATCTCTATGGGGTGAAGCCATAATAGTGGTTTACAATTCAAGTAAGGAAGGAAAACTTACAAAAAACAAATACAAGGAAAAAACATTGATTTTAGGGGTTTGTACGAAACTACTGGTTCGAGCGAACCCTTTTAATTCTTTCCCACCCAAAAAATCAACAAAATCCCTTATGAAAGGGAGGTTCATTTGAACTAGGGTTCAAGTGAACCCTTAAGGGTTCACTCGAACCCCTAGGGGTTCGTACGAACCCCCCTGATTCCTCATCCCCCCTTGAGACATAAAAAAACCTAAATTTTGGCACTTCGAAGCTCGGGTTGAGGATGAAAATGGAGGAATCTTCACAAACCCAACTGGAATCAAGTAGTCCCTAGAATGAGCTATCCAACAAATATAATTTGAATATCTTTTGGTTTTATTATGTATTTTTTTTTTAGTTTTATTAGACATAGGTTTTTCATCGAAAATGAAGGTCTTTGTTCTGCACATGTGGAAAAATAGAAGATTATCAAATTTTTTTTTGAAAAATATGAGTGCACGAGATATTGAAGTCCTTGATCCAACAAAAAAAATTGAATTTCGATATATACAAAAAAACTTATGCATTATACGGTTGCGCTATGTCTAAATTGTAATTGGTTTGACTTCGAAACTTAATTAAAGAAAACATATTCAATAAAAAACTATCTAACCAAGTGGAAGCACTAGATATCGGAGTTAAAAATCTAAATTCGAAAGAATTAGAATTTTATCCTTCATGGAAAAAAAATCATGTGTTATACGGTGTGTCACTTCTTAAAAATGTTGTTTTCTACAAAAAACTAGTTTTCGTGGGAGATGGAAAAAGAATTGCAATCTGATTTTCAAAATTTTGAAAAAAATATTTTTAGAATCTACAGACAAAATGTGACGAGACTCTAGTTTGCATCATCTTCAAATTTCTCAAGCTTAAGCTGCAATAGGTTCCCAAATGTGAAGATTTAGTTTTAAAAATAATTTCAGTGTCCAGTTTGGCCAAAAATTGTAAACCACTATTATGGGATCACCCTATGACCTACTCTTTTTTATTCTAGAACTCTCACCGTTGTTCCTTGAGGTAGTTTAGCGAAGTTCACCCCCTGAGGTTCTCTGAATGAAGAGAACTCATGAGTAGCAAATCTCCCTTCTCTACAAGGTTAAAGATGAAGTGGTCGAACAACCTCCCATGGTTCCTTCCGTTCCTCCCCTTGGGGAAGGAAATAAACCTATGGTTGATCAACCCACTCCTACACAAACACAACTTGAAAACATAACTAAAATAAACAAAGGTTCTAGAGAGCGTAGGCGTAGATGTTGTGCCCTTTCTCATAGATTAAATTAAGAAATAAACATAGAAAATTAAGATCCTAACTCAACTAAAGCAATGCATGATGAGTCTAGCCACTCCCTGAAACAAAAAGATCCTATAACACAACCACAACAAGATTTGAACCCTTCTTTAGACATTATTATTCAACCTCCTATTGTGATTAATTTAGATGATGATGAGGAGATTACTAAAATTGTTGAGGAGGTGCATAATGAATTGAATCCATTGTTTTCCTCTTCTATGAGCTTAAACGACAATTCTCCTAGGAAGAGTGATGAACTTGGTGATGATCCTAGTTTGACACTTGCTATTGTCCCTTCAGCTAGTCGTCTTCCTTTGACATACAATGAACATGATTGGGATGCAAACAATTTTCTTTAGGTTAACTCACACATGCCTTACTAGTCTTAAATATATTATTTCATTTTCATTTCCTTTTGTGTGATTGCATGTGTGTAATGTAATTTCCTGTTACATTCCGATTGATGTTCTCTCTCTCTTCGTGGCATTCCTCTATTTTTACCTTCAATATTCTTTACGTCGTAAATATTTTATCTTTATATTTATCTCTTTTCTTTTTCTTATGTTTTCCTTTTGGGGATAACACAAGGTGTTGATACATTCATGTCTCTTCCATGTTGACCCAAAAGCTTTTCCTTTACTTTTCTTTATCTCTTTTCTTTGTTTTGTGTTTTCCTTTTGGGGATGATGCAAGGCATCGAGACATTCATGTCTCTTCCATGTTGACCTGAAGGCTTTTCTTTTTTTTCACTCTCTGTGTGTCATTCTTCCAATTCTATGTGTATTTGGGGAATGATGATAGTTCTAGGCTCTCTTAAAAATATTGTAGCAAAAACATATTGACCAAAAATCCATAGATTCCTTATACATGTTTAGTGTTTTCATTTTGGGGGAAACCCCTTTTCCTTTTCATGACATAGCTTCATTTGGAAACATATGACTTGGCATAGGTCTTTCCAAGTTAGCGCTCATGTCCTCTTTATTGTTTGCATTTATCATTTTCTACTTTAAAGTAATTTCTCATGGCATGGTGTTTAGTAATTTATTTAAAGTGGGAGCATATATTGGTGTTATCCTTTTACATTTAGCTTTTTCATGTTCATGGTGTACTCTTCTTATTTCATGTGATGCATTTTTTTCTTTGTGATTGGCATTGGGTGTGATGTCCCTCAAGAGCATGATCTCTCTTAACATATTATATTTCTCTTAGTGGCTTGATGCGACACACTACATCCCCTAAGTTGTGAATCTTATATTATTTGATTGGTCCCCTCTTAGAGACATTAGGCACAATGTTCCCTAAGTTAAAGACCTTACATAAACTGAGCAAGACTCCTTTGGACATTCCCTATTTTTTCATTTGCATATTTTGATTATATGGCCACCTTGCATAAAGCACTTTGCATGCCTATATATCCATCTTGTGTTTTCATGAGTTCCAAGCATATAAAGTTTTTCCTGCCTCATGAAGCTCCACGTTTATTTTTTGTTCATGAGCTCTAAGCATATGAATTTTTTCTTGCCTCATGAAGCTCAAAGATCATTTTTGTGTGGCGCCTTATCAAATTTATCAGGAGGTATATCTTTGGTATGGTTTATTAGGAATCCCAATCGAGGCATGACTTTCCCATAGCCACTTACATGTGAGTTTGAGTGCATATTGGTTGTGTGTGTACACGTGTCTCACCTCTTTTAGATCCTCACCCAGTGGACAACCTAAAGTTTCATTGCCTTAGAGTGAGCATACATTTTTTGAACAAAGAACCTAGATTTGATCCACACCGTGATGGAGAAATGATCAAACCTTGATCCGACCCCTTTCATTTTTTTATTTTCATCTTTTTTAGTGCATGCTTGTGCCTTTATGATGCTCTTTATATCATTTTCATGTGTGTTCTTTTTTGCCTATGTTGGTTTTCCATGGGATCTTGATCCTGGGGGCTTGATCACCCCTCTTGATTGTTGTCATCCTATCTTACCGACGGGTGATCCCACAATAGTGGTTTACAATTTTTGGCCAAACTGGACACTGCAATTATTATTTTTAACTAAATCTTCATATTTGGGCACCTATAGCAGCTAAACCGTGAGGAATTTGAAGATGATGAAAACTAGAGTCTCATCACATTTTGTCTGTAGATTCTAAAAATATTTTTTTCAAAATTTTTGGAATCAGATTGCACTTTTTTTCCATCTCCCACGAAAACTGGTTTTTTTCAAAAAACAACATTTTTAAAAAGTGACGCTCACCGTATACAACATAACTTTTTTTGTGTAAAGGATGAAATTCTAATTTTTTCAAATTTAGATTTGTATCTACGATATCTAGCACTTGCAGTTGGTCTCATAGTTTTTTATTGAATATTTTTTCCATAATCAAGTTTCAAAGTCAAACCAATTGCAATTCAGACATAGGCGGACTGTATACAACATAACTTTTTTGTATGTATCGAAATTCAATTTTATTTTTTCTAATGGATCAAGGACATCAATACCCAACCTCAACATATTTTTCAAAATTTTATTTTGATAATTTTCTATTTTTCCATATGTGCAAAACAGAGAGCTTGACTTTCGGTGAAAAACCTATAATTAATAAAACTAAAAAAACACATACATAATAAAACCAAAACATATTAAAATTTAATTTTTTGGATAGCTCGTTCTCAGGACTACCATCTTCCAATTGGGTTTGTGAAGTATCCTCCATTTTCATCCTCAACCCGAGATTCCAAGGGCATAATTCTGCTAAAATTTGGTGGAAGAGGGGGAGAAGGGAAAAAAAGGGGGGTTCGTTTCACTCGAAAGGGTGAAGGGGGGTTTATTCAAATGGGGGTTCACTCAAACCCCCCTTTTTTTTGAATTCCCCACAAGGGAACGTGGCATCACAGGGTTTGAGCGAACCCACCGTGCAAAAGGGGGTTCGCTTGAACTAGGGGTTCGACCAAACAACTCTTTTGGGTTCATGTGAGCCCCCTAGTTTGAACGAACCCTTTAAAACAAAAAATTTTCAATGTGTGAGAATATTCTCAAATTTCCTTCCTCATAAAAATTGTACACCACTATTATGGGTTTACCCCAACATTAGTGCATTTGGACCCCTCTTGATGTGAGTTTCATCTACTTTAGGGTGAGTTTGAAGCAAGTTCATCCTCTCACTAAACTGGGGGCTAAATGTAGTGTCGAAAAATGTCATTGGTGACATTTTCACACTTGTTTGGGGCCTCCTTGTAAAATTGAGCTTAATGATGCCTTGACCTAGTGTTGTAACATGTTTAACACACTCACACTAGGTCTTGGACCCTTGTGAACTAAATAAAATTAATTGCACTTTATTTAAGGTGTTGTAAAGTGTTGTAGCACATTTTCACACTTTTCTAAGGTTTCCATTATTAATTGGGCTTATTTATGCTTTAATTGGGGCCTTATTTTGCATCCATAAGCCTCATTTAATGTATTTTTTTGAGGATGATCCTGACATAAATCAATAACCAATCATAATTCAGGTGTTTTCAGGTTGTGGCCTAAATTTTGTGGTCTAGGAGTCATATGCTACCTTGTGCGTATGGGTCCCACCTAAGGTTTTGGGTCTTGATCTTGGTTTCACACCTTTCTAAGCATTTTTGAATTTGGTCTGATAAATTATGCCTAATAGAACTCATATGCCACCTTGGGCATATGAGTCTCGTGTTGCCCAAAATTAAAATTAATTCAAATTCTTGGTGGGATTTTATCCTCCTAGATGTCATGTCGGCTTGTAGTGTTATAATTTCAGGAATGTTTGAATAATTAAGTATAAATACAAGTTTCTTTCACTCATTTTCTCCTAACAAGCATTTAAGTATTCATCCTTAGAGCAAGTTTGAGTTCACAAGAGCATTCAAGTGTTTACAAGAGAATTCAAGAATATTCAAGGATACATTATCAAGCATTTTAGATCATTATTCAAGCATCAAGCATCATGTCAAAGTCTTCATGCATCATGTTTGTTTTGTAGCTAACAATTGTGGTGTAGGGTTTTATGATTCAAGATAGCATTCAATTCAAGACCCATCCCATTCAAGCAAGAGTCAAGATCTACATCCATTGGAGCCACTTCATACATGTTTGCGGCCTTTTATTGCTAGGGTTTGGTGAGTTGCAACATCATATTTTGTTCATTCATCATTCTCCATTCCTATTTAATTTCATTTCAAGGTTTGATTACGAAAATAGATTTGACCAAGGCAAACCCCTATCCACTAACAAAACAACATTTTTCCATCTCTTTCGTGTGTGGTTTGCATGTTTAGGTTGAAGATTCATTAAGGAGAAAGTTTGGAGAAAGTTGTCAAAGTTCCTAAAGTTTTCAAAGTTGTCACCTTGCATTGGAGATACTTGGAAGATTCCTACAGGTTACAAATTGATGTTATAGATCCAGAAATCAATCAAGAAGTGAAAAATAGACCTTGAATTCCATATTCAAACTTTCAAGCTTCAAAAATTCCTAATTGGATTGATACGCCAGTTCTAGCGTATGAGTCCCAATTTAGGTCAAATTTTTTAAGTTTTTACAGATTCAGATACCCATTTGCTAGATCCCTATTTTTGCACAAAAACTCAGATCTGGGACTGATTTACCCAGCCTGGTGTATGAGTCCTAGTCAGCATTAAAATCACTATTTTAATCATTTCAGAGCTCCATCCTATCATCTTTAGATTTCCAAGTGCACACATTTCATCTCGTAGCTTTTTGTTCATATTTTCATACATTTTTAAGTCATCTAGTTAAAGATTGCATCATACTAGGTTTTAGCATTTTGACTTGCATTTCATTTTTCTTTCCAAGCCCTAGCTTGGTGGTGAACCCCTCATGAGTTTACAATTGGTCCATAAAATAGCCCTATAGTGAAATCTCTTTCTCTTTTGCATACTTAAGGTTGAGATCTCTAGGGTTTGTTCTTGAATGAGTGTTGAGTTTTGTTGTTCTAGGTCTCAAACCCTAGGACATCAAACAAAATTCTTCCTTTCAGGATTACAACCACATGAAAATCTAGAACTTATATACAAATCTGAAATTAAAATTTGCCTTAATATAGAATTAGCATGGTTAGATTCATCTTCTTTATGATTCCAAAAATCAGCCAACATGACATGCTTATAAACACTAGCTAATGTGAACTTATAAAAAAAAAATATAAAGAATAACATCACCAAAATATAGCAACAATGAGGCACAAATCAACAACACAAGAGAATCAGATAACACAAGATTTATGTGGAGAAACTATTGCAAGAAAAAACTCCACCAAGAAGAGAGGTCGTGCATGCAATATCTTCAAATAAATGAGATTACAATAAATTCATTTCTATTCTCCTCTTTGTCTCCAATATGGCAACACCTTTCACACTTTCTCGTGGCTTCTACTCTTATGATCATTCTCAATACAAACATGTTGAACATTGTGAAGTGATATTTTTATAGGATGTGGTTGTGACCCTAATCAAGTTCACATTTGATGGAGCACATCAAGTCCTGCAACAAGTTCCTTACTTGAGAATATTGTTTTAAGAATCCACATAACTTATGAAAATGGATCGAAAATGGCCCAAAAAATACTGTGTAGAAGTTTACCTTTTAATTGCAACCAATGTCTACATATTACCAATTTATTTATCCTTAAAAATATAAATTTCAACTGATTAAATGAATGATAATTAATTTTCTAAATATTATTTGTTATAAAATTTATATTTTTTCTTTAAGAAAAATATTGAGGAAAAAATTATATCCTCCAATTAGATGATAGGATTTTTTTTATTAGACTCATGATTCCACACCACCAAACCTGTCTCACACCTAAAAACAAGTTAATCTTGTCATCCAACAATATCAAGATCATAAAAATAGTTGAAACTACCAACATTCGACAATTCAAACATTCCTACGTCGTGTCTGAAAATAAATTATGACTCGTGACCACCTACATCTAATCTCTCAAATCTTGCAAAAACTTATTTCACATCAACAAAAAGAGGTGGTTTAAAAAAAATATGTTAGATTTAAATGCATTAATGTCTCATGTTCAATCTCACCCAAAAACAATATCTTTGATTTCCTTGTATGCGCTTTGGATTTGGATGCATTTATGCTTTTAGATATGTTTTATCATTTTAGAAGATTTTTTCATTAATGCATGCATTGTTGTGACAGTCATACTTTCGACCACTTGTAATCACCACCCAAAGTGTACATGAATACACTAAGCCCCTAACGTCAATTGATCAATTCATCATCAAACTATTATTTCCTATACCCAAAAAAATACATTGCGAGAGGCATTCAAGGAGTACACACCACTTGAACTGCACTAAAAGAAGATTTGTGTCATTAGGCAAAATCTCACCAAACACCAGATATTATGATTATCCTATATAATGATCACTATGCATTCTTGTGCAATTCATTTTGTCGAGGTATGTAGGGAGTGTAAAAAATCTTGTGTAAAATATGGGTTATGCACAAATGCACATTGTAGCCCTACACTTTACATCTACAACTTCCCACCTCTCCAATTTATTTCCTATTTTTTTATTGAACTTAAAAAAAAATCTTATCAATATTTATATTCTTAATGCTTGGATATTAAGTTCCATTGCTTTGGTAAAACATCCTTAAATATTTTTTTGTTGATTTTAAAACATAGACAATTAATAGAAACTGTAACAATAATAAAAATTTGTATGAACAACTTTCTTAAATGGTTTATATTTTGTAGATTGTATATTCTCCTCAATTACATATTGTCATAAATTAAACAAGAAGATCTCTTTATAGAGGTAACAACCCCTAAAAAAAGATAGTAAACTAGATCAATATTTTCCATGCATTTAACAAGCACAACTTAGATCACCTAAAAATAGGACTCTAAATATATCACCAGACATGCATTTATTCATGCAATAAATGAACTTTCTATGAACTATGTTGCATGGCATTGTACACCAACATCACTTACCAACATACTCCCATTGATATTGAGTGGACTCACAAGATGATCTTCAAGTTTTGTAAATTGAGTTCCCGTGCAACTCACTATGCAAGATTACCATCACTCTAGTCTTATAGACCCAAATAGTACACTTCTTGTAGAAGTTAAGTACCCATTTACTCATTTATCTTTGTCTTCAGAGATTATAAGGTTTTCCCTTCCTTTCTCTAACATAGAGACAACTCATAGTCTCTCAAATTACATGACACCTTTCAATGTTCCAATCATAATAAGCAACCATCAATCACTTTTCTCAAACATTCAAACTTTGTTTGACAACCATTTTTTTGACATGTGAATGTTTAGGCTTAGACAACCTTTTGAACATATTTATAACCTTTTTTTCCAGCTAGATCCATCAATCCATCCACAATTAATCTACATATAATCTTTCATAGATTGCCCATTCCACTCTCTATTCCAACATGTTTTTGTAAAATGACTCTTCAATCCACAAATAGAAAAAGGATGAAGATCCCAACAATTTTCCTTTTTATGTCCTTCCCTGTGACAATGAACATTATAGACATTCCATTCTTTGAATTGATTTATTACCCACAAAACTTACATCATTATTTATATCTCTCACCATACCTAGGCCTTCATTCCTTGGCCTTGCAATTGGTTGAATGGGATCTCTAATTCCTTTCCCATGTTTTCCCAAACCTTTTCCTTCATATCCCATTTTCTTCATGATTTTCAAATCAACACCCTTTTCAAAATAGCCTTTGTTATTAACATCACAAGTTGCAAAATCTGTAGTTTCATACACATCCTTACCTTCAACCTCACATTCTTTATTAAAATAGACTTCACACAAATCAATAGTTTGACCAAAGGAACAACACAAATATTTTGTGCCTCATATACTAATGGATTTGACCTTAGACATTCATTGCATGCTACTAATTGATCATTTTCTTCTTTCAATTTTGATATTTCCTTCTTCTACAAACTAATTTTCCTCTTCTAAACTCTTTAGGTTTTCTTTCACCTCATCAAATAACTTCAATCTTTCTTTTAACTCTTCATTTTTTGCTTTAACATTTTCCAAATTTTTTTCAAGATTATCAATTTCACACAAATATTCACATCTTTCTTTTCCAAAGTCCTTTAATTTTTTTATCAATTGTGAATTACATTTATTAATTGTTGTCACTTCTTTTTGCAAAACATTTTTTTCTTCTTTACCCTTTTACCAACTTTTCCCATTGATGAAAATGATTTAAAATCACCTTATCTTTGCACTTGACTGTGATTCTACTACAACTATTTAGATCACCTTCTTTTGGCAACTTCACATGCCTTCACCCTTTTATGATTTATCTCTATCACTAGCGTAATTAATCCTCCAACAACTACGACTCTATCTACATGCATTAATGAGGAATTATCTCCTACCACGATTTAACTAAAAACAACATTAAAAATTCTTTATTTTTTGTGAATCTCTTTACTGCCTTGGCTACTGCGGCCTCAAAACTCCACCGATTTGTCCTCTTTTTTGGTAGCTATGATTAACTCTTCTTTACTGCTCTAAAAATATCCTTGAACCTATGCTAACTTGCCTTAACAACATCATAACATTATATGAACACTTGTTCACACACATGCAACAAAATTTTCTAAGTTATGTGATCTTTTCTACCTTGCAGCTTCTTTATTCCAAACAAAACTCAACGATTCAATTCTAGGACTTTCTTCAAAATATTGTTGGAGTTGAAAAGATACAACACCACAGAAGCCCAAAAGATTTTTGCAAGCAAATAACCTATTACAAGGAGAAGCAAAGAGAAGCAACAAAAGAAATGCTCAAGAATGTGGAGCAATGTATTCACCTAAAAATGTAAAATGAATAATGATACAAAAAATAGTTTTCAACTACATATAGATGAAAACCCTAGAAAGGAAAACCATAGGCTTGCACAATAATAATTAATAAAGTAATTAATTATTATGTACCTAATGTTAGCTTAAGTGAAAAAGAGCTAAAAGGGAACTTTATGTAATTAAACAAATATTTTTTAATTAATAAAGTAAATGTCCAATTACTCTAACACCCCCCCTTAAAATAGACATAGGGAGAAGCTAAAACCTAGAAGAAGCTACTGAAAGCAAAAGCAATGGGTCCCGGAAACAAGGCCAGATCGGGTACCCAAGTACAAAGAAATCTCTATGAAACGGAGAAAAGGAGAAAACCCAGTGGGAAAAACTCCTCTCCAAAAAAAGATAGAACAACATGCTGAAAGAAACATGAAGGAAGGAAGGCCTCATAAAGACCCCCCAAGGACAACTTCATTCACCCCAAGCATAGAGCGCAATTGAAGATAGCGCGGAGATGCAAAAGGTTTCGTGAAGATGTCTGCAACCTGCTCGGCAATGGAAACATACTCCAAGATGAGAGAACCATCCTAAATCAACTATCTAATGAAATGCATATGAAGCTTAATGTGCTTCGTCCGCTGATGCTCCACTGGGTTGCGCGAAATGTGTATAGCACTTTGATTGTCACACCAAAGAATAGTGGGACTATCAGGAGGAAAACCAAACTCAGTCATCAACTGACGAAGCCATAAAATCTCCTAACTAGCGAGCACAACAGCTCGGTACTCAGCCTCTGTAGATGATAATCCATGAGCAGTCTGCTTCTTGCATGACCATGTGATAGGACCAGAGCCAAGACAGAAAACAAAGCCAGAAGTAGACTTCTGATCATTGACATCACCAGCCCAATCTGAGTCAGTGTAGCCAACAATGTGAGGATCCCCTAATGTGTAGTGAATGCCATATGAAGTGGTGCCCTGAATGTACCTCAAAATATGCTTGGTAGCTTGCAAATGACTCTCATGAGGATCATGTGAGAATCGAGAGACAAGACCAACCTCAAAGGAAAGATCAAGACGAGTGTGAGTCAGGTACAACAAACTACCAACCAACTGCCTGTAAAGTGTAGAATCTACTGAAGGAGTGGGGCAAGTAGTAGTCAAAACAACCCCTGACTAAAAAGGTGTGGGGGCAGGCTTGCAATCAAGCATGCAAAAGCGTTGAAGCATATCAAAAGAATACTTCTGTTGGTAAATGGAGATCCCCTCTGAAGACTGAATCACCTGAAGACCAAGGAAATAGTGCAGAAGGCCAAGATCTGTCATCTCAAACTGCTCCATCAAGGCTAGCTGAGAATTTTGAATCATAGAGGATGAGCTACTGGTGATAATAAGATCATCAACATATAGCACAAGAATCAGGATCTCACCCTCAAGATGCTGAATATAGACCGTGTGATCAGAATGACAGCGAGTGAAACCAGTGGAGAGCAAAAAAGAGTCCATCTTCTCATACCAAGCCCGAGGGGCCTATTTGAGACCATATAATGAACGCTGAAGTCTGCAAACCAAGGAGGCATCATGAACAAATCTCTGAGGTTGCTCCATATAGATCTCCTCTTGTAGGTCACCATGTAAGAAGGCACACTTCACATTCATCTAAAAAATGAGCCATCCTCTAGAAGCTGCAAGTGATAATACAAAACAAATAGAATTCATCTTGGCGATAGGGGCAAATGTCTCAGAGTAATCAATACCCTCAACCTATGAGAAACCCTTCGCAACAAGATGTGCTTTGTACTTATCAATAGAACCATCAGCAGCATACTTGGTGCGATACAGCCATCGACACCGAACCATCTTTCTGCCCTTAGGAAGAGGACAAAGATCCCATGTATTATTCCTCATCAAAGAAGAATACTCCTCCTCCATGGCACTATCCCACTCAGGGTGACCTGTTGCCTCTGAAAATCTCTAAGGATCCTCTAAAAGAGCATGAGTTAAAAGACTAGAACCCGCAGTATGAGAACGGGTGAGATGAGTGTCTGAAGGATCACTGGCCATAGATCCTGCTGCCTCAATAGTAAAGCGAGCCCATTTGGGCCTCTAAGGTGGAGCAAGTGGAGGTGAAGATGAAGATGGGGGATCATCAATATCCTCATTAGAATCATCCTCAAAATAATCCTAAAGAGCTGTAGTGGGTGGAGTAGGTAGTGAAGTGGACACTGGAGACAGGGTATCAACTGGAGGAAGGCGCTCATCAAACTGAACATCCCGTCGAAACAGGACCTCTCTGGAATCAAGATCAAACAACCTGTATGCCTTAACATCCTCATAGTAGCCAACAAAAATGAGGGGTTGACTCTTCCGCTCCGTAACTCTCCTCTGAGCATCAACAATAAAAGCCCATGCCTCACTACCAAATACTCGAAATAATGAAATATCAGGCTTGTCATGAGACCAAGCCTCCTCAGGATTCATATGTCGAATCGCCTTATAAGGCATTTGATTCTGAATATAGTTGGCACAATTGAATGCCTCAGCCCAAAAAGATGGATCCATGGACCTGGATTGAATCATACAATTAGCCATCTCCCGTAAAGTCTTGTTCTTTCACTCAGCGATACCATTCTGCTGAGGGGTGTAGGGAACAAAAAACTGATGTTGCAAACCATGCTCAGATCAAAAATATTTGAAAGCCTGATTCACATACTCCCCCCCATTATCTGTACATATCTGTCGGATAGAAAGACCAGACTGCTTCTCTACAAATGTCTTAAATACATGAAAGGAATCAAAGACATTAGACTTGTACTTAAGAAAGTACAACCATGTGCGTCTGGAGAAGTCATCAATGAATGTGAGTACATACTTGGCCCCTGAGAAAGAAGGAGTGGGAAATGACATGAGGTCACTATGAATCAACTCCAAGGGTGTCAAAGCACGAGTGGTACTTCCTTTCGGAAAGGGATCCCTGTGATGCTTGCCAAGCACACAACCATGACAAACACCATCAGTGTAGGAGATCTGTGGAAGACCAAGAACAAGTGTCTGTGTACTCATCTGCTGAAAATATCTGTAATTGACATGGCCCAAACGCTCATGTCAAAGCTGACTCACTAAATCTGCATGTGCTATAAGAGATGAACCTGTACCCTCAGAAGGAGCAAATCCATCAAATCTGTAAAGAAGAGATGCAGTATCAACACTACCAGTAGCCACAACCAAATCAGAATCATGGAGGTCCTAAATAACCACATCATGTGGTGAGAACTCAACTATCTTACCAGAGCCAGTGTGGCAAATCTGATAAATGGACAAGAGGTTCATCGAAATGTCAGGAACAACCAAAACATCTTGTAGAGTGCCCCCATCCAAAGAGATAGAACCTGAACCCAAGACGGAAAGTTGTGAAGAGTCACCCACTGCAATCTGTGAAGTACCACAAGAGGCAAGAGAAGTGACCAACTGTTGAGTGTGAGTCATATGGTGAGAAGCACCAGAGTCTAAAATCCAAGTGGACCCATTGGTCAATGCTCGTGCAGTGAGAGCATGACCCTTCCTTGTGGTGGAAGAAGAAGAAGACTGAGGTGAGGAGATGTGTTGCTACTGCATGGCCTCCTCTAAAGCCTCTAATCGTTTCCAACACCTAGAAACTGGATGACCTTGCTTGCCACAAAAATTGCAAGTGTCTCCTGATTTCTCGTTAGTCTTGGAGGAAGACTCACCAGAATTCAAAGATTTCCCATGTTTCGGATTAAATGGTGGTTTAGAATCAGACTTAGGAGGCGGTGTGGAGGAATGCTCACTACCTGCAAAATCTTTATTGGGCCTCGATTTCTGCTTCTGTTTCCCCTTCGGTGACTGAGCAACTAATGCTTTGCTCTTTGAACCTGAGAGCATATCCATCTGAGAAAAGGTGAGACTGTTCCCGAGACAAACGCTCACAAAACAAATCAAAGGTAGGCATGGTAAAACTGGCACCCAAACCATCCATGGTGGAGTAGAAGGAGGAAACAAATATCTGAAATGGACTACGAAGCTTCGAAAGAATCAAGTAAATGCACTTTGTGTCTGTCTTGTTCTTCCCACAACCCTGTAAAATAGTGCGGATAGTTTTGAACTTGTTCAAAAAATCCTCAATAGTGGGAAATGAATCAGGTAACAATGAAGTCAGTTCTACCTCAATCTGTAATGCACGAAACTCATTAACGGCCCCAAAAAGTGTCTCAAACTTTAGCCACATGGCTCGAGGAGTGAGCAAAGCATCAAGGTGAAACAAAAGACTGTCTGAAACATGCATGCATAACAAACCCATAGCCTCATCCATCTTGTTCATGTGTTGCATAGTCTCAAAAGGACGCTGCAACTGAGGCTGAACCTCATCTAAACAAGACCATAACCCTCGTGACCTGAGTAGCCTCATCATAGAGACTTCCAAGTGTGATAGTTATGTGATGTGAGTAGCTCAACTGAAGAGTCTGCCATGAAAGCCTGCACCTGTACCTGCTTGTGCTTTTTATTATTATGTGATCTTTCAGAATAGACAGAAGATGCAGAAGGGTTTGTATTTTTGAGAGTTTTGGTGTTTTGGTTTTCTGATATAAATGATATAAAGCAAGAGAAAAACACCCCCCACAAAAGATAAACCCAAACCCTCGTACAAACTGAGAAGAAGGAAGCAATGCATAACCAAAAAATACTTCAAAACAAATTCTCATGTACCTAGTGAAAATTCTGATAAAATAGATCACATCACTGAATAGAGCATGTTGAGAGCTTTCCAATGCCTATTCAAGTTTGGAAAACGGATTCTGTTTGCATCTTCTATGACCCCGAAAGTGAAGAAAGAAGACCTCACTTTGACTGGTAAAAAATATCCAGACTGGTAAAAAATTTATTAAATTACCTACACCATCAGATCGGTGCCGAAACCAGCTTTCCAACGCTTCTTCCTGTTCGAAAAACAGAGCTAAAACGCCCGAGTTATACTCGATTTCGTGAGAGAGCAAAAAAATGCCCTATTAGACTCCTCTAGCACCCGAGAGCTTAAAAAAAGGGCCCATGGTCACGTGGGCGAACCAGGGGGCTGAAGCTAGCGGAGCCCTTGGTCACCATATGACTGAGCGGGGGTTTGTTTGAAGCCCGCGGGGGCTGAAGAGTCGACTCAAGTCTACGAGCTCGGTGTCGGCAGGCGAGCTCGGCGAAGCCCGGACGGTGGGGAGGTGGCAATGTCGACGGAGTCGATAGGGAGCCAAGGCAGGCTGAGTGCAAACGGAGTGGGCTTCGGCAGAGCCGGGGCGAGCTGGGCACGGCAGCAACCGGCGACGGAGCAGCTCGATGGCGAGCGCAGCGGCGGGTGGCCGCTTGGCGGCACGGTGGTGGCTACTGGGCGGCGGAAAAAAATGTATTGGCTGCACAAAAATATAATAAAAAAACCTTTGTTTTTTTTTTTTTTTTAATTTTTTTGCTGGGGGGCCATACGGCCAAACCCTAAAATTTTTTTTTGCAACCCTGGTTGATTGTGGCCAAAATTGACGATTTGACAGTCGTTTTAAGGGTTTTTGGGCGCTACAAATCCAATGGCATAGTCCATTTGAGCCCAAAGTGAGCCTAAAATTTAGAGTATGCTGATTCCACAAGAAGAAACCTTAGAACCCTAGATTTGCTTCCAATGCAAAAATCTCAAAACAAGAACAAGCAATTGCAAATCTGAACCTCTGATACCATGTTGGAGTTGAGAAGATACAACACCACAGAAGCCCAAAAGATCTTTGCAAGCAAATAACCTATTACAAGGAGAAGCAAAGAGAAGCAACAAAAGAAATGCTCAAGAATGTGGAGCAATGTATTCACCTAAAAATGTAAAATGAATAATGATACAAAAGATAGTTTTCAACTACATATAGATGAAAACCCTAAAAAGGAAAACCCTAGGCTTGCACAATAATAATTAATAAAGTAATTAATTATTATGTACCTAATGTTAGCTTAAGTGAAAAAGAGCTAAAAGGGAACTTTACGTAATTAAACAAATATTGTTTAATTAATAAAGTAAATGTCCAATTATTCTAACAAATACTACTTCGCACCCATTTATTTAGGATCTCTTCACACTTATTTGACCAACTTATGAACTGCCTTTTGGTGGTGGTAATCTTCAAACTTCTACAACTTTAATAGTGAATATTGATCTCCAACAACCACCTTCATTCAAAATTGTAGTTTCTTCAAACATTTAGCAACCTTTTTCCAAGATCTGTGATCCTTGATTTCAAACCGATATCTTTATGCCTTTAGGCTATCCTTCAATGCTCCCTTAATAATCTACCTAGTATTTTTTGGAATCTCTTCTTGTTGCATCGACTTTAACTAGGTGGCAACAAATGCATAACTCTAATCTTCTTAGACTTTTGCAACTCTTTCCCAATGATCTCTTGATCTTCTTTACCCTCAAATCTCCTTGGATCTTCTGCTTTGATACTGGAATTGTTGATTTTGAAACACAAACAATTAACAACTATACAAACAATATTTTTTTAATTCAAATTTCTTAAATGGATTACATTTTGCATATTGTATATTCTCCTCAATTACACACACTATTTGTGTAAACTAAACAACAAGGAGATCTCTTTATAGAAATAACAACTCCTAAAAAAGATAGTAAATTGGATCTATATTGTCCATGCATTTAGCATGAACAACTGAGATTACCTAAAAATAGGACTCTAAATATATCACGAGACATGCATTTATTCATGCAATCAATGAAATTTTTATGAATTGTTTTGCATGGCATTGTACACCAGCACCACTTACCAACATTTTTCTTATCCCTTTTTCTTATGCTCAATTTTGTGACTATTAAATTTAGAGGGGATAATATAATTCATTTGTTTTCAATGCTTTACCATGTCTCTTAGCAATGTGAATCTATGTCTCAGTTTTACAAATCACAATAGTTTTTCCCATTGAACCTATACCATACTGACATATCTGAGTTCTAGTGCTAGTTGTGAAAAATGTTCTTGTCTCTACACCGTAAATTCTAGATTTTCCTTTTGAAATTGAAGTCTTAATGAGTTGAAAATAGTCTAGAAGATATGGTCAAAAAAGAGATGGGTGTATTACTCATATATTCTTTGGAAATGACTTTAGAACATGACAAAAAGCTAGATTTTTATATTACTCACAAATTTATCACCTCTATAATCTTGTCTATGACCTCAACAATCTAGTAGCTCTAAAACTCCGATAGTTTTAGATCTATTTTTTGTTAAACGCTCAAAATACTGAGAGGGGGGTGAATCAGTATTCTTTGAAACCACTTAAGCATTTAAGCATTCATAGCATATTCAATTTATAGTAAGAAAGGAAAGCATGAAATAAACCATCAACATCACATAACACATGA
Source organism: Sequoiadendron giganteum (assembly GCA_007115665.2). Lineage (NCBI taxonomy): Eukaryota > Viridiplantae > Streptophyta > Pinopsida > Cupressales > Cupressaceae > Sequoiadendron > Sequoiadendron giganteum. The sequence goes on along the minus strand of CM021106.1, from coordinate 632,225,678 downwards.
ACATCATATTTTTACGTGGAAAAAACAAAAAGGGAAAAACCACAATGAGGGTTAGCTCACAATATATTATAACCAGTTATAAGATATTATACAATTTCTCACTATAGGTGGACTCGTTTCCCACAAAAAGAATAAAAAAATAGAAGAGATAGGTGGCACACAACTAAGATTTGAATTGTTACAAATTCATCTACAACATGTTGGAATACAGTTCCATTGAATCTCAACATATTGACTTTACACACTTCATATTGATTTGCACTAACACTCTGTTCTACTCTCCATTCACATCAAATTTGCATAATTTGCATCATATACATATTAAATTACATCTCTCTTATCCAAGACTTCAAAAAAAATCTTACATATATATTTTCTTTATCTACAAATACCTCAAACATCAATTAGGTTGGCCAAATTAGATGAATTGTACAAATATACCTTGTCATCTCAACATAAACATATACATACTTTGCGCCATGATTCAAAACTTATAACAAGTCCAAATAGGTTGGCATGGACCTATAATAGCTCCCACTTAACAAATCAATACTTCTCAAAACTCTGTAATACCCAAAACTAATTAGGCTGGCAACGATAATGACCTAACATCAAAATTTATCAATTGCTCAACCTCAAACTAACACGCAGACCACAAAACTTCATGCCACTTAGAATATATAGGTGCTACTGACACCTTTCAACATCCCCATAAATCTACAAATCTAGATAGTAATTTGTAGAGAGATGCATATCCTTCAAAACATACATACTATATTGGTAACACTATAACTACTAGATCGAAACTTGTGTCATTCATAACTTCAACACTAGAGACCAAAACACTGTGAAACTCTAGATTTAGACTCTTCTAACATCCAAAAAGCTATACCAAAATAGCAGAGTGAGATTCTACACAGTGGACCAATGTAGACCAAAATACTGGATGTCTTGTACACCAAAAACATTGTTTTGACAGTTAGCCAATTTTTCCTTCATCTATTTTCATCAAATTAAACCTTCTTGCAAAATTATATTAGATAACTATCTTCAAACATGCTCAAGCTATACAAATTGGTGTACACACTAATCTTTATACTGGAACACAATGTTAACATCAATGACAACACTATACTGCTTGCTGCACAACTTTATACTCATAAACCATGCCCATGTTGCCAACAAACATATCAATGACAAACTCCTTAGTCTTTTAACATTTTTTGTTTGCTATGATTGGATTGAAGCAATAGTTGTAGGGAGAGTGGTTTTGGTTTGTCTCATTTAAAAATAAATTTGCTTCAATAGGCTTTCATAATATTTTTTCTACAAGCTTTGCTCATTTTCTTTCATTGGCATTATTGAAAACACAACACAATTTGGGTATAATCTTGAGGTAAGTCACTTGCCATTTTTTTTCAATGATTTTGTTTAAATTTATATGCGGTTGTATCATTTTTATTGTGTTTTATTTCATTTAAACATAATTTTGTTGTTACATATTAAATAAATGGCATTGGTTTTGTTGTTTTTATCTATGATTATTTTTATATATGATATTATTGTAATGCATATTGTTTTTGGTTACAAAAGCAGGGGAAAGGGCCCCTAAATCCAACCACAGAGCAGAACGAGGCCTAGAGGCCACCAAAACAACTAAACAAAATAGCAGGGGTCATAGAACCAACCAACACCCTATCTTTATATATGATATTATTGTAATACATACTATTAGTTCCCTATTTGTTTCTCCATATCGAGATATTTTGAAATGTGAAATGAATTATTTGTTTATATAGTGGTTTTAAATTTTATTTTATTTTATTTTCCTTGATTTTTAGGTTATTTTTGTGATTATTTTTTGGACAAAATTATTAAGCTGGTATGGAAAGGATAAATGCAATGGTTGTTAGAGCTATTTTCAAATATAGTGAATAGTGGAGATCGAACTATCCTTATATGTTTTAAACTTCTCAATGAAACCATATATTCTACTTTGTATCCACTATGTACTTCACACATTGGTATATTAATTGCATTTCTCCAGCTACTTTATCCTTTCACCCAATACAATATTTCTATTTCACCTGAACTTTAAAATATTCTCTTCTCATTGACTACATGTGCTATTAGATTTTGTTTGTTTTTTGCTCTCTATTTTTTTCTTCTGCATATTGAATTATGTTATATTATGTTTGCATGACAACCTTCACATGTGTTTAATATGATTGTCTACTTGTAGGAGTGGTGTTATTTATGTAGAGATGGACGATTTGAGGTGATAATAAAATATTCATAAATTTATCCCTAATTCTATACATGAATGTTTCACAAACTTTTTCTTCTAAAAGATGACATGCATGATTGATTTTGCATGTCTATTGCATTATCACCCATGTTAATCTAAATGTTGAATTTGTTGACAGAGTATCTTATTATTGATAAGGAAATGAAAGAAAGTGATATAGAAGCCAAAGAACTAGACAAATGCACTTAGGAACACAAGAGAAATAAAATTCAACTACTTTGGACTATATTAATAAGCTTAGATAGTAAGTACCAAGTTTAAAAATAATATATGACTACATGGTGATGGCCTTAACATGTAGACTTTTGATTTTGTTGTTGTGAAAGATGGAGATGAACTTGCTCTTATTCCTCCAATCGATGGAGGTTAAAGTTGTCTTAAGTTTGGCACATGTTTATTACATGGTCAAACATTCAATTTTTTTATGTAAGATAAATAGTTTACATTTTTAGTGTTATTGTAAGCCACCAATTTACATAATGCCAAATTTTAAGGTGATTTTCGGTTTTCTATTTTTATTATCTAATGATAAATATTAATATTCATAAGGGGTTAATGTGTTAGTATCTAATGTTGATGTTCACAAGGAGTTAAATAATATTAATGCTCATAAGAAGCTGCTCCAATATTTGCCAATTGTCCTCAAATATAAATATAATAAAATAGGTTGTTATAGTATCTTGTTCATCTTCACAATTACTATTGCTTCAAAGCTTTACAATTTGATTGCTTGGTTGGACTCTGCAATAAAGGTTTAACATAATCTTCATTTTAATCAAGTTTCTAAATTTTTATTAGCTTCACATCTTGAATTAAGAAGATAAGACATCTTGAACTGCTTTTATCAATTTGTTGATATTGAAAACTCGGATCATAGATACATGAGACATACATATACTAGATCATGAAATTAAAACCAATAAATTATAACATTAAAAATAAAAAATTATATGATAATATTAAATAACACATTTGCTAGAAATTGAAGTCCAAATTTAAAACAAACGTTTGTTTAGAGTCATTCTTCTTTGATTGTATACTTTTCTACCTGTTTGTTTGTATGCTTTTGTTAAGGGAATTACTAATAACTAATCAACCAATACTCATTACAATATATCCTAACAATAAGTAGGAATAATATCTGATCTTTGAATCCCAACAAATTAATTTCTCGGGGAAAGTGCTCCCTGCGTTGCTTCTTTAAACCGCGAAACTGCTGGTGCCAACATAGATGAGAAAATGGCCTCCAACACCAGGTACTCTGCTGAAAAGCGAGCAGTGGTGAATCCGAAGAATTTGAAGTTCACCCAGCCTGATATCAAGTCTACTTTCAAGGATGCCACTTACCCTACTGTTAGAGACACCGTGTCTTCAGTGCAGAGTGGAAAGCTGAGTTCTGATGTGCTCGGCGACCTCTCTGTACACAAAAACGAAGAGGGCCGTATGTGGTGTGATAATAACCGACGCCTGTTTGCCCTCAGAGAGTACGGTGTTGATTCCGTACCTGTCGTTTTTGATGTCACTCGACGCCCCACAAATTCCTTAAAAAGTAAGTTGAATGATCCAGCCTTCAAGCCCAGGATCAGAGGCGAAGCATCAAGGGTTCAAATCCCAACGCCGCCCACTTCTGGGCGGAATGCTTATCAAATGCAAAAGGAGACGTCTCTGCTGGGCTCTGTTTCTGCTGGTTATTCGTACAACTACGAAGAAGAAAGCGGCTTGAAGGACAAGTACCTGTATGAAAACAAGGATGAGCTTGAGGTCAGGTTCACCCAGCTTGATATTAAGCCTACTTTCAGTTATCCCACATACCCCACTCACAGGGAATCCCTGTCTTCAGAACAATGGGGAGAGCTGAATCTTGATGTGTTCGGCAACCCTACTGTACACAGAGACAAGAAGGGTGTTATATGGTCTGACAATAACAACCGTCTGTATGCGAATAAAGAGGCCGAAGATAATTCTCTACCCGTCAACTTTTATCGCAATCGACTTCGCAAGAATGCCGTTGAAAGTAAGCGGAATGATCCGGCCTTCATGCCCATGACCAGAGGCGGAGCATCGGGGGTTCAAATCCCACCGTCGCCAACTTCTGGGCGGAATGCTTATCAAATGTTAAAGGAGACTTCTCTGCTGAGCTCTGTTTCTGCTGGTTATTTGCAGAGGCCGATGAGCTCTGTTTCTACTGGTTATTGGAAAGGCCATCAAGACAATGAAGTCGTACTTGTACAAAGAAGAAAAGGTGGAGGGAGAGGTCGAATACGAGTACCCAGTCCCCTACGAGGACGAAGGCAAGGTAGGGTACGAGTACCCGGCCCTGTGTGAAGCCAAAGATGATGTCAAGTACCCAGTCCCATACGAAGACGAAGGCTGCTGGTAACTAATGCAAATCCGCCAGTTCTGCATGCCAACGCTGATCCTGCAGATACTATTTTTTTTTCACTGTTTTTATTTTAGAATTTTCCTTAAAGTTGTTCAGCATGTTAGTAATGCATGAAATGCATAAACTCTGTTTTCATTTACTCTGTTTTAGTAGTTTGTAAGTATTGAGTCTGCGAACTCATATCATGTTTGTGTCTCTATGCTGTTATAAATAACAGTTTTGTTGAACTATTATATAACCAGTTATAATGAATATAATTTTCTGGGTTAAAATTTTCTCTGTGTAAAAATGGCTCTGCTATAAGTGTTTATTTTTTATTTTGTTTGTTGATATATCTTTGTTACAATCTTCTGGGTGTAAAAATGGCTCTGTATAAGTGTTTATTTTTTATTTTGTTTGTTGATTTATCTTCGATACAATCTTCTGGTACGATTACGATTACCTTTAGGGTTTAATTTCCTCTCATTTCATTTTATACTTATGGTAGTGCTAAGATAACTTTGAAGAGTATTCAATCTCAATCTGAATTAAACTGTGGGTTCTTTTGTCAGTACAATCTATTTTGTTAGACTGTGCTTATTTTTCTGGGATAGCTTACCCGCAGTTGTCTAGGTTGGACTATGCCTGTAATTGAATTCACCATTACAATCTTGAAACAAAATTTCATGGGTTTAAAATGTTCATTACCTAATGCTTTGTTCTTGATTTAAATTCTCAATTTCATACTCATTTTCTTGTGCAAGAGGGCTTACATCGAAGGTTCCTAAATTGATGCCGCTGATGGTGGTTAACCTATGAGAGCTGTGGGCAGTAATGAATAATTACTGTTTTAGGGCCTGCTGTGCCGTTTCCTTTTGTCTGGTTTGGGGATTGTAAAAACGCTTCTTAAAGTTAGCTTGAATTGTGTTTTTATGGAGAGCCTGTAGGATTTTTAAACCCATCTCTTAACCAAGCAACTGTTGTTTTGATATAGAGTTTGGAATATATATGAACTGAAACAGTGCTTTCCTGATCCTCTAGCTACTAGATTCTCCCTTGACTGAATTCTATCTTGTGGAAAACATGGGAATTTTTCTTTTGGTATCCCTCTTGTGGGGATTTTTCATACTGCTCTGACAATGGAAACAAGACTTCTCTATTCTGTTTTATCCCTTTTATCTAAGGAGGTATTTTTGAATTAAGTAAAGGGTTAGATATAGTGGGCGTCGGATTGGAGGCCTTAAAGATAATCATTTGGTTTTGACACCTTCTATGCTATACCAGAAATGCCATAGTAAGGCTTCCTTTCTCGATTGAACAGGTGAAATGTTGTTTTCGTTCTTAAGCATAACGTAATGTTTTTCGGGGTTGACAATATTGCCACATCTCATAGGAACAATTGTTACTTCGAATTATTTTATTATTACTTTGAATTCTTTTCCTTAACTAATAGGCAACTAAACATAAATAGGAAAATTTTATAGATCTAGGTGAGGAAACTTGCTAGAATCTAATCATTTAGGAGCACTTTAATCATGAGGCTATGAGAAGCTAAATGCATGTAGGAGGGTTGTGATCACCCATAAGCAAATCAATCCCTACCTCATCTCGAAGGGGGTTGAGAAGCATGTGATTGGAAGTCACAACCTCCCTTATTAGTGGCCACGAGGAAGGGAATGACCCCTCTGGGAAGATGAAGTCAATGAGACTCTAGCAACCATACATGGGAGATTCCCCCAATGATCTAAAACAACTTACAAATGTGCCACTCCAAGTGCAACTTTATTGGCTTGCATTGACATCTAATATAATTTATATATTTCCAAATGCTAAAAATAATCTTCACCTTAAAGTATGATAAGTTTGTGTATACTTAAAGGAGGAAATGTCAATCCCTTAATAAAATCATATGCTATGAGAATGGCTCAAGTGTGAAAGGATTTAAAAAATCATGGATATTATTTCAAGTTTCTTGAGCTCTATAATAGAATTAGACGTGCTTGAGAGTCTCTTAGTGTCCACAAAATAGTAGCAAGAATTGATAACTCCTAGATGAGACAACCTAAAACCAAGAGGAAGAACTTGATAATCAATACACCAAGCAAAATGTACAAGCTTAGGTTCAAGAATAGCAAATAAAGAAGTATAAAATCTATAGTGCTAAATACTTAGAGAAGATTATAGATGTTGTTTGTGATTCAACCACGTAACTATGGAAAGATGGGGTGAAAACCACATATATTCCTTATAGGATCTATAATTGCAAAATGGCATGTATGAATACTAGTTCCTATCCTTTTTCTAGGGCTTCCAAGGTTGATACCCAATTTTGTGAATCATTTGAGAAATGTCAATAAACATTTAATATGTCTCTAAATCCTTGTTAGAAAGTTATGAGCAACAATGAAAGTGAGCTAACTCGTGACCATAAATATGACGGAAGTGGACAATGTATTTGATGGAATCATTCCACCAAACAATCCAGCATGCTTGATGCAATGGTGTACCCTAAGTTCAAACACATTGACTATGTGCCAACATGGTTCAGAAAGAACTAGTTTTGTTGCCTTGGATTTAATAAATTGTCATTTAATAGAAAACCATACAAAGGAAAAATAACTAGCTAAGGAAAAGAATTCAAAGTAATAATAAAATAATTCAAAGTAACAATTGTTCCTATGAGATGTGGCAATATTGTCAACCTCAAAAAATATTACGTTATGCTTAAGAACGAAAACAACATTTCCCCTCTTAAATCGAGATGTTTGTTAAAAAACTTACTTAGTTAAAATCTAGATGTTTGTTAAAAAAGCTTAGGCATGCAAACATATGGCTGATGTGGGCTTTTTTTAATAAAAAATTATACAAAACTAATTTATTTTTTTTATTTAGTTTTTATGAGTTTAGTAGTAACATTTATTCATTTGTGCACACTTTTGTTCATTTATTCAACTATGCATATTAATTTATGTTTAGATATATACACTATCCTTTTTTTTTAAATTCGTAGAAATACTTAGATACATACTATCTATTTTTGTCCTTGGATACATACTACCTATTTTTGTTCTTAAATACATACTCTTTCATATATACTTCTATATATATTTCCCACACACCTTTATTTTATCTCATTGCATACACATATTTTCCTACTTATTTTCATATATGCATTGCCATATATTTTCTTCTTGCACCGTCATTGTGTCGTTTCCTATAAATATGTATGCAAGTTTATTCTACAATAGCAGATTTGAAGTTTCTTCCTTGATTGTTTGTGTTTTTGTATATTGTTTGTTATTTCCATTACTGTGGGTTTCATAATATTTCTCCTGTTTAAATTATGTCCATTTAATTTCATTGTCATTGCTAACACCATGATCTAGACCATTTGAATTTGAAGTGTTAGCAAATAAGGCTAGATAAGGTTTCTATTTAAGTTAGGGTTATGGTTCAATTAGATTCGAAGTTTAATTAGATTACACTAAGAATTCGTATAATATGATATCATTTTAATCTAAATATAATATAATATCATATACTATTATATAATATAATAAATAATATATTGAATTTAATATAACATAAATATAATATAATCGAATTTAATCGAATTTAATGTAAAAATGTAAATATAAATATACTATATTATATTAATTATATTAGTGCCTCGAGAAGATTCATTGAACCCCAACAAATTAATTTTTCGGAAAGTGCTCCCTGTGCTGCGCTCCCCATTTAAACCGCGAAACTGCTGGTGCCCAACATAGATGAGGAGATGGCCTTCAACACCAGCTACTCCGCTGAAACGCGCGCACTAGTGAATCCCAAGAATTTGAGGTTCACCCAGCCTGATATTAAGTCCACTTTCACTAATCCAACACACCCTAGTGTTAGAGACACGGCTTCTTTGATACGGCGTGGCCAGTTGAGTCCTGATGTGTTTGGCGATCTGCATGTATCCATAGACAATGAGGGCCGTATGTGGTGTGATAATAACTGACGCCTGTTTGTCCTCAGAGAGGCTGGAGTTCATTCTGTACCTTTCGTTTTCGAAGGCACTCGACGCCCCCCGTATTCCTTAAAAAGTAAATTGAGTGATCCAGCCTTCATGCCCAGGATCAGAGGCGAAGCATCGAGGGTTCAAATCCCACCGCCGCCCACTTCTGGGCGGAATGCTTATCAAATGCAAAAGGAGCATTCATTGCTGGGCTCTGGTTATTCGAAGAGGCAGCTCTATAGCAGCCATCAAGACCATGAGGTCGATTCCGAGTATTCGTATTCGTCAAAAGATGAAAGCGCCCTAAGGACAAGTACCCGAACGAAGACGAAGACGAGCTTGAGGTCAGGTTCAAACAGCTTGATATTAAGTCTACTTTCAGTGATCCCACATATCCCACTCTGGTCACAGGCGGAGCATCGGGGGTTCAAATCCCACCACCGCCCACTTCTGGGCGGAATGCTTATCAATACCATGAGGTCTATTACAAGTACTCGTACGAAGAAGATGGCTGCACCCTCAAGAAAATGAAAAAGTGCCCGTACAAAGACCAAGGCAAAGTTAAAGCTCGATCACAAGTAGCCGCTCCCCTATGAAGACGAAGGCAAGGTGGAGTACGGTTACCTGGTCTTGTGTGAAGCCCGAGATGAGGTATGGTCGTGTCATTCCCCTTGTTATATTTAGGGTTTAATTTCTCCCTTTTTCATTTAATAGTGTTGGTGGTGCAAAGACTATTGTATTAACTTTGAACAGTGGTTGAGATCGAATCAGAAGTCAGTTTCAAACTGAATTAAAGTCTGGGTTTTTTGGTCATTAAAATCTATTTTGTTAGACTGTGTATGCAAAAATGTAAACTGTTACTATTATTCTGGGATAGGTTACTCGCTGTTGTATATGTTGGACTATGCCTGTAATTGAATTCACCATTACAATCTTTAAAGAAAAAAACATGGGATTACAATGTTCATTATCTAATGCTTCATTCTTGATTTAAATTCTCAATTCAAAACTCATTTTCTTGTGCAAGAGGCTTGCATCGAAGGTTCCTAAATTGATGCTGACAATGTGGTTAACCTATGAGAGCTTTGGGCAGATCTGAATAATTACTGCTTTAAGTCCTGCTGTGCCGTTTCCTTTTGTCTGGTTTGGGGAGTGTAGAAATGCTTCTTAAAGTTAGCTTGAATTGTGTTTTTATGCAGAGTCTAGCATTTTTAAACCTATCTCTTAACCAAGCAACTTTTGTTGTTTAAGTGATTTTTATTTTTTTCTTTTTTTCATCTTATTGTCTGAGATTTTCCCTACTTAGACTTCGAGGGTGTGTTGTATGCTATCCATCTTTTTTTTTTAATAGTATAATATTTTATTTATTATAAAATAATAAATAACATAACTATTAATCATTAAAAAGTATATTTTCTAATAGTTTTGCAATTCACAAGTCTATATAAGAGTGGAATTCTATTCTCCATGTCTTTAAATTTGTTAAAAAATGAATAATATTTTAGCAATTTTAGTTGTGGAAGAGGTTTCAACCTTTAAAGTCACATTGCATAGAAATTAGCACACTAGAGTACTATATATATTATGTTAAAGATTTTTTTGTTTATGATATCCAAGAAGTTTCACATTCTAATCTAATGTTGCATATAGAAATTTAAACTAGCTAGCTAGAAGTTCAACACATCCTGTATTGTTTCACTTATTTAACTGAGTTTGATTACATTTTCTATAATTTGATGTTTATAGTTTTTTTCTTTTTAAGGCTTATGAATCATAATATTTAAAATCTATAGAAATCTTCAAATTTACCTAGGTTTCACATAAAATTTTAATGTCTTTCTTTAATATTTTGAGACTAAAATGTTGATGTGATATTGAACAATTAAAAATTAAACTACTTGATTAGAGGCTGACCTATCTTTGTATTTTATAAGGTTGTATTGCAAAAAGCAAGCTATGAAATTGCTTCCTTAGTTGAGTTATGTCTTAGCTCTACCTTCTTTTCCTTCCAAGGTGTGATTTATGAACAAGTGGATGGGGTTGCCATGGGCTCCCCTCTTTCTCCCATAGTAGCCAACCTCTACATGGAACATTTTGAAGATATCACCCTCCATTCGTTGCACCTCAAACCCAAGTGGTGGAAACGTTATGTAGATGACACTAATATTTGTTGGTCACATGGTCTTGATAAACTAGAAGAATTCCATTCCCACTTAAACAATATTTCTCCTCACATCTCTTTCACCAAGGAAATTGAATCTGACAACCAACTTTCCTTCCTTGATATCCTTCTCATCAGGAAAGCAGATGGTTCTTTATCTCGTTCTATCTTTCGGAAATCTACCCACACTGACCTTTACCTTCACTCCACCTCTCACCATCACCCATGCCAAAAATAGGGGGTCCTCAATTCCCTGGCTCACAGAGCCTTCGTAATTTGTGATAATGAGCATCTTGACCAAGAATTGGTCCACCTTATCCATGTCTTCTCATTAAATGGTTATAAAAGGAAACAAATCAACAGGGCAATCTGCCAAGCCAAAGCTAGGCTCACCCACCAACCTATAGCCCCTTGCCCCCCTTCCTCTCCTTTAGCCACCCTCCCCTATGTTGAGGGTGTCTCGCAAAAAATTGCTAAGATCCTCCTCAAAAAAGGTATCTATTGCACTTTCAAGCCCATCTTCACCATTAGAAATCGCATTCCTTCCCCCAAAGACCCCCAAGATCTTTTCCTCAAATTTGATGTCTATAAAGTGTCATGCTCATGTGGCATCCCCTTTATTGGAGAAACAGGACGTTCTATCAACACACAAATCAAAGAACATTGTGTTGACATAAGGCATGAACGTATCTCCAAATCTGCTCTAGTTGAACACTCCTCTAAGACGAAGCATCACATTGCCTTAGAAGACACCAAAATCTTGTTCAACGAAGATAAATTCTTCAAGAGAAAACTCAAAGAGGCCATTGAAATCAACAACCACCCCGCTAACCTTAACCGGGATGGAGGTTGGGCCCTAAGTTTCTTGTGGAAACCCCTTCTAAATAGCCTCAATTCCCTCTCTCTCAATCTCTCGTAATCCCCTTTCTTTCCTCTTGCTTTTCGTTCCCCACCCCCCACCTTTTGCCTGCCCTTTCTTTCTCCCCTTCCCTTGCTCTTGTGGGTTTCCTGCCTTCTCTCCCTCCTTATCCTCTCTTGCTTTTCCTTCTTTTCTCCCTCCTTTTCCTCCCCTTTCTTGTCCTTTCTTTGTTATTTCCTTCCCTTATCTTCTTATTGTATTTTTACTTAATTTCATTTATTGTTCTCTTATCTTTTTTCTTCTTACTTGGTTTATTTATTTATTTTTTATTCCTTTCATCTTTTCTTTATCTATTTTGTCCTTTATTATAGTTTCTCTCCCTCTTCTGTAATTTTTGGCTATTTTTACCTTTTGATTGTCTTTCGTTCCGTTTTTGTTTTTTCTTACTTGATTGTTTTTCAATTTCTTTCTTGCATGGTTCCTTGCTTTCCCTTTCGCTTATGTCTTTTTTATTTCTCTCTCCTATTGTTTTAGACTTTTCCGAATTTAGTTTTCTTCTCTATTATTCATTTGCTTTATTTGTTTTTTAATTCTATTAATTATCTTCTCTTCTTTATTTCTTTTTTGTTTCCTTTCTATTTTTGTTACTTTCGATTTCTATTATTTTAGGCTCTACCTTTTTAGTTTTTTCTCCTTTTTCATTGCTTTATTTTGTTATTTTGAATTTTATTAATTTTCTTCTCTTCTTTATTTCAATTTTTATTCTTTACTAGATTTTTTTTTTTAATTCTTCTCTTGGTTTGTTTTATTGTGTTCTTTATTTATTTTGTTCATTCTTTGATTGCCTTCCTTTCCATTTATATTTTGTCTCTCTTTTCATTACTGCCTTGCCTTTATTTGTTACAATTTATGTTGTTTTTTTGTTTTACTTATTGGTGGTGTCTTCATGTCTTGGAGGTTTTATTTGTTTTCCTTTGTGTTTTTAATCTTAATTTGTCTTTTCTAATTTTTTTTTTTAATTCTTCTCTTGGTTTGTTTTATTGTGTTCTTTATTTATTTTGTTCATTCTTTGATTGCCTTCCTTTCCATTTATATTTTGTCTCTCTTTTCATTACTGCCTTGCCTTTATTTGTTACAATTTATGTTGTTTTTTTGTTTTACTTATTGGTGGTGTCTTCATGTCTTGGAGGTTTTATTTGTTTTCCTTTGTGTTTTTAATCTTAATTTGTCTTTTCTAATTCATTTTTATTTTTGTTTCTTGTTAGGTTGCTCATAAAAAAATGTTATTCATTTATTGATATTTATTTTCCTATGTTCTTTTTCAAAATTTATTCTTTCATTCGTCTCATTTTTTCTACTTTCTTGTCTTTTTGTTCTCTTTTATATCTTCTCTTATCCTTGTGTTATTTTTGGCTTTAATTGTCCTCTCATTTTTTATTTCATCCTAAAGTTCTTTTATCTTTTATTTAATTCAAGGGTCCTTTTGGTCCGCTTGTTTAATTATTTTGATGTTTTTCTAGGTCTTCTCATTATAATTCTTCTTTACAATTTTCTCTTTTTCTTTTTATCCTCCCTTTGACTTTTTCATCTTTTTGGATTTTGTGCCTCACAACCCTCCCATACCACCCTCTCCCTTATTTCTATCCAAGTCTGCTATCTAATTTTCATTTCTCTCTCTATCTGCTAATCATCTTGATGATGGATCATGGAGTTTGATCCGAAACGTTGATGATGAAAAAATTGCACACAGTTTTATCCAGAAATCTTGATTACTAATGATCATGGACTGTGGAAACAAAATGTTATCAAAGGTTCTCTTTGTTTACAACAATTTGAAAGTATTTTCTACAAATTTCATCATATACTTAAATGCAACCTTGAATGTTTTTAAAGATTTGCATATCACAAAATGTGAGCGCAAAATCTCTTCACTTGAGATTTTTGGATTTTCTAAAAAATTTGCATAAAATTTCTCTCTTTTAGTAGGATCTAGGTTCAACTTATGGCATGACATGACATGCAAACAATTAAAATTTAAATTGTTCAACTACGTTGAGGTATTGTTGCATTCTATAAGGTTTTTTGTCTTTGAAAATTGAAACGTATTTATTTTGTGTTCGATTGCTTCGAGAAAGATGTGTAACTATAAATTTTACTATAACTTTCAATGTTTTCAAACATTTGCAAGCAATGAATATGTGAAGGCTTGGAATCTCCTTCTTTTTATCTTCTAATTTGCTATAATTTTGCATGTATTTGCATAGACTTTGAATCTCTTAAAGTAAGGAGGTTTGAAATTACAACATAATGTCAAATGGTGATAGTTTGAAGTATTTAGTGATAAGTTAAAGTAGAGTATGCATTTTAAAATTAATCATTTTACCCACTTACACGTCAATTTTTTCAACGAGAGTTATTGCTTACACCAGATCTGTACCTTTCGATATAACAAATTCATTGAATGTGTGTAAATATAAATGTAAACTAAAACATAACCACATATTCCATGTTGAATCATAGAAGTGGTGCTAGTTGTATATACCATGACACGTCCTTTCAAAAATATTGCATGTTGAATCTTGCATGAGATTTTTAACGGCCCCTGCAATATTGCATGTTGTGGCGGATAACCGGCCAGGGAATGCTGTGGACAAACATTATGGTAAAACGAGCATAACCGTCAGTGCCCCAATCAGTAATTAGTGTTTTAACTGTGGCTTCGAATGCCATGCAAGGAACTACTTGACCTACCACGTCTCTGTATACGACACCCACCACTCATACAGGGCCCTTTCAACACTGCCACCTGTTTAAATTCATTATTGTTGAATTATTTGTACAATATAACACTTTATACATGTCAAGGATGTTATTTTCCCTTACATTGTATTTTTTTTATTTTCATAAAACCAATGTGTCCATAAGTTGTCGTTGTTTTAAATATTTGCATGATGGTAAAAGGATATTGTTGGGGTTGGGTAAACATATCTAAGTTCATGGTGGATGACTACTTTTTTATTATGTTATTTTATACAAGGAAACATTAGTGCGTCAATGAAAGGGTTAACGTGAAGCAACCAATGATCAATGTCTTGTTAAAGCATGTTGGCTTATTGGTATGCAAGTTACTACTAGAACATGAGCTGCATAATAAATCTAATGTTTTAAGAAATATTTTGGTATTTTGTGTTTTTTAAGTATTTCAATTTATTATTCAAGCTTTAGGAGTTTTTGGTATTAATTTTAATGGTACCGACATTACAAGGACACATCAATTAAAGATATAATAGAATCAATTTGCCTCATAAGTAATAATAGGTGTGAATCAAATAAAAAATAACAAATTTCATTGAGATATAAGAATTGTTAGAGTAAATCTTATAGAAAGATAAAGGCACCCAATAAACACCCTTGAGCTAAAGGCAAGACATCTATTGTAGAATATATATGTAAATCTGGAAGTATTTTCTTTCCATGCTTATACTAATAGCCCAACACAATTAAATAATTTGACAACTCATATAATAGACCAAACGCCTAATTCTATTATAGTTCATCCATTGAATGGATTTCACATAAAAGTAGAATCAATTGCTAGTGTTTCCTAAAAGTGTGTATCTAACATAATTTGTGCTCTTTTTGCAAAAAGTTAACCAATTCAAATGATGACAAGTTAAATCACTTAAATTAAATGTTGGAGTAAAATGGCTAAGAGGAAAGGCTTCCTTTTTTTAGTTAGAGCACAATGTGTACTACTCATGCTTGACTTGCAATTGTGAAACCAAGAAAATAAGCCTAACAATAGTAACAAAAAATTGTCATCTACTACATAAACATATCGAAAAAATTTAAACTTGTTAAAACCAAGAAAAAAAACACTCCCATAGTGAACATAAAATTATGTCAAGTATATCATATAGGTTGAATTATATGGCAAGTATTGGCTAATCATACCTAAATATTCTTACTACTTGTGAGTCTCGATAGTTAAAACAAAAGGTAGGGTCAATGGTAACTATTAAGTATGCTAGAGGCAGATTTAGAGACCAACCATAAGACAATGACGATAGCATATTATGAGTTAAAATTACTAGACTAAAGCATGTCAAGATATAAGAGAAAGAGGTGTTAAGATTTGATTTTAAGCTTGAGCTATGTGGCTTGGGGGACAAAATCCAACACAAAACAATATAGTTTTAACTCCCAAAGAGATAGACATATACGAAAGGGAGGGTCAATGGCAACTATTAAGTATGCTTTGTGGGTGAATCTAGGAACTAGCCATAAGGAAATATCAATAGGATTTTATATGCTAAAGATTGGACTAAAACATGCCACTATACAAGAGAAACTATACAATGATCAAAGAGGAGTTGGAGGGCAATAATACCCAGGAGAATCAAGATTGGGTCAGGAACGATGCTATGGACCTCCTATTCAAAAGCTGGGACAATGCCAGTTAGTTGTTGCTTGGGCATGTGTTTTGTGTCTTTGTTGCATGTTTGTGGTCATTGTGTTGTTTTTGTTCTTTTTTTGAGTATTAGTTAGTTTTATGGACTTGATCATTTTTGGCCCTTGAGGCTCGTTGTGTAGGGTACAACACCCTGTAAATGTTGCTTACTTTTTCAAAAACATATGTTAAAATTTGATTTTAGTTTTGAGCTATGTGACTCAAGGGACAAACTCAACCACAAAACAAGACATTATTGACTCCCAAGGAGATTAGCAACTAACTTTGAATTGAAAGGGAACTACCTTTGTACCAAGGGGCTTTTTCTATTGATCTATAATAAAAGGATTAAGGTCAAGGAAATGAAATTTTTAACCATTGCTCTATAGGAAAAAAATATAATAGTCAATTTGAAGAAAGATGAATAAAAATTGATGGAAGAACAAAATTTAGAGCTTAATAGTTAGTCATGGCTTCAATTTGTGCAGTATTAACTCTATTAACCAATATCAAAGCTAATAAATATTTACTATACTGCCCATTTCTTAGGGTTGACAAGCCCTAACTTCTAACAACATACATAAAAAATTGTCTTACCTGCTCCAAATTTTATGTAGAGCTAGGGTTTTACTATAAATTTCTAGCTCCATATCCCTAGAGCATTTTATTCCAAAAGTGTTAGTAATCTCAACTTTAAGTATCGGCCCTTGTACAAAATAATACATGTACCTTTTTATCATAACCAAAAACAAATGTTGGAGGCATTGTCAAATTAAAAAAAATACTTGATACTATTTTTTTTCAAAATTCCAACTATAATGAAAGCTAAAGTTCACAAATCTCAGACTCAAGCACCTAGAAATCCACTTTCCAATTAACTACAAACTTTTTCATTAGATGTAAAAGCTCCATAATTTAACAGATACCTAAGACCACAAAAGTCATTCAAGCCACAATGAAATCTAAAGGTCAAAAATCTTGTGCTCAAATCCTTAGTGATTTTTTCTATGAATATTTCCAATTAAAGATAAATTTATTCATTGGGTGTAAAATATCCATAGATTTAGATCCATCCATTAGGATACCTAAATCCTTCAAAGTGTATAGAACCAAAAAATTATTTATAGCTCAATGAAAGTTAATGGTCGCAAATCTCACAACCTCATTGAAATTTAAACCCTTACAATTTTTCCTACAAAATATTTCAATAAAAAGATCAAGTTATTCATGAGAATTAAAAACTCCATGGATCCATCCTATATTCCTAATCCCTTCAATCCCCTTCATTCGAAAAACACAAACAATAAAATTTAAAATCTCCAATGTTATCAAGAAGTCATATTATTCCACTTTTTGAACAACATTCTCATTATGTATGAGGAAGAAATCACACCACGGGTTTCACCATCAATAAGTGAAGGCTAGTAACAATGAACCAAGCACGTTTCATCCATTCCTTACAAATATACTTCTCCTAAAATTAAAAATCTAATAGAGAAAGTTGATAAACCATAATAATTCACATTCTCAAAAATCCACCATTTGCAAATTGGAATGTTGAGCCCAATTAAAACCCCAATAACAAAAGAACCTATAATGTACTCATTACTGTCTCTGTAACCCAATCAAAGTCTTGAAATTGATATTTTTCCTAAAAAATTACCCGATAGAAGGAAAAGGAATTGAGTATCAAAAACGCCAAAATAAAAAGTAAAACCTTAGTGATCCAGACCTATTTCAAACTATAACATCCAAAAATTTGTTCCTTCAATAAGAAACCGAAGATGGCTGCATTTATCTTAGCTTGAAGTCATCAACTCTTCCACTACTGGTTCTTTATGAACATTTAATCTTTTCAAACTGATATGATTTATATAATGTGAAATCACTATAAAATATTTTATTTTAATTATGCTTCTTCATTCTAAAATCCAACATTTTAAATTTGAAACCTATTTTACGTAGTTGAGTAGGAATTTGGTATTGATAATAATAGGTTTGTGGTTTTTCTATCATTGGAGAAAAGGTTTTTTTTTAAGTTTATGTTATGTCAATTACTAAAGGGTAGAATTAAGAAATAAGGATCAAATAGTCTCTTTTTTTTTTCTTCAGATTTGTGGTTTGTCCACTCTCTATTTTAGTGTAGCATGTTGTTTCCATTAAAAAAGAGCTATATGTTTTTTTGAATTCTAATTAAGATAAATATATATACTAATTTTTTATATCAAAATAGGCTACTAACAATAGTAAATTATTTTAGCCCTAAATAATTTTATAATAAAAGGGTAAAAATTTATTAATCAAAGAAAGTCAGAAGTACAAAGCAAGAGGGGTCCAAACAAGCACCCCACAAATACTCAAGAACAACCCCAATCTAAGATCCAAACCACCCAACAACCATCCATCAACCACTATCAAGCTCCCATATCCTCAAAAATCAGTCTCTCCAACTCCTAGGCATAATCCGAAACTAGTTGCTCCCAACCATCAATCCTCCAATCTCTTTCCTGCTCAGGAGCCCATTTCACCAAAAAATTTGCCACCCTATTCCTCTCTCGAGGAATATGGGTGAAATAGACAGACTCGAAAGAGTAACACAACCGACGAATCTACCTAACAACCACACCCAGATGCCAACCAACACCTTCCAAATTATACGCATTCAACAAATTAACAATCACCTGAGAATTAGATTCGCAAATGCACATGCACCAACCCAATTAATCAACTTTCTCAATATCTTGGAGGATCACCAGACCTTCCATATAGTGATTAGAATACCTCCCCTTATTAATGGAAAATAGGAAAATGACTTACTAGCACCATCTCTTCCAACACCACCAATCCTAACTGGCCCAGGATTGCCTCTAAAAGAGCCATCTATGTTGATTTCCAAAATATACATTGAGGGAGGAGACCATCCCCCAATCCACTGAACCTTTCTTCTGGCCTGCTTGCCCCTTTAACGCAAAAGGAGTCAAAGGCCTGATCTACTCACAATCTCTTCATCCCCCTTCTCTAAAGGGAATGAAACTTCACATTTTGCTTCCATGGTCTCTTGAATCATACTAACCACTTTGTGCCAAACCTGTTGAATCACCATCTTACGACCACAAAATATTATGTGATTTCGTTCTAGCCATATATGCCAAAGGATGAAGGTAGGACCAATAGACCACACAATCTAGAGAAAAGAGGCCTGTGAAGGAGGGTGCCCCAAACTATTCCAAAAATCAACCACAAAAGAGGCATGAACACAAGGAAATCTCCAGATTCCTCACCAAAAATGCCATAAGAGCATAGAGAAAGGGCAAGAAAAGAAAAGGTGGGAAGAATCCTCCTCACTGCACCCACAAAGAACATAGATAGAAGGGCCCTGAAAACCCCCTACTTCCAAAGGTTGTCCCACGTCAGGCACTTGTTCCAAGCAAGAGTCCACATAAAGCAATTACACTTGGGCCAAGAAAACCAATTCCAAACATTCTTCCACGAAGGAACCATCATCCCACCATAATTATGAGAAATTGGCTCCTGGTAACCACTAGCCACCATGAAAATCCCCTTATGATCTGGGCTCCATGCTAGAATATCCTTATCCCTAAGAGACCAACATTCTCTACTCTCAAGGATTTTTTTTAGCTCAACAACCCTAAATAATTTTATTTAAAGAAGAGAATTATAATTTTTAGTGTATTAAAATGAAGATATTGTTTATTTCACAAGATTTGTTGGATTTGGTTGAAAATGGTTTGCATGGAGTTTAAGTTCTTGACACTTAAACTTGATATTAGCTAAATAAGAATAGAATAGAGATTCAAAAACCATTTCTATTTTACAATAAGTTATACATGAATTAAATTTTATATGCATAATTATAACAATAAAACAAAGAGAAACCAAAAAAAAACCAACTACAGACCGTTCAACAACTACCTTGTGTCGAGACAAATTTAGTGAAACTCGTTTTCTTTGGCATAATAAAAATAAAAAAAATAAAAATTTATATAATTATTAAATAATATATGATTTTATAATACAAATTAAACCAACATATAAATATAACACAATATATAATATATATTTTGTGCAATACAAATAAAATTATGTCTAATATAATTATATTTATTATTACAATATTATATAGTACAAATTAGATAAATTTATAAAATTAAATTAAAATATATATAATCTAAAATTATATAGGTAATAATAAATATATTTTTATACAGTATAAATTAAATCAGCTTACAAATATATAATTAGTATATAACTTATGTCTAATTTAATACAAATTAAATCATATATAATATACTTTACATTTATTATTATATTAATATTAAATATATAAATTACACAATTATTATTATATATTATATTCTATATTATCTTTCTTATATTGCATATTATTTATTTAATTTATATTTATCTTCTACTTCTAACTCTTTGTTCTTATGTAAAGTTTTTAGATCTGTATAAGCGGCTACATAATTCATTTGAAATTATCGCTTCTCCATTGAGATCTTTGTTGAACAAACATCATCATTTTTTAAATAGCCTACCAACTGATCTCATGTATTACACAAGTATATGTAAAAAACCCAAACTTTTCTTTAATTTACCTTTGACACCTCTTTGACCTACCCATTGCACACCAAGGTGCCATTGCCAATATTATTTGTAAATGAGCTTATGAGATCTTTTAAAAACCCATGAGCAAAGGATGTTCAGTTGGACAAATATTTTCAAAAAACATATTTCAAAGAATAATGTAAAGGATTAGGAGAGACATCTTATAAGGAAAGATAAAGATTTATACGGTCTTGTGTGAAGCCCAAGATGAGATTTGGTACTATCCTTCCCCTTACCATTCCAAATATATTTAGGGTTTAATTTACCTCATTTCCATTTATTAGTGTTGGTAGTGCTAAGACTATTGTATAACTTTGTAGAGTCTGGTTGAGATCGAAGTCAGAATTTAGTTTCAACCTGAATTAAACTCTGGTTTTTTTTTGTCATTAAGATCTATTTTGTTAGACTATATGTAAAAATGTAAACTGTTATTATTTTGGGATAGCTTACTCACTGTTGTATATATTGGAGTATGTTGATAATTGAATTCACCATTGTCTCTCGACCCTTTACAATCTTGAAAGAAAATTTCATGGGAGTAAAATTTTCATTGTTTAAGAGGGTTACACTAAAGGTTCCTAAATTGATGCCACCAATGGTGGTTAAACTATGACTGTATCAGGGTAGAATTCTTCAGATTATTTGCAAGTAGCATAAACTATTAAACTCCAATCAACAATAAAGCACAATAGAAGGAAAGAAGTATAAGAATATTGAAACATCACCTATTCTTCATGCCTCCATTGGCCTTCTCCATCTTGTTGCAAATTGTATGATTTCCCTTAGATTGAAGTGAAACTATAACCTATGTCTAAGCCAAGCAAGATATTGAAGTATTGTATGCTCAAGTACTTAGAATTCTCAAGCATGCTATGTGTGGATGAATGTCTGAATGAAAATAACTTTGTGTTTCAAATGACTTGAGAGAGAGCCTTTTAAAGAATGGCAAGTTGAGAATGGATGGCCAGGATTAGAAGTTGATAAATCCCTAAGATCAAAGGCTATAATTCAATGTGATGAGAATCATTAGGGTTAGGGCAACATTACGTCAAAGTTAGGGCAAGATTTGAAATGAAGGGTTGGGATTTAACTGAAAACAATTAAATCAATGGTGGAGAAAAAGAGGTAGTTGGAAAACTAGACAATAATAGCAATTATTAGATTTATGGAGGAAAGATGACTTATGAATTAAATAATGGTATAAATCGAAATAAGACAAAAGACAATAAATAATTATTTTAATTATTTACTTGGTGGGATGAAAAGTGGGTTAAATTAATTTTATTTAATTGAAGGATAAATGGTAATGCTATTATATAATTAATGGTAATTATTTAATTGTAGGTGGGAATGAAAATAATAAATTAGAAATTTATTTAATTATTGGAGGGAATAAGGATTAATTAGCGATGTATTTAAATCAATAAATTTAATTTATTGATATTTAAATAACCATAGAGGAATGATTAATACTTTAATTATGTGAGGGAGAAGTGTGGTCGTCATAGAAAAATATGGCTTGCGGGTCTAGGCCATTTTTATGTGTCTACAATGAGATTTGTGGACAGTTCTGAATAATTATTGTTTTACAACATGTGTCGTTTCCTTTTGTTTGGTTTGGGATTGTAAAAACGCTTCTTAAAGTTAGCTTGAATTTTGTTTTTATGGGGAGCATGTAGGATTTTTAACCCATCTCTTAACCATGCAACTTTTGTTTTGATATAGAGTTTGGATTATATATGTTATTCTTGAACCCAAGCTTGTACATATTCTTTAGTGTATTATTTATCAAGGTCTTCTTTTTTATTTATCAAAAAGGTGTGGAAGAGAGAGGGGGGTACAAGGAGATAGAGATAGAGAGGTTGGTGTAATTAAATGTGTTGTACCTTGTCCTAGGATATGATTACACCTTAGTTAAGTTTACTTAGGGACCACATAGGAGGTAGTTGAAGCATTTCCACTTTTGATGGACGTATCATGTTATTACTTTATCACTTCCACCTTTCGTGGACATATCATGTGATTACCTCTCCACTTTTTGTGGGTGATCCACCGTTTGTGGTGATTATCACATTATCACTTTTCCACTTTAGCTGGAGTGGTAGTTTTTCACAGTTGTCTCATGTCATAAGATTATGACACTTGTCATAATCTTATGCACTCCTATGTACTCAGCGTGGCTATATAACCAAGGGGTCTCTCATTTGTAAACAATCACAATGATCTCACATCATTGCAGTGTATTATTATCACATTCATATTCTCTTTTTTTGTGCTTTCCATTTGGTCTCAAGATCTTGGCAGCCTAGCCAATTCTAACATGGTATCAGAGCGGGTTGGGTGGCATTGGAGAGTCTTTTTTTGAAAAGAGATACCAGATTTGGGGAGGTTCCATTTTTTACTATTTATTGCAGGTTCAAATCAGAGCTTGTTGGTGCAAATCTGAACTCACCATCGCGTTCAGGAGGCTCAAGAAAGTCAAATTTGGTTTTTGTTTCACTCAATTTCATCACCATTTGTATTTTTGGCAAACAAGGGTTTGTTGCAAGTCGTTTTTTATTGGAGTCGTCATCATTTTTGCTTCAAAATCTAGCTTTCACTCATTTGTAGAAAAAATGATTTATGGGTTTTGTAGCCAGGGTCAAAATCTAAACTGGGTATTTTTTAGATTTTGCAAATCTTGCACAGATCTGGAGGAAATTGTTGTACAAAAAGCGGTGTACGTCATTTTTCTCTTTGCTGAAGGTTACAAAAAATTGATTTTTTATCTTCTCCTTGCTAGATAAAAAAAAAACGATTTCTGGGTTTTACTTTTAGCATCAAAATATTTATGGGTTTTACTATTGTCTACAAACATTAAGTAGATTTTTTAGAAATCAAATCAGAAATAAATAAAAATTGCTAGAAAACTCATTTTCTAAAGGCTAAATTTAGTTTTTTTTTAAATTCACAACTTTTGGCCACAATATTCATTTTTGGCAAAAGAGATATCGACGGAAAGCTAGTTTTGAGCACTTCATAGTGGTGTAGACCATTTTTTCAAATTTTCTCATCTACACAAATTTGAGATTATTTTTCATCATGGAGGTAAATGTGAACATTCATCAGTGCATGCACTATTTCCTTTTTACTGTGCACTAGGTTTGCATTTTCTTTGCATTTCATTTCAGTTCTAGATCATTTCTCAATCAATTATTGCTTCATAGATTCCAAAGATGTTCCAATTTGTGAGTTTTCCAGTATTCCTTGGCATCGGGTCTGTTGTTTCTTTATCATGATTCCACCTTGAGTCAATCAGTGACTCATGTATGGTTTCAGTAGCAAACAAAAGTATCTTTCCTTGCTTGTCAAATTTAGGATTCTAGTGTTACTCCATAATGTACTTCTAGTGCTTCTCTTGCAACAAGTTATCTCATTATGGGGGGATTGAATGGTCTCTCTTGTCATCTTTTATGTGGATGGAGATTTATTGGATTTGTGATGGATATCATTATTGTTTTACATTTCATCTCTTTTTTGGGGAGAAATTTTGTCCCACTGGGTTTTCTCCTTTTCTCTGGTTATGAGAGATTTCTTTGCATGTGTACATGGGTACCTAACATGGCCTAGTTGTCAGGACCCATCTTGTATTGTTTTCCTTTGTGTACATTCTCCCTAAGTTGCACTTAAGGGGGTTGGGTGTTGGTGTAATTAAATGTGTGGTACCTTGTCTTAGGACATGAGTACACCTTAGTTAAGTTTATTTAGAGACCACATATGAGGTAGTTGGAGTATTTCCACTTTTGATGGACTTATCATGTTATTACTTTATCACTTCCACCTTTCGTGGACATATCATGTGATTACCTCTCCACCTTTTGTGGTTGATCCACCATTTGTGATGATTATCACATTATCACTTTTTCGCTTTAGGTGGAGTTATAGCTTTTCACAGTTGTCTCATGTCATAAGATTATGACACTTGTCATAATCTCATGCACTCCTATGTACTCACCTTGGCTATATAACAAAGGGGTCTCTAATTTGTAAACAATCACAATGATCTCACATCATTGAAGCAATTGATGAGAATACAGTTTATTCTTGTCACATTCATATTCTCTCTTTTTGTGCTTTCTATTTGGTCTCAAGATCTTGGTAGCCATAGCCAATTCTAACAGAAAGGAAGATAAAGATGGAGATGGAGGAGAGGAGTATGAAGAGGAGGAGATGGAGAGATAAAGAGAGAGATGAATAGATAGAGATGGAAGAGATAAATATTTTAAAATGGAAGGGGAGGGAGAGAATGAGAGAGGGAGAGATAGATAAACATACAGGGGTAGAGAGAGATATAAAGAGAGGTAGGAAGTGATTAAAGAGAGGTAGAGAGAGGGAGAGATATACAGGTAGAGAGAGATAGAGAGATGGAGATAGAGGGATAGATGAAAAAGGAAATATGGAGAGATAGAGATTGAGAGGCAAAGAGGTATTAATAGAGGTCTAGGAATAGGGAGGGGAAAGAGGGGGGAGATATGTATGGAAAGAGGGAGCGGGGAGAGGAAGAGGGAGATAGATGAAGAGATAAAGAGAGGGAGACATAGAGAGACATTCAAACATAGAGAAGTAGAGATAGACAATTAGAGATGGAGAGAGGGAGAGATAGAGAGAGAAAGAGAAATAGGGGGAGATAAAGAGAGGGAATGATAGAGATATATACGAAGAGAAAGATATATATATATATAATATATATGAAAAGAGAAAGGGAGAGAGGTAGAGATATAGAGATATAGAGATGGGTAGCCAAAATAAGGGCCTCTATCTTTATCTCTATCATATCTCACTGTTATTCTCTCTCTCTCTCTCTCTCTCTCTCTCTCTCTCTATTTCACTCTCTCTAGCTTCCTTTTTCTTTCTTTATCCCCCCTCTCTCTTTCTTAATCTCTATAATTTTTGTTTATATTTGTCTACACTTTGATGTATTTTATATCTAATTTATATTATTAAATATAAATATAATATATATTTTATGCATAACCTAAATAAAATATATATAAATATTAAAATAATAACATAGTTAATATAAAGATATATTTTTATTATATAATAATATTTTTAAAGTATATTTAATAATATATTATGTTAAAATATAATATCATATATAATAATAAATAAATATACTTAATTTAAATAAGAATTTAGCTTAAAAAATTAATTAGAACTTTAATGAATGGTATAATACTTCTCTCCCTAAAAAATCAATTGTTAAATTTATTATAAATTAATTTAAATAACAATATATGTTAAAACATATTAATTTTATTTATTTATTTAATAATATACAATATATAATAATAAACATAAGATATATACTATATCATTAAATTTCATAAATAAAGATTAAACATATATTATATGCATTCCATTTATTTAATATATATAATAGATTAGCTATAGTTATTATAATTGTTATTTTGTAGTTTTTAATTTCTTGAATATATAATATAATTAACATATATTATAATAAAATATATTATATGCATTTTATTTATTTATTAAATATAATAAAATAATTATAACTATTATATATGTTATTGTATAATATAATAATAATATTGCACTTTTAATTTCTATATAATTAACATATAGTATAATAAAATATATTACATCTATTTTTTATTTATTTAAAATAATAAAATTATTATAATTATTATATTTATTAAATATAATAAAATAACTATAACTATTGTATATGTTATTTTATAATATAATATTAATATTATACTTTTAATTTCTATATAATTAACATATATTAGAATAAATTATATTGTATGTATTTTTTATTTACAAAAAATAGTAACATAATTATAATTATTATATATGTTATTTTATAATATATAGTATTAGTATTTTACTCTTTATTTTATTCATAATTAAAATATATTATAATAAATATATTATATGTATTTTTCTATTAAATAAATATAATAAAATATTTATAACCATTATATATGTTATTTTATAATATATAATATTAATATTATGCTTTTTAATCTCTATTATAATATAGTATTTATATAATATAGTTTTTGGTAACAAAAGCAAGGGAAAGGGCCCCTACCCAACCACAATGCAAAACAAGGCCTAGAGACCACCAAAACAACTAGACAAAATAGCAGGGGATATAGAACCAACCACCACCCTGCAAAAAGATCGACACCTAGCTACATAAAACAACAAAAACCATAAACCAATAGAATATCATTCTTAAAGACAAAACCAAAACTATCTTTATGAAAGGAATGCAGGCCCATAGAGATGAAAGAGAAAAAAACCAAAAAACGCCAACCACCAGACCTAATTACTCCTTCGAAAAGCAGAAAAGGTTCCATTCGTTCTCAAGTTGTTATGTAGCCTCTCTGTACTGATCCATCGATCCAGTCACACCATCTTCTATTGCTCTTCCACATCCCGAGCAACTTGTTGCTTGCGATGACCTTTCCTAGCCTTAGTCTTCCCACTAACCATCCCAAAGATGGCCTTATGCATTATATCCAAAGTAATAACCATAAGCCTATTGAAGGCCCTATCCATCTTGTCCATTTTTTGTTGAAGCTCACGGATTTGTGAAGCATATGGCTCCAGGGAAGCAACAATGTCCTGCTTAACTCCACTCTTATCCTTCAGAGACTGAATATTCGGCCCTTTTGTGGCTTCCCTAACCACCTCTTCAATTTCATGATGAATATTTTGCAACCCTTCCTCCGCCTCATCCTCTGAATCTTCAACCACTGATTGATCATCACCAACCAATTCTTCATCCTATGCACTACTTGCAAAATCTTCCAAGAGATCTTCTCCCAACACAACCAACAACTTCTTCTTGCTCAAATTAATAGGAGATGGAGTTTCCTCTTTTGGGTCATCCCCAGGCTCTTCAAAACATAGTTTCTTCCCTTTGGAAGACTGGCCAACAAGCCTAGTCAAAAGCCTCTCACCCCTCCCACTGCTAGAATCCTCCAAATTTCCTTGCTCCTCTTCATCTCTTATTTCAATTATGACTTTCTTGGCGATTTTAGGCTCGAGATTTTCACAAGCTTTCCTTTTTGTGCTAGAGTTGCTGGTAGCCACTAGTTTCTTTTCCTTTAGGATTTTGAGTAGAAGGATTACGCTTGGTAAGAAGGCCTCTAATTGAAGATTGTTTAAAAATGGACGGGCCATTAGGAGGCTATTTGGTGAGAGGCCTAATAGAGGAGGGACCCACATCATAGGAAGTGGCCAAAGAGGGGTCAGGAAGTGGTTCAGCGTGAGAAACAAGGGGCAACAAAGCTAGTAGAGATGCCCCCAAGAGGTCTTGGTAGGGGAGTAATAGTAGTAACTTAATTATATAGGCAGTGGAGCAAAACCTGGTGGAGAGGGGGAGATGCACGCTTAGCCGTACATTTCTTTAAAGATGAAAACATAAAGAAAGGAATATTAATTCTTTCATTCCTACGAATATGACATAAAAATGGGAAATGGCGCCCATGGACAATGGTGAAGCGCCCTTCCAGAGTGAAGTACTTCATTATGTGAACACTAACAACCCCAAATGGAATGGGGAGGTTCTATTTGTCATATCCATTGTAGTTTCTCAACCAATTTATCATCGCCTTCGAGGAAGCTATCCATAAATCATTGGTAATTGCCATTATTGATTTTGGACACTCTTAAACCACTAAACTATAGACCAATCGCAACCACAATCAACCTGGGAGAAACTTCAAACCCTATACTACCAATCTAAACTCTTTCCTTTCTCTAGGAATTATAAAACTTAACAGTAATTTCATCATTGTAGCCACACATCGCCATAAAGAATGGTGTCATACCAACCTCCTCAAATAGCCTCCAAAGCTCAACATTTTGTCATAAGATAATGGCTCAGACCTTTTTTGGGACCCCCATTGAATTACAGTGACAATGGCGAAGGACAAATGAGTCATATTTCCCAATAGTCGAATTACCTTTCTTAATAGTAGAGTTTGTGGGAGAAGACACAAAAAGGAAAGAAATAAAATAGTTGTTGCCCCAATTTGACAGATAAATAGTGGACAACTCCTCTGCCAGCAAGATGGTAACATAATCTATTTATTAATAATATATAAATTTAATAAGAATTATAAATATTATATATATTGTTAAGAATTATAAATAATATATTATATAAGTATATATTATAAATAATTACAATAAATATTATAATATGAATGTATTTTTTGAAATAAATACATTAAAAAATATATTTTGTAGATAAATATAAAATTATAAATAAACAAAATTTGAAACAAAAATAATAATATATTATAAGATAAAAATAAAACGTTTAGTTTAAATATAATAATTTTATTCGATAGGCTATATATATTGTGAATGTACTTTAAGCTAAAATCAGTTTTGGATAAAATATTACTGCCATCCATACACAAACACTATTCTCTAACATATTAACATACATATAATTTTCTATCGCGTAATCCTTGAACCTTCTTTACGTGCAAATGCTAGTAAATATTATTTTTCGTGATCATTAATGAGGTAGTGCTTGTTCCCGTATAACTAGTCGAGAGATATCTTTTTGAAAGATTTATTTTTAAATTAGTTTTTATAACATTCCAATTGAACTGGACCTATTTAAGATAACCCCTAAATATGATGACTCACTTGATTGCTCTTCCTTTTTTTATTATAGAAACCATTATTGTTTATTGTATCATGCAATACCCTTAGTTGCAAAATGTGGTAGGAAGTGCATTGGTAGTCATGCATGCAATATGTGGAAGCATAGACAAGGCATGATCAGATTAGAAGTGAAATTGGCGAAGGGAAAAAGAAATGAACTAGGATTGTAAGAATAGGCAGTGGGCAATAAATAAATAAATAAAATAAAATGGATATAAAAATAACAGTGGGCAATAAATAAAAAAATAAAATAAAATGGATTTAAAAATAACTTTTATTTTCTACTTGTAAAATTTATTTTCCTCATATGTGATCAATAAACTTATTTTCCCAGCGGTCTACAGTCTAACATTACAAACATCCTAACCCTATTTCATAACTACACTTTTTTTACGCACCAGCTATTCCCTCTAAAGAGATTGATCTTGCCTATCAGATCAAGGGCTGACAATTACACTGATGCAAAAATAATGTAAATAATTAGTTCAGAAGGTGGGTGTTATCATTTATAGTTGAGTTCATATTTGATCAGTATGCTGTCTGAAGGAAATAATGGAGCAGCCAAACTCATTCTCAAGAATCTTGGACTTTCATTGCCAAAGTACTCAAACTCTTCTGAGATATGTTTTGTGCTTCAACGTATGTGACGAACAACGTATTGTGCTTCAACGTATGATTATTTGCAGCTTCCCTACGTCTCAAAGATGGAGAACGCATTGATCTATCGAAATGGCAGAAAATATAGTGTGAGCAGCAAAAAGGAAAAATGCATACAAGTGAAACATAATCGTAAAAACCATAAAAAAATATCAATTCTTCATATAAGAGCATGTTTTTTTGTTACTTGCAGATCCGATAACCGAGTCTTACATCCCAGTTAGATTAATCTTGTTAAATGTTTCACTAAATAAATG
The DNA here is from genome assembly GCA_007115665.2 of Sequoiadendron giganteum. Classification (NCBI taxonomy): domain Eukaryota; kingdom Viridiplantae; phylum Streptophyta; class Pinopsida; order Cupressales; family Cupressaceae; genus Sequoiadendron; species Sequoiadendron giganteum. The sequence continues at coordinate 632,195,298 of CM021106.1, read as the reverse complement.
TAGATTTCAATCACTAAATATGACTCGTGGTATGTGATTCTTCCTGACATGGAGAACTACACAAACAAAATAGTTATCTTTATAATAAATCCTTGATTCCTTACAATAAAGGTAGTCATCGTGCAAAAAGCATGCCAAGATCGAAATTCCTCCCATGTAAATCAATTATCAGTATTATTCGTTCGGCTGCATGTCCCTACAAAGATTTACAATTTCATGTTCTGCGTTGGTTGCTTTCAATTTCCTATTTGAGTGCTAATCTACAGGAATAGAACTTCGTTGGCATCATACTACAAATGTAATAATCCCTAAAACTGAGCTTGCATCCATATCTAAACCTAGCCATACACAATGAAAATTGAGGCCGATAATTTGCCTACTAGAGAGCTTGGACTGTGAGATGGATCAGAGAAATGCGGAGGCAAGAAATGAGGCTGCAACAACGTGCTCTCGCGGCTTCTGGTTTTGTAATAATCGCCATTTCGTGAGCTCTTCATAACCTTCTGATCTTGTTGTATGCCTACTGCCACTGTAGACGAGGTTGGTATTTCCTGACGCTCCCACAAAGTAGCAGCCAATTTTCTTTACAGGTTGGTATCTTCTTAAAGAGAGCATGCCACTCTTCCACTACCATGTGTTGCATTCTCACGCCTTATTTAATCGCTCACTCTTCCTCTTTGTTGAAGTGCTTATTCTTCCTCGTCAGTTACCATGTGAGTTGTAACGGGCTGGGCTCAAGTGTCACACACTAAGTTCTGACCGGTCAATATTCTTTTTGCTTTTTCCATTTTCCATTTTTTTTCACCGTCATCGTTGGACTTAGATGTGTTTGTCCTGCAACATTATCACATCATTTGTCAGTACTATGCACGATCAACAAGGTGAGACATTATAATAGTAGTTGCCTTCATAATTTATAAAACAGTTTAGCTTTTTACAATAAATTTATTTTAAATATTATGGATGATGGTTAATTAAATAAAAATAATTGATCTTTATTGTTATATAAATCATTTTTTCTAAAAATATATATATATATATGTGTTATCAAGGGGATAGCACCCGATTACATATATGGGTTACATAGATGCTCAATCATTGGAGAGTGAGTCATACACTATTGCCAAGTTTGTGCCATATTGTATCAACCTTGAAAGACTGTTTGTTGAGAGCCAACTGTTGCCCTCGAGCAAGAACCGGTGGAAGGAGCCCATCTCATTGTTCCTTATCCCCACCCGAAACACCTCCCATGCTTCACCCATTCGGTTCCTCCTTTCCTCACTCTGATGAATGAGCTCTTCATCCTCCAGTTCCTCCCGATCCTCCTTTGGTTCGAGCAAACTGAAGTCGAAAAAGGCCCGTAGCCAACTCACCCACTCTTCGTTTGCCAACTCCATTATTCCATTTGTGACCGCAGTACAATTGGCCACCGAGACAGGGCCATTAACCCATTCCACAACCTTCTCTCACGAGCCTACCACGTCTACTAGTGGTTTCATAACAACCGCATAGACCTGGCCATCACACTAATGACTTCCACCATCCGTGTCCCATGAAGCCAGAACTTGCACTGCTCTCCTTACACGTGGGTTGTTGATTACAAATAATTTGTGGCTCTGTTATGCTCGCGACTCCCTCAGGCATGAGAAAATTAGACCGAAACAATGCACCATTTTGGATGGACACTGGAGATTATAGAATGGAGAAGGCTTCAACTATCCTCCACTTATAGCCTTACAGATTTGCAGTGAGTTCCTCGTGACTAAGTGACAGGCATTTGGAAGTTGCAGGTTTCGTTCGCCGCTAATGTGTAAGCCTCTTAGAAACAAATAAAGGCTGCCACACCACTCAGATATGTCGCCCATACTGACTTCAATCACCTCAAGCCCTTGATGACCATGTACCACCCCGCCACTGTCTTGGGACTATGAGCTCTTTTTTATCATGTCTTGTTCGACGACGTTCTTTAACCCGTCCCATCTTTCCAAACTTGAGTCAACAATTAACTTATCCATTTGCTAGACAGTTCGTCGCCTTATTAGCTTCTCTATAGGCATGTCCAATTTTGTAATTATCTTGTTTTCCCACTAGCCCTTTTAACTGTCCAATGCAACAGTTAATTTGCCAGCTTGGTGATCGATCGTTGGCTATTGTCTGGATGCAAATTTTGGAGTCCCCTTCAATTTCCACCGAATTGAACCCTTTGCTAATACACATTTGCAATCCCAATGCCAGAGCCTCCAATCCCACAATATTGTTGGTGCAGACTCCAAGGTTTTTAGATGTGGCCCAGACACACTGCCCGACTTGGTTCCTAATGATGCATCCCGCCCCTTCCCTGCTTGGGTTGCCCTTTGTCGCCCCATCAAAATTCAACTTCCAGGTTAGTTCTTTCGGGCCCTTCCACCGAACTAGCTTCCTATCCACCTTTAGTTTCTCGGAAGATCGTTCCTTTGGGCATTTCAATTTGTTCCATTCTTTTTGGATTTCCTCATCCCACTTTGTGAATTTTGAATTTGCACCGATTTCTGTCCTAATGTTAGCCACTTCTATTAAGGCTTCCTTGATTTTTCTACCAGATGATCGTTGCAAAGGGCTTCTCCCTTGAAAATTCTTTAGTTCCTTTCCTTCCATATGTGCCATACCACCATCGATGGTGTAGACAGCCACAAGCTTTGCCAATAGCCATTCTTGTTGCCTCTTTGCCATGAGTTCAAGAAATCCCATAACTTTTCGTGTCTTGGGCCCTGTAATTGGAATGACCACTAGAGCCAATCCCAACAAGTAACTGCTACTGGGCATGATAAAAACAAATGATCAATATCCTCCTCCGCCTATTCACACATTACACAACGTGAGGGGCCTGCAATTCCTAACTTTTTCAATTTTTCCATTGTGAGGCAACAATGTTGGCTCACCACCCAGAGGAAAGCACCTGCCTTGGGAAGAACTGCCTAATTCCAGCATAGGGTTGCCAACTAGTCTATTCTTGCTTCGATTTCCACTTGTAACTGGTAACCAAGTTTGGCAGAATATTCACTTGACTTTGCCCTGCACCAGATTATGGTGTCCTCTTCCCTAGATATACATACCATATGGTTGTTTAGTTCTTCCACCAATGTCGTTACTAACTCTTGAGCTAAGGTCAAATGGAGCAAATTCTTCCAAATCCCCCTCCCACCAACCTCCCCTGCCTGTGAGTCTATATAGTTAATTACCTCAAGGCCAAACTATGCTTCCAATCTCCTGATAACCTGTCCCAATTCCAATTGATCAGACACACTCTTGTAACCATTCCAAGAATCCGTCCAGAATCTTATTTTTTGACCATTTCCTATCTTCCAAGAAATATGATTTGTGATCAAGGGGCAACATTTTTTAATGAACCTCCATATAGCTGATCCCCCCTGAAGATTTTCGACTGTCAATATTCTTGCGGGAGAAGTGTTATCAAGATATTTGTTCTGGATTACGTGGCACCATAATTTCTTTGGTTGCTTGTACATTTTCCACACTAACTTAGCCCCTAGTGCTAAGTTTTGAAGGCCAATTCTTCTTAAACCTACTCCACCTTCACTTTTTAATTTACTTGTCGTGTCCCATCTGATTAGAGGTATCTTTTTTTTATCCTTGGAGCCTTCCCATAAGAATCTCTTTAGGAGTCTTTCGAGTTCTTCCTCAACCTTCTTGGGTTCCAGGTAGCATTCCATTGTGAAGATTGGGGTGGCTGATAACACGGCCTTGGCTATGGTGATTATGCCTGCCAACGTCAACCAGTTGTTTTTCCATGACATTACCTTGCTTTTACATTTAGCCACCACCTCCACCCAATGCTTGGATCTACATGCTCCATCAGTAACTTGAATCCCGAGGAATTTATCTAGAAGCTTTTCAATTTGATAACCCAGAATGGAGGATATGGCATTCTAAATCATCGCCTTTGTATTGAAGAAGTAGATTCTTGATTTATCTTTGTTCATTTTTTGGCCTGATTTCTTTTCATATGCGTCTAGAGTCGCCTTAATGCATTTTGCCTCCTTGATGCTTGCTTCCCCAAACAATGTAGTGTCATCCGCGAATTGAGAATGGGTTATCTTTTCCACATTAGGGGCCACCATTACACCAATACATTTTTCTTGTTGTTTTCTATGCTTAATGGTACAACTTAAAGCTTCTTCCATAATCACAAAAAGTGAAGGGGATAAAGGGTCCCCCTATCACAGTCCATTAGTGACCATAAAAAATCCATGTAACGACCCATTTACCAGAATCAAGGATCTAACATTTGATATGCAATGCTTGATCAAGGAACACCAGTGGCTATTGAAGCCCATACGGTCCATTACTTTGAGCAAGAAATCCCAACTTACCTTGTCGTAAACCTTGCTTACATCCAATTTAATTACCATTCATGCCATGTGATATTTTTTTAAGGAATGAACCATCTCGCTATTAAGTAGGATACAATCCGTTATTTCTCTCCTAGGCACAAACCCATTTTTCTCAGGTGAGATAATCTTCCCTAGAATATTTTTGAGCCTGTTTGCTAGAACTTTGGCAATTACTTTGTAAACCGTGTTACATAAGGAAATGGGCCTGAAATCATTAAAAGATTTGCATTCCACCTCTTTGGGGATCAGAGCAATGACCATATTGTTAAGGTCTTTGACAAATATTTTTTATTTCCTAAAATCCTCCACCAATTGCCAGATGTCCCTACCTATGAAACTCCAACAATTTTGAAAAAATCATGTCAGGAAACCGTCTGGCCCCAGGGCTTTATTGAGATGCATCTGAAAAAGAGCAACCTTTACTTCCTCCAGTGAAACTGGTTCGCACAACATAGCATTATCTTCACTTCCTACCCTTTTTTCAATTGATTCTAAGATGCCTTCCTCTACACAACTACCATCCTGAGTGCCCAAAAGATTTTTAAAGAAATCTACCACGGTTTGGCCTACTTTCATACGTCCCTGCTTCATGGCACCATCTCGAGTCTGGATACTTTCTATTTTATTCGTGGCTTTGTGGGCAAGGACTGAGGCGTGAAAAAACTTGGAATTTGAATCCCCTTCCCGAAGCTAGACCTCTCTTGATTTGTCCCTCCAATATATTTCCTCGCGTTTCAATAGTTCTGCGAGCTTTCTTTTTAACTCCTTCTCCTTTATGAATTCCTCATTCCTCATACCATCTCTTATCACCTTCTCATTCAGGGCTTGCAAATTACATTCGATCTTGGATTTTTCTATGAAAATGTTCATGAATTTTTCTTTGTTCCAGTCTTTCAATTTGTGTTTTAAATGTTGAAGCTTTTTTATAAATCTGAAGCTATTCGAGCCCCCCACCCTGATCTCATTCCACCATTCTTCCAGCAAGCGCAGTAGCCCTTCATCCTACCACCACATATTCATAAACCTGAATGTTGATTTTGTTTGCACCAATCCTCTATCCAGGGAAAGTTTGACAGGGAAATGGTCAGAGGTAGAGATAGGCAGTATTTGTGTCTCAACTATGGAACAATACTTGCGCCAATCAGGGGACAGCAAAAACCTATCCAACCTTTCTGAAATTGTTGTGAAGTCCTTACACCTATTGGTCCATGTAAAGACACCATTTGAAGTCTGGCAATATTCCAAACCTGAATTCGCGACAAAGCACCTGAAGTCAATCAAAGCTTGGGATTCAGTCCTCATCCCCCCACTCTTTTCTGAAAGATCCAGGAGTGCATTAAAGTCGCCTCCTACTATGAAGTTTTCCCCCGCATGACCCCATATGAATTTCAATACCTCAGCCCATAGCTCAACTTTCTTCTCTATTCTGGTCGGGCCATAAATGTTGATGAGTATGAATTTGCAGTTAAGTTTCATGCTAAAAACTTTCACCGCTAACCAGTTTGTGTGTGAATGTTGTATTTCCACTGTTACTTTAGCCTCCTTCCATATCAGCCTGATTCCTCCTGTTGTACCCACTGAGTCTTGGAAGTGACCATTCCATGACTAAATATATTTCAAAAGTGTACTTGTTTTTGTTTGAGATAGCTTGGTTTCTTGAAGCATGATTATGTCGCTTGCACATGACTGAAGATGACGTTTGACCAGACATTGCTTGTCAGGGGCCTTCAGGCCCCTAACGTTATAGGTTGTCAATTTCATTTCTTCCCAAGGGAGTTCTTTCCTCCCTTGGTACTTAAAAAGGTTTCGATGTTGGGATAATTTTTGGAAGTTGCCTCCTCCTCTCTCAATTTCTTGAGGGATTTCCTTCCTCTCGCCTTCTCTTTTTTGCTGAGTTTACCCATGCCCAGGTGGTTAGTTGTAGTCTAGGTTATATATCTCTCCTCCCTTATGTCGATCTCATCTCCAAGATCCATTTCCGAATCTAATCCATCTGTATCGGGAGAGAGCATTTCCATCTGCTGATCCTTCAAGTTTGTCGCGTTGGGTACATGTTGGGGTGGGAGGTCTGTCTCCCTTGTCCCCATATCTTCATGTTCTATTTGTGATATCCCTTTATCCTTAATTTTTGAGGTGCTTGGTTCCTCTGAACGAGGACTTGTGACAATGGGAACCATCTGCCTGTCGAAAACCATATTAGTCATTTCCCTACTGGACTTGCTTCGTTCCTCCTTTTCTTGTGTGCTTCTACACTCCACCCCAAGATGATTCCTTGACCTACATTTGAGGCAAAATTTCTTCTCCTCTTCAACTTCAATCTCCTAAACCCAACTTTCACCCTTCACCATTAAGATGATTGACTGAGGAACTGGGTTAATTGCAACAATATTCAGCCTGGCATATTTGTATAGATCCTCATTTATGATATCCATGTCTATATCCACCAAGGTCCCCAAAGATTGCCCAATCTTTTCTAGACAATCGCCATTCCAATATTCAAATGGAAGATTGTATAATCGGATCCATACTGGATTTTCATAAGGCTAGATTTTGGTGGGGTCAAAATTCTAGCACCAGGGTTGCATAAACAATAGTAGATTGTTCATATGCCATATCCCCCCTTCTGTAATTTTCTTTCTGGATTCCTTGTCTACAAAAACCACTACAAAGACATCTTTTGGAAGGAATCTAAGAAAAACTTTCGTTTTCCATTTCTCCTTGATCCACTTCTGGATAGAAACCCTATCGGGGGTGCCTCCAATGAATCGATAGAAGAAACCAAAATCCCGTAGAATTTCTGCATCTTCGTGGATTTCCTGCGTCAAATCAATCTTCATCATTTTTTCTGCCTCCACATGTCTAGGGTTTTGCTCTTGATTAGGTTTGTGATTTTGCCTCTATTGCTCCAATCCCCCGCTAGGGTTCCCCTCGCCCCCAAATCTTTTGCTTGTAGGAACCCTACGTTTCCAGTTAGGCTATCGCCATGGTGGCCCTTCTCGCCCCAATCTAACATTCTGATATTTTTCCTTTAGTGCCCTTGGGGGCGTGTCGTGTCGAGTCCAAGGTGGGTTCTGGTCCCCTTGTTGTTTTGGAGTTTTTTCCTTGAATAGAGGGTGGCAAGAATCTAACCACCTTCCATTTGAGAATACCCATTGTGGTATATGATTGTTTACCCGAGATGGGGTTTCATCGGGTTCTGCTCCGATAACCTTATCTGCCCAACTTTCTGTAGCTTTTCCCTCCTGTCCCAAGGCACGCTTGCCATCCTTCGACCCTTTGTTGGCTTTTGATCCTTCCGAGCGAATTGGATTTGCAGCGCTTTGCTCTGCTCTACTCGTGGACATCTCAGACCCTTTAATTAAAAATAATTATATATAAACTGCTATTTATATAAAATATCTTACATTTATTTACTCTTGTATTCTTTCATATTGATTTTGTAAGATAAAAATACTATTCTTTCATATTGATTTTGTAAGATAAAAATACTCATCCTTCAATATTATATCAAAATGGAGTTTATTTTTGTTCAGTAGTATTTTTTTTAATCAATTTATCTCCTCAACTTTATTAAAACTCCTATAACATCTTTAATTTTTTAATGATAATTAAATTCTTTCTTAGTATAATAATAGATTAAAACCTTAATAATATAATATTCATAATAAGAGTTTACATTGAATCATGGATTAAATTTATAAATTAAAGGGTTGAGTAAAAGATTTGATATTGCATTCTGAGTGGTTAAATTTTCAAAAAAAAATTATAGATTAAAATATTACATATTTTTGTAATTTGCTTTATGTATTATTTGAGAGTGTATTTGCATTATTGAATATTGTATAGATTTATCAAAAAATAAAAAGTTCTATAAATAAATTTAAAATTTATTTTAATTTTAATTTGAAATGGATATTTTTAATTAAATTTATATCTAACCAGTCAATTTATTAGGATCCAACATTAAAAATACGATAATGGATTAAAATTTTAATAGCATAATTATTTTACAAGTCTTAAATATCTTAATGGATTACCTTAATATAGTATATCCATTAATATTACATAGAAGATGGTATCCAACATTTAACAATATTGGTTATACTAATGGTGTCATACTATAGTAAATATTTAATAGAATTATTGTAAGGTTATTATTTTTATGGCTATTATTGTATAGATTTAGTATTTAATAGATTTATTATTTTCTACAGGTCATTTGGATGCAAACTGTCAGAAATCTCATCAGAGCTATGCTACTTGGTGGAAAGATGCTCTTCATGAGCATCTTACTATGGGCAAATCTTATGATCATTCTGGAGAAGATTCTAGGGATGATGGCTTGGCCCCTAAAGTCATAACTTCTTCTACTAATGGTTCTCGGTTGCCATCTGTTGTATTTGTTGCTACTCCTAGGTCTCCTACAGTTGTTTTTGCAGCTGAAACTATTTCTATTGTTGGTATTGGTGGTTCTTCTGCAGTTACTACTAATGTGGTTGGTTTATCTACAATTGTTGTTGCATCCGGTGAGGTTGTTGTTGTTATTGTTGATGATTTTTTTGTTATTGATGTAATTGATAGTTTGTCTACATCCCCTGTTGCTACTGTTGGTTGTGGGAGTGACACTCTTGGTTCTTTTCCTCTTTTTCCTTTGATGGCTTGTCCTCCGATTTCCACTTGCTCCATTCTTTCGGAGGATGATCTTTCTTGGATGGTTGTGCAAAGAAGGAAGAGAGGTCCCCCTAAGCATAATCATTTCTCTTAGTCCCTTGTTAAATTTGTTTGTGTGGTCAAAAGGTTGCGCATGTGGTTTAGCTCTGCTTTTCCCACTGTTTCTTGAGGTTGTTTGGTTGTTCTTCTTCTTTGTTTATCTTTGGAGCAGTTGTTTGTATCTTTTATGGTTTTTGGGTGTTTGGATGCTACTAATAGTCTAGTATTGTATCTTTTGAGCAACATTGTGTACCTAAAGTTGTAAAGGGTTTTGGGTCCCTTCAAAACCTATTTTTCCCTTATAATCAAAACAATTTATATGAGATTAATTAATAGTTAGTTTTGAAATTATGTTTTTGATAAAAATTAAGGTAATGTTTTAAAGTATTTTAATGATTCTATAAAACCATCTTCTATGTGTCTATTAAAGGGTTGAGTAAAATATTTGATATTACATTCCTCAATGGTTAAATTTCCAAAGAATTTTTATAGATTAAAATATTACATATTGTTATTTGCTTTATGTATTATTGACTATTCTATAGATTTATCAAAAAAAAATCTCTATAAATAAATTTAATATTTTTTTAATTTGAATTTGAAAGAAATATTTTTAATTAAATTTGTAGATCTAACCGCTCATTGTATTAGGATCCAACATTAAAAATACGATCATGGATTAAAAACTTAATAGTATAATTAATTTACAAGCCTTAAATACCTTAATGGATTACCTTAATATAGTATATTCACTACTACTACATAGAATATCGTATCCAACATTTAACAATATTGGTTATACTAATGGTGTCATACTATAGTAAAATTAATGGATTAAATATTTAATAGAATTATTGTAAGGTTATTATTTTTATTTATGTTTAAGGTTATTGTATAGATTTAGTATTTAATAAATTTTAATAACTTTAAATAAATGTTGGATATGTTATATAAATAATAGTTTATATGGGTTAATTAATAGTTAATTTTGGAATTATGTTTTTGATAAAAAAAAGTAAGGTAATGTTTCAAGGTATATTAATGATTGTATAAAACCATCTTCTATGTGTTTATAAAAGGGTTGAATAAAAGATTTGATATTGTATTTTTAAATGGTTAAATTTCCAAAGAATTTTTATAGATTAAAATATTACATATTGTTATTTGCTTTATGTATTATTTTAGAGTGTATTTTCATTATTGACTATTCTATAGATTTATAAAAATTTAAAAAAAAAAGCTTTATAAATAAATATAATTTTAGTTATCCTAAAGGTGTCATACTATAGTAAATTAATGAATTAAATATTTAATAGAATTATTGTAAAGTTATTATACTATAATAAATTAGTGGATTAAATATTTAATAGAATTATTGTAAAGTTATTATTTTAATTTATGTTTAAGGTTATTATTGTATAGATTTAGTATTTAATAAATTTTAATAATTATAAATAAATGCTGGATATATTATATAAATAATAGTTAATATGGTTAATTAATAGTTAGTTTTGGAATTATGCTTTTGATCAAAAGTAAGGTAATGTTTCAAAGTATTTTAATGATTATATAAAACCATCTTCTATATGACTATAAAAGGGTTGAGTAAAATATTTGATATTGCATTCCTCAATGATTAAATTTCTAAAGAATTTGTATAGATTAAAATGTTATATATTGTTATTTATTGTATGTATTATTTTACAGTGTATTTGCATTATGGACTATTGTATAGATTTATCAAAAAAAAGCTCTATAAATAAATTTCATATTTTTTAATTTGAATTTGAAATAAATATCTTAATTAAATTTATAAAATGTATTAGGATCCAACATTAAAAATATGATAATAGATTAGAACCTTACTAGTATAATTAATTTACAAGACTTAAATATCTTAATGAATTACCTTAATATACTAGATGGTATCCAACATTTAACAATATTGATTATACTAATGGTGTCATATTATAGTAAATTAATAGATTAAATATTTAATAGAATTACTGTAAGGTTATTATTTTTTATTTTATTTAAGGTTATTATTGTATAGATTTAGTATTTAATAGATTTTATTAATTTTAAATAAATGTTGGATATTTTATAAAAATAAAAGTTTATATGGGATTAATTAATAGTTAGTTTTGGAATTATGTTTTTGATAAAAATTAAGGTAGTGTTTCAAGGTATTTTAATGACTATATAAAACCATCTTCTATGTGTTTATTAAAGGGTTGAGTAAACTATTTGATATTACATTATGGTTAAATTTCCAAAGAATTTTTATAGATTAAAATATTACATATTGTTATTTTTTATGTATTATTTTATAAACTAACTATTAATCAACCCCATATAAACTGTTATTTATATAAAATATCCAACATTTATTTAAAATTATTAAATACTAAATCTATACAATAATAACCTTAAAAATAAATTAAAAATAATAACATTACAATAATTCTATTAAATGTTTAATCCATTAAATTACTATAGTTGACACCATTAGTATAATCAATATTGAAAAAAATTTATTTCAAATTCAAATTAAAAAAATATTAAATTTATTTATGGAGTTTTTTTGGATAAATCTATACAATATTCAATAATGCAAATACACTCTAAAATAATACATCAAGCAAATAACAATATGTATTATTTTAATCTATAAAATGGAATGCACTATCAAATCTTTTATTCAACCCTTTAATAGACACATAGTAGATGGTTTTATTCAATCATTAAAATACCTTGACACATTACTTTACTTTTTTATCAAAAACATAATTCCAAATATTACATATTTATTAATCCCATATAAACTGTTATTTATATAAAATGTTCAACATTTATTTAAAATTATTAAAATCTATTACATATTAAATCTATACAATAATAACATTAAAGATAAATATAAATAATAACCTTACAATCATTCTATTAAATATTTAATCCATTAATTTACTATAGTATGACACCATTGGTATAACCAATATTGTTAAATGTTGGATACCATTTTTTTTATGTAATATTAATCGATATATTATATTAAGATAATCCATTCAGGTAATTAAGGCTTGTAAATTGATAATGCTATTAATGTTTTAATCCATTATCATATTTCTAATGTTGGATCCTAATACAGTGATTGGTTAGATATAAATTTAATTAAAAATATTTCTTTCAAATTCAAATTAAAATAAATATTAAATTTATTTATAGAGTTATTTTCTTTGATAAATCTATACAATAGTCAATATTGCAAATACATTCTAAAATAATACATAAAGCAAATAACAATATGTAATATTTTAATTTATAAAAATTCTTTGAAAATTTAACCATTCAAGATGCAATATCAAATCTTTTAGTCAACCCTTTAATATAAATTTAATCCATGGCTCAATGTAAATTCTTATTATTAATATTATACTATTAAGTTTTTTATCCATTATTATACTCCAAATAATTTAATAAAGTTGAGGAAATAAATTGATTAAAAGAATAAATATTGATATAATATTGAAGGATAAATATTTTCATCTTACAAAATCAATATGGAAGAATACAAGAGTAAATATATATTAGATATTTGATATAAATAACAGTTTATATAACAATAAAGATCAATTATTTTTATTTAACTAGTTGTGGCACCTTGTACAATGGGTACGCCGAAGAGGTGTGAAAGGTGAATTAGGAAAAAAATGGTTTTTTTTTTTGCACACATTTATGTAGTAAATGAGATCATTTGATAGGTCATTTAGAAAATGATTTTAATATTAGTATTAATTTTTATTTTTATTTTTATTATAGAATAATATTATTGTGTATTAACTATTATATTATTATACAAATATTTATTATTTATGTCATTATTTTATGTATTTATTATTATATTATTATATTATCTATTATTAACTATTGTATTAACTATTATATTGTTATATAATATAACATTATATATTAAAAACCAAATTATTAATTATTTAAATCTTTTATCGAAAAAGATTTAAATTAAAAACTTCCCAATAAATAGTTTTTAATTTAAATACTTTTCGATTTAAATTACAAACTAAGATATGTATGCTTAAATAGTTTTTTATGTATATTATTAATTAATATATATATATAAATAATAAAAATAGTTTTTAATATATTTTATTAATTAATATTATAATAAACAATGTTAAGTATTGATAACTTTCAACGTTCTTTATATATAATTTTAATTAATATATGTATACTAGTATATTAAAAATCAAATTATTTATTATATATTTAAAACTAATTATTTATTATATTTTATAAGGGAAAGGATGTCGTAATGTTAAAACCTAAATGTGCTCGTTATTAGGGTGTAATTTTCATTTTAATAATCATACTATATTAATTATGCTAATTTATACTTAACTATGTAGAGTAAAGGAGGTAGAAATTTTAAAACCTAAAATATACATTATTAATTATGCTGTAATTTTAAAACCTAAATTTGCTCATTATTAGGATCTTTTCCATAATTTTCATTTATTTTAAAACCTAAATGTGCTCATTCTTAGGATTTTGATCGTAATTTTCATTTAAATAAACATACTCTAAAACCCTCGCTGAAACTTTATTTTGTAACTTTGACTCTCTGCATTTAATGAGGACAACACCTGCAAAAGAAATCTCGCACCCAACCATGGCCCACAAGGTAAGAGTTTTTGCCACAAATTTTTCTGTATTGTTGTTGCGGGAAAGTTAAAATATCAAGTGTGAAAAATATGACTAAAATAATAGTGGGCAAAACAGAAAAATACAGCGAAAAACAATCGGAAAACGGTGAAAAATAATTGAAAAATGGAAACAAATGATGGACGACTGAGATTCATTTTACTATCAACCAAGCCCTATCCTTCGTTTTCCACCATTGATAGACAAAATGAGCTATGAAAGCTCAAGACAAAGTCATCCACAATGAATTAGAAAGGTACATATATTGTGACATTACCCCCATCTTAGGAAGCCCCCACTGGTTTAAACTTTCAATTCTCATTGATGAGGTTGAAATTGGGCAAGCCCATTGAAGCAATTACACGGCTCAATTACTGTCTCGAACCTCCCGGTCTCGTGACCGTTTGCCCTCTACGAAGTTTCAATGTGGCACAAATTCACTATTGCTTTGAACAATTCTCATCTTGTCACATCTTTGGACATTTCAAAGCCCCTTTGCGATCATCGATGACATTACCCAATTTAATTTAATTGCTCTAAACTCATTGGGTGTTTTCATATTCAAAATTGGGGCATTCTAGCAGCAAATTTTTTTTTCTCCGATTCTCAGTTTTCACAGAATTTGAAACGATTTAGATACGTTGGAGAGATTCGTGGGCTTCAAAGATATTGGGCTATAGAGTTTTTTTGGAAAAAGACAAACAAAATCAATTGATATTTGGTCCAGCAGGAATTCAATAGATATTGATCCAACATGGTAGAGAAGAGATAAAATCCAATAGTGTTGTTCAAGAGTGGGAGAAAAAACAACAATCGGAATGGGGGATCATCTGGTGTTGTATGTGGATTGTCTGATAACGCCTTCTACATTCAAAATTCCTAATGAAAATATTATTCTATCATCTCCATTGGGCTCTGTGCAAGATGTGCTTATGAGTTTGCAAGATGAGAATGATGAAGGGGTTCTGCTAATTCAAGGTGGGTCTTCTTCACACATAGGATACGAGACATTTGGTGGTACATCTAAAGGCAGTGTTCTTGGGGTTAAGCTTAATGTTGAGTGCAGAATCTGTCAAGAAGAAGACGAGGAGAAGAATATGGAGGAACCTTGTGCCTGCAGAAATAACTAGAAAAAATAGCCAAAAAATGTCAAAAATGATGGACGATTAAGATTCAAATTACTGTCAACCAAGTCTTATTTTTAGTTTTCTACCGTTGATAGGCAAAATGAGCTCTAAAAGCTCATATAAGACACGCCTTCGACGTAATTAACAATCATCTTTAATATTAAAAATAAATTTATTGTAAAAACCTAAACTGTTTTATTAAATGACACCCAAACCCCTAAAATGTGTCGGAACATGGATGTCATTCCATACATCATATCTGCACTTTATTACTTATCAACAACTTAACTCACATAACTCCAATAACATTAAGTTGAATTATAGTTTAATTCATTCTTGGAATGCTTTTTTTTCTAAAACTTGATTTGACTATATTTTTACTATAAAATAGATATTGATATTTTTTATTTATATGAATTTTTGTTATTTTTTAAAATATTTTTCTTCAAAAATTTAATAATATTTTTATAACTTTTTTATTTTTTATTAATTAATTTGGAAGATATTATGTTTCTTGCTTTTCAAAACATTCTCTTGATTTCATTCAAATATAAAGATAAACAAATTTCAATTGAACTAAAAAATTTAGAAGTAGAGGTTGATTTGCATGCAAAAAGAGAAAAAAATAAAATAGAAATGTTTTTATATCTAAGTTTTTTTGTATTATAGATAAGGTGCTCACCAAAAAATAGAGACAGTTACATCGAGTTTTTACAGAGGCATGAAGTCAAGCCTCACAGGTAGAGTATCAAGCTGAGTACAAAATCGCCATCTAAGACAAAAACCAATGGGTAAACAACAGACTAAAGTAAAATATCATCATGAGTGTCCACCCAGGCAGTCCACCCCATAGACCCCTCCATCCACACTATTTTTTTGTTTTGTTGGATCTGTTCAAGCATACAAAATTGCTCTTGTTTGGCATTCTTTTGGTTCTTGAGTTCCTTGATAAATATTTTGCAAGTCCTCTCGAAAACCTCCAGATTGTCCACATTCCTTCTCCATTCATAGCCATTCTTCATTTCATAGATGAAGAAGGTGGCATGTCCCGTCTTCAGGAACCTTTTCAACTTCTTCCTATCCATCATCATGGTATTATGAACCTGTAAGAAGATTTTAAAATAAGTGAGTTTTCGAAAAGACTCAATAAGAACCCTGGGGGTGTTTTGAAACCTTTCCTCATTCCTGCATTTCCAAACCTACCAGAGGATATTAGAAGAGAGAATGTTCCAGAACATATTAGTATCCTTATTAAGCCCATCAATATGCCCAGTAATGATCTCAAGAGTATTAATAATCATAGGATAATTGATGTCAAACATATTCCAAATTTCCTTAGCAAAAATATAGTCAAAGAGAATGTGTCTTCCTGATTCAGGCATTCTACATAAGTTACAGTAATCAGCCGCAGAGTTATCTTTTCTAATAGGGAGTCTGTCAAGAATCGACAGCCATTTGAAACATTTAATTTTGGATTCTATAGAGCCTTTCCAGAGAATATTAAAGTAGTTCTTCCAAGAGCAGTTGTCCAGGGTAGTGTACCAAACAGTATTGACATGGTCAATGATGGCACCATTATATCCCAGAACCTTGTAAATGTTTTTGGCTTTGATTTTGGATATAATGGTCCCATTTGGCCATTTGCATTTTAAGTATCTATGAGAGTCCAAATGACAAGTAGTAGGTAAGTCCTTGGTAGCTTTGATAATCATATTATAGGTTTTCTTCTAGGAAGTCGGGATATCAAAATTCCTCCTGAGAACATCCTAGCCAATTAACCTATGTTACTCAAAGAGGTCAGCTAATTGAGAGATGCCCTTATTATTCCAGTATCTAGCGGAGCAGCCTTGGGAGAGGGCGAGAGGTTTGCCAGATAACTGTAAGTTCCACCAGATGGATCTTTCACCATAAAGATGACAATCATCATGGAAGGCCTTGTTAGTGATAAAGCTCCTAACAAGATTCTAGGCTTTCCATATGGATCTAAAAACTATAGATCCCTGAAGAGTAATAGGAAAGTCTCCGATGATCAGATCATTGAAGGGCAAATTCTTCCAGTGTTTAGCATTTTTGGGGAATCCTCTTTCAATATTGTTTCTAATAAGGACCTTCCAAGGGTCATCACCATCGATAGAGTGAAAAATCCATTTGGTGGCAAGGGCAATCCCTTGGATTTTAAGGTCCTTCAATCC
This sequence comes from Sequoiadendron giganteum, assembly GCA_007115665.2. Taxonomy (NCBI): domain Eukaryota; kingdom Viridiplantae; phylum Streptophyta; class Pinopsida; order Cupressales; family Cupressaceae; genus Sequoiadendron; species Sequoiadendron giganteum. Next base: position 632,178,159 of record CM021106.1, on the reverse strand, counting down.
CAAGCCCCCCAAGAGTTTATCATTATGACACCACTCCCATTTAACAACATGCATTTTCCTATTACCTTTACCATCGGACCAGAGAAATTTTCTTATAGTTTTCTGAATTTCAAGGATTTGGTAGTTACTAAACATCCAAGCCGAGGAATAGTAGATATTGTAGGAGGAAAGAATTTTTTGGCAGACCTGAACTCTGCCAGCCAAGGATAGGGACTTGTTGTGCCACTTGTCCAACTTTTTAGTGATTTTCTCTTTAATCCATGACCACATATCCTCAAGGGAGGGATCAACAGAGAAAGGTATGCCCATATACCTCACAATTTTCTGCGGCCCTCCCCATTGAAAGTCATAGTTTTTAAACCAGTCAAGGGGTTGTTCCACCCATCCTAGACATATAGACTTGGGGTGAGAACTACGCGCGCCAGAGATAGAGAAAAAGAGACTGAGCTTGTTTTGAAGGGCTTCAAAGTTGTGAGTAGTGGCTTTAAAGAAAATAGCAGTATCATCAACAAATTGGTAGTTTATGAGCTCTTCGTTGTTAGGGAGAGATATGCCTTTGACCGCAGGGGAGATAGAGTTGTCCCTAAGAATGTAGTAGAGGGCATCAGAGGCAATAACAAAGAGGGCAGGGGCCAAGGGGAAACCTTGTCTGATGGATCTACCCAGTGGGAAGGAGTCAAAGAGGGAGCCATTGATATCAATCTGGGCAAAAGCATCATTAAGTAACATCTTAACAGATTTATAGAAGGTACTAGGAAATCCAAAAGCCTCGAGCGTCATGGAGATAAAGTTCCATTCAACCCTGTCATAGGCCTTTTCAAAGTCCAGGAGAAACATAGCAGAGTTTTGCTAAGAGGAGTTGGCCCAATTCATGGCTTCCCAGCTAGTGATCAAATTCTCTACAATATATCTTCCTTTAATGAATCCAGTTTGGGTAGAGCAGACAAATTTAGGCAGGATTGTCTCTAGTCTACGAGCTAGGATCTTGGCAAAAATTTTATAGGAAACATTAAGGAGGGTGATAGGTCTCCAATTTTTGATGAGAGCTTTGTCTCTGTCTTTGGGGATTAGCTTAATAATACCCCTATTGATAGAACTACCCAGGGTACCCTTGTCTAAGGCTTCCGAGTAGAGGTCCAGAAGGTCTTTGCATATCCAATCAGAGTTGGCCTTGTAAAATTCCACAGGGAGGCCATCGAGCCCAGGGGCCTTGTCATTGTTAAGGGAGTTAATGGCAGTATCAATTTCCTCTAGGGAGATACCCTTAGATAGTAGGTCGGCATCCATAGTGGAGATCCTTTTAGGGATAAGAGTTCTGCATTGATTCCTAAGGGAGGTAGCCTTTGCCGAGTCTTCAGAGGTAAAGAGATTCTTATAGAAATTCGCAAAGGCCTCTTTGATGCTGTCAAGGTCAGAGATTTCTTGATTATTAACTATAATTCTCTCAATATTTTCATTGGATTGCTTGTGCTTAAGGAGGTTGAAAAAGAATTTCGAGCCCCTATCCCCATGCAGGAGCCAGTGAGCACGGGATCTAATTCTGGCTCCTCTAGTTTTAACGTGCTGGTATTGTCTAAGGGCTTCCTTAGTATTAATAACATCAGAGATGAGATCAGTGTCAAAGGGGTTGGCTTGGATGTTAGCTTCAGCTCTGTGAAGGTCAGAGGAGAGCTTTTTTTCGGTAAATCTATAGTCCTTGGCTCTTTTTTGGCCTATGGTTTTTAACAGATTCTGCCAGGCGAGAGTGTTCATGTTCCATCTCTCCGTGTGAGAGCTGGAAGGGAAGTTGTTTTTATTAATGAGGCTAAGGATCTGGATGGTAGCAAGAGCGTCCTCATCCTTAAGAATACTAGTGTTCAGAAAAAAACTTGGGATTGGAGAGTTTGCTGGGCACAGGGGAGGTGTTAGTTCTAAAACGGATGGAGATAGGATGATGATCGGAGAGGGGAGTAGGGGTGACGAGGACAGAGTTGCCCAGGGTATCCGGTAAGACAGAGAAGAAATTTTTATTGGCATAGAATCTGTCAAGTCTAGAATATATTCTAGAGGGGCCCTGTTGAAAGTTGCACCAGGTATGCCATATGCCAGGATTCATGTCCTTACTTCCGTCTAAAGGGTCAAAAAGATTCTTCTTATTTTTCATTCTATTCCAATGGAATTTTTTAGGTTCTTTCCAAGCAAACGGATTACCACCAATTTTATCTTCCTGAGATTCAATCATATTGAAGTCCCCTCCCATGAACCAAGGGACGTCAGGAAGCGCAGCCAGCCAGTCCCAGAGGCTCACTCTCTCCCTAAAGTTGTTTGAAGCATAGATTGAGCATAGGCCAAAAACATTGTTATTGTGGTTAGTAGTAACCCAAACAACTCTGTTGCAAGGGGAGAGCCCGTTACCAGTGATATACTTCTCCCATCTCGGGTTAACCAACAACGCAACCCCTCCCCTGCCCCTAGGGTGATTGGTGTGGAATTTAATAGCATCTTTCCAAAGGAAATTAAGGTTGGATTCAAGAACGAATCCAGTGGCTTTAATTTCTTGTAACATTAAGAAATCCATGGAGTTATTCAAAAAATGCTTAATAACAAATTTTCTGTCAGGGGACTCAAGACCCCTTATGTTCCATGAGATGCAGTTCATGAGGAAACATGCGGGGGGGGGAGGGCATTGGTCTGCTAATCCCAAGATTGGGTTTTTAGCAACAGAAGGGGTATTCCCTTGTTTTTTCTTGGAGGGGTTCTTATTTTTGGAGCCCAGAGGTCTTCCCTACCGTTTAGATGCAGGGAGATCTCCATTGAGCTCATCATTGTTATCAAAGGCATTGGGGGAAGGGATATCCACATCCATTGCTTGTTTCGGGTGAAGATTAGTGGAATCAGAGGAGCGGTTATGGGCCGGGATGACTTCCAACAGATAGTCATCACTTATCTCCCAAAATATCTTGCCCGAGTTGTCCTTTTTGCTCGAGCTAACAGGGGGGGAGCTGATACAATTTTCCTGAGAAGTGGCCATGACAGGGTTGTCTATGATGGGGTTAGGAGGGGGGTCTATGGACTGGGAGCTTACATTGGAGGTGTTAACTTGTTTAATGGTTCTCCGTCTGCGTTTATTGGAGGTTTTGGACACGGTTTGGAATCTGGTGTTTTGAGACTCATTAGGAGGGGATAAGGAGACAGTCGGTAGCGATGAAGGGGAAGGGGCAGCAGGGAAGGATGGGGAACTGGAGGCCATGGCGAAGCGGGGTTGGAAGGGTCGACAGAGTGAGGGGTTTTGACCACAGAGGGTTCTGAAATAGGGTTAGTAGAGGCAAGGTGGTTTTGGAGAGGTGAGGGTTTAGACGGAAGAGGTTTTTTCTTAATAATGGGGCAATCTCTCCTCAGATGCCCTTCTCTTCTACATAGGAAACAGGGATTTAGCCCTCCAAGAATTTCAACAGGGCAGGAGTAGATATCCTCTGAGATGTTAATGTTAATGTTATTTGGAATCTCTTTACCAGGAATCAACGAGACAAGTATCCTGGCATCCATATGCAGAAACAATCTCATAGTGTCATCCATTCAAATGACCTTCTCGAGCAGTTCAAGCAGTTGGGGAATGAATCTCCCAAGAGAAGGCGGAATCTGTTTAACTAGAATCCATCGCAAGGCAGAAAGGGCAAGAACTTCTTCAAGGATGGCTTCAAGAGACCAAGCCATTGCACGAAAGGAGGTAGATCCGACGGCCCAGTATTGTTTTTTAAGCACGTCGGTTTGGGATTCTTGATTAGCAAAGAAGATCACATACAATCCTTTCTGGATTTGTCTACAGAACGAAATATGGAGACCAAGCTTTAAGTTCCAGTAATTATGGAACCAGTCATCTAAGAATTTTCTAGGAGGGCATTTATCAATTTCAATAGCAGAGAAAAAAATAGCCGAGTTCTTTAATCTATTTTTTTCCTTCCCAATTTCCATAAGCATTTCTGGATTAGGAGAAATGGAGAAGGGCAGGGGAACATCCCCAGTGTTCTTACCGGCTTCACAGGCACCATGGACATTCGACAGGTTAAAGCTTGCGCTCACGTCAATGGCGACACCGGAGTTAGCCATCGCCTCAGAGAAGGACTTGGGTCTCGGTTTAATGAGAGTATCGATGCTATTCAAGTCTGAGACTTTAGAAACCCTAGGCATTTTCGAGGGGAGGATGGGGGGTATGGTCTCTGCCGAGTGACAGAGGGGAGAGGGAGATGTCTCCATCAAACAATGAGCATTAAATGGAAAAGGAACGGGCACACCTGTACTCACGCCATCGCCGAGAAAACATAGCCGTTCGTCCTCAGGAGTCGCCACCTTTCGCAGCCGGTGCCAGAAAAACTTCCCCGCCGAAATTTTAAACGCCAAAAAAATGCAGAGCCAAAAACATCATCAATAAATCTAAAGTTAAACCATATCTAAGTTTTCAAAATATTGTGGATATTTTATATATATTAATATTTAATATATGTATGCTAGTATAAATTATCACTAAAATTAAATATATGTAGTTTATTTTTTTAAGAAAACTTGGTTTTAATATATTTTAATTATAAAATATTTATTGATTTTTTTCTTTATATGATTCTTTTTTTTTTAAAATGTTTATTTTTTAATTCAATAATATTTTTATAAGTTCTTTATTTTTTGGTTAACGTAAATCTTAACTAATAATAAATATTTTTTGTTTATTTTTTCAAAGTAAACTTGATTACGCTGAAAGTGTTATACAGTGAAAGCAACAAAGGAATATTCGTAAACTTTTTGAAGCTTCATTGAAAATGACAGGAAAGTGGAAGTATGTGCTACTTAAGAATAACAAACACATAAAATGATTTTTTTTTTCTATTTTTCGAAAAAGATTTAAATTAAAAACTTCTCAATAAATAGTTTTTAATTTAAATACTTTTCAATTAAAATTACAAACCAAGATATGTATGCTTAAATAGTTTTTTATATATATTATTAATTAATATATATATATATATATAAATAGTAAAAATAGTTTTTGATATATATTATCAGTTTTTAATATATTTGATTAATCAATATTATAATAAACAATGTTAAGTATTGATAACTTTCAGCGTTCTTTATATATATTATTAATTAATATATGTATACTAGTTTTAACATATTTTTATTACAAAATATTTATTGATTTTTTATTGTTTTTTAAAATGTTTTTTTTTTTTTTTCAATAATATTTTTATAAATTATTTATTTTTTAGTTAATATAAATCATAACCAAAAATAAATATATGTTGTTTACTTTTTCCAAAGAAAATTTGATTTTAAATCATAAGTAAAAATATATGTTGTTTACTTTTTTCAAAGAAAACTTGATTTTAATATATTTTTATTGTTTTTTAAATATTTTTTAAATAAAAGTTCTTGGCATAATGTAACTTTTGTATGTTAATATTATGTTAACACTATACTTATAGTTTTATAGTATGAATCTAAGTTTAAAACCCATCAATTTTATCTCTTATGGTCAACCCAAAAGTATGATGCACAATGGCCATTGTCTAACTAGTCAAAGGAGATTAAAGATATATTTTAAAGTTAGATGAAAAGGATTGACAAAATTTGTCATTATATTTGTAGGTTCATATATGAGTTTAATGTAAAATATGATAAAAGATTAGAAATGTTCTTAATGTAATTATATTTTATATTAACTAAAAAATAAGAAGTTATAAAAATATTATGAAAAAAATATTTTAAAAAATAATAAAAATTTATATTAAATAAAAAACTAAAAAATAAAAGGTTATAAAAATATTATGAAAAAATATTTTAAAAAATAATAAAAAATTACATTAAAAAAAAATATATATAAATAAAAAAATTAATAAATATTTTATAATCAAAATATATTAAAATCAAGTTAAAAATAAATAAACCGTATATATTTAATCTAGTTATAATTTATGTTAACTAAAATATAAAGAAATTATAAAACTTTTATTAAATTTTTGAAAAAAAACATTTTAAAAATTAATAAAAATTTATATATATAAAAAGTCAATGAATATTTTGTAATAAAAATATATGAAAATCAAGTTTAAAAACAAATTCGTAATGGCAGGCGGAAGGGGATGAATTAAAGCTAAAATCACCTTAATAAAACTCACCTTAATTGATACAGTTAACTGGAATTAGGGAGTGCTATCCGATTCCTGCAGTTTAATAAAAATAAAAATTACGAAATGAATTAAACTAAAATTCAACTTAATTGCTACAGTGAACTGAAATTACGGTGAGTTAAAAAAATTCAACTTAATTGCTACAGTGAACTGAAATTACGGTGAGTTAAAAATTGCTGATAAACAATAAAGTGCAGTTATGATGTTATTTTAGGCTCGATAATAAAAAAAAGGCAGGTAAAATATCACAACGCATTTAACGCAGGATAAAACAGTAAAAATATCGAACGGATGCAACTGATCGTCTTGCATGGTACGGACAAACCATATGGATCGTTGATCGACAATTTTAGTTTGGATAGAGGGATAAACTCAAACTCTTACACTTACTCTTCTGTGTTTGTTTGTATGCTTTGGTTAAGGGAATTACTAGTAACGAACTAACGAACACTCTTTACAATATTAACTACCTAACAATCAGTAGGAATAATATCTGATCTTCGAGTCCCAACAAAAATTTTCGGGGAAAGTGCTCCCTTTGCTGCCTCTTTAAACCGCGAAACCGCTGGTGCACATCATAGATGAAAAAATGGCCTGCAACACCAGGTACTACGCTGGAAAGCGAGCAGTAGTGAATCCCAAGAATTTGAGGTTCACCCAGGCTGACATCAAGTCTACTTTCACGGATGCCACTTACCCTACTGTTAGAGACACGGTTTCTTTGATACGGCGTGGCCAGTTGAGTCCTGATGTGTTCGGCGATCTCCATGTATCCATAGACGAAGAGGGCCGTATGTGGTGTGATGATAACCGACGCCTCTTTGCCTTCAGAGAGGCCGGTGTTCAGTCTGTGCCTGTCGTTTTTGATGCACTCGACGGCCCCCAAATTCCCTAAAAAGTAAGTTGAGTGATCCAGCCTTCATGCCCAGGATCAGAGGCGAAGCATCGAGGGTTCAAATCCCACCGCCGCCTACTTCTGGGCGGAATGCTTATCAAATGCTAAAGGAGACTTCTCTGCCGGGTTCTATTTCGGCTGGTTTTTGGAAGAGGCAGATCTATAACAGCCATCAAGACCATGAGATCGATTCCGAGCATTCGTATTGGTCAGAAGAAGAAAGCGTCCTGAAGGGCAAGTACCCGAACGAAGACGATGACGAGCTTGAGGTTAGGTTCAAACAGCTTGATATTAAGTCTACTTTCAGCGATACCACATACCCAATCGTAGGGAATCAGTGCCTTTAGAGCAATGGGGAGAGCTGGATCCAGATGTGTTTGACGACCCTACTGTACACAGAGACAAGAAGGGTGTTATGTGGTGTGACGATAACAGCCATCTGTACCCGAACAAAGAGGCCGAAGGTGATTCTCTACCCGTCAACTTTTGTGGGAATCGACGCCGCAAGAATGCGGTTGAAAGTAAGGGGAATGATCCGGCCTTCATGCTCAGGACCAGAGGCGGAGCATCGGGGGTTCAAATCCCACCGTCGCCCACTTCTGGGCAGAATGCTTATCAAATGGAAAAGGGGACTTCTCTGCTGGGCTCTATTTCTGCTGGTTATTCGCAGAGGCAGATGGGCTCTATTTCTGCTGGTTATTCGCAGAGGCAGATGGGCTCTGTTTCTGCTGGTTATTTTAAAAGGCAGCTGTATAACAGCCATCAAGACCATAAGGTCAATTGCAAGTATTCGTACTCCTACAGAGAAGAAAAGGTGGAGGTAGAGGTCGAATACGAGTACCCAGTCCCTTATGAAGACGAAGGCAAGGTAGGGTATGAGTACCCGGTCTTGTGCGAAGCCAAAGATGATGTCAAGTACCCAGTCCCATACGAAGACGAAGGCAAAGTTGAGTTCGAGTACCTGGTCCCCTATCAAGCCTGTGAAGCATATGAAGCCGAAGGCAAGGAGTAGTACGATTACCCTGCCTATAATGACAAAGGCAAGGTGGAGTACGATTACCCTGCCTTGACTGAAGGCTATGAAGACGGAGGCGAGGCGTTGTACTATCACCTGCTCACACGTGGATTACGCACGAGATGAGGTTGAGTGGTGCCATTTCCCTTACCGCTACGATTACGATTAGCTTTTAGGGTTTAATTTCCCCTTTTTTTTTTCATTTTATAGTTATGGCAGTGCTAAGATAACTTTGAAGAATATTCAATCTCAACCTTAATTAAACTGTGTGGGTTCTTTTATCAGTACAATCTATTCTGTTAGACTGTGATGCAAAACTGTAAACTGTTGTTATTATTCTGGGATAGCTTACTCGCAGTTGTCTATGTTTTGACTATATGCTGTAATTGAATTCACCATTACAATCTTGAAAGAAAATTTCATGACATTAAAATGTTCATTATCTAATACTTCATTCTCGATTTAAATTCTCAGTTTCATACTCATTTTCTTGTGTAAGAGGGCTTACATCGAAGGTTCCTAAATTGATGCCGCTGATGGTGGTAAACCTATGAGAGCTGTGGGCAGTTCTAAATAATTACTGTTTTAGGGCTTCCTGTGCCGTTTCCTTTTGTCTGGTTTGGGGATTGTAGAAATGCTTCATAAAGTAAGCTTGAATTGCGTTTTTTATGGAGAGCCTGTAGGATTTTGAAACCCATCTCTTAACCAAGCAACTGTTGTTTTGATATAGAGTTTGGAATATATTTGAACTGAAACAGTGCTTTCCTGATCCTTTAGCTACTAGATTCTTCCTTGAATGAATTATATTTTGTGGAAAACATGGGAATTTTTCATTCGGTATCCCAATTCTGGGGATTTTTCATACTGCTCTGGCAATGGAAACAAGACGTCTCTTCTGTTTTATCCCTTTTATCTCTGTAATGATAATTTTGCATTGAAATGTGCGAGTAGGAGGTATTTTTGAAGTAAAGGGTTTGATATAGTGGGCGTCGGATTGGAGACCTAAGATAAAATCATTTGGTTTTGAACCCTTCTATGCCATACTAGAAATGCCACAGCAAGGCTTCCTTTCTAGATTTGACAGGTGAAATACGGTTTTCGTTCTTAAGCATAACGTGGTGTTTTTCGGGGGTTGGCAACATTGTCACATTTCGTAGGAACAATTGTTACTTTGAATTATTTTATTATTACTTTGAATTCTTTTCCTTCATCAGTCATTTCTCCTTCACTAGTGGAGTCTTTGATAACATTGTGATTTCAGACTACTTTCTTGTATGGTTTTCTATTAAATGACAATTTACTAAATCCAAGGCAACAAACTCAGTTCTTTCTGAATCATGTTGGCGCATATTCAATGTGTTTGAACTTTGAGTACCTCAATATGCTTGTTTGGTGGAATGATGCCATCAAATACATTGTTCACTTCCGTCATATTTATGGTAGCTAGCTAGTTCACTTTCATTGTTGTTCATATCTTTCTAACAATGATTTAGAGAAACATTAAATGTTTATTGAGATTCTTTTTTAAATGATTCACAAAATTGAGTTTAACTTTTGAAGCCCTAGAAAAAGGATAGGAACTAGTATTCATACATGTCAATTTACAATTATAGATCTTGTAAATAATATATGTGGCTCTCATCCCATCTTCCCATATTTACGTGGTTGAATCACAAATGACATCTCCAATCTTTTCTAAGTATTTAGCACTATAGATTTTATACCTCTTTATCTGCTATTCTTAAACCTAAGCTTGTACATTTTGCTTGGTATATTGTTTATCAAGTTCTTTCTCTTGATTCTAGGTTGTCTCATCTAGGAGTTATCAATTCTTGCTGCCTATTTTGTGGTCACTAAGAGACTCTCAAGCACATCTAATTCTATTATAGAGCTCAAGATACTTGAAATTATATCCATGAATTTTTCAATCCTTTCATACTTGAGCCAATTTCATAGCATATGATTTTATTGGGGGATTGGTCTTTCCTTCTTTTAAGTATACACAAATTTAGCATATTTTTAAGGTGAATATTATTTTTAGCATTTGGAAATAGGTAAATTATATTAGATCTAGGTGCAAGCCAATAAAGTTGCACTTGGAGTGACACATTTGTAAGTGCTTTTAGATCACCTGGGGAAATCCCCAATGTATGGTTGCTAGAGTCTCATTGACTTCATAATCTTCCCACATGGGTCATTCCCTTCTTCATGGCCACTGATGTGGACATATCTAAACTAATAAGGGAGGTTGCAACTCCCAATCACATGCTTCTCTACCCCCTGTGAGATGAGGTAAGAATTGATTTGCCTATGGTGGTCACAACCCTCCTACATGCCTATAGCCTTTCATAGCCTCATGATTAAGGTGCTCTTAGATGGCTAGATTCTAGCAAGTTCACCTAAATTTATAAAAAATTATGTTTGTGCTTAGTTGCCTACTAATGAAGATAAACAGGAAGGTGTTTTTATTGGGTGGGAGTCTGTCACTAATATCTCTAGTCTTATTGGTGTATAGGGCTCGTTAAAGATCGTGATCCTCCCGAATGATGTAGCTTTCATTGCTTAAGTGAATTTGTTATGTTGTTTTCACCTTATTGTCTGAGTTTGCCCCTAGTTAAACTTTGAGGGTGAGTTGTATGTCACCCATTTTTTTGTGAATAGTATAATATTTTCCTTTTATCAAATAAAAAATAATATAACTATTAATCATTAAGAAAAGTCTATCCTAATAGTTATGCAAATTACAAATCTGTAATAGATTGGAATGCATTTCCTATATCTTTGAATTTGCCAAAACATTGAATAATATTTTAACAATTTTAGCTATCAAACAGATTCCAACTTCCAAAGTCACATTGCATAGAAATTTGCTCATTATAGCTAGGGTCTAAGTAATATATACATTCTAAAGTGTTTTAGCCAATTTTTAGTTGTCAAACAGGTTTCAACTTCCAAAGTCACATTGCATAGAAATTTGCACACTATAACTAGGGTCTAAGTAATATATACATGCTATTCAGTTCTTTGTTTATGACATCCATGAGGTTCCACCTTCTAATCTAATGTTGCATATAATTTTAAGCTATTTAGCTAGAAGTCAAACACTTATGTATTGTTTTGTTATTTTAACTCATTTTGATTACATCTGTTGTAATTTGATGTTTTTATTTTTTATTTTTAAGACTTTGCAAGTCATAAATATATAGGATCTTGTAATCTATTTTAAAAAATATTCAAATTGCTTATTTTGTGTGATGCTGAGCAATGAAAAATTAAACTACTTGGTTAGAGGCCGAACTATCTTACATTCCATAAGATTCTCTTTGACAGCAACAATTTGAATACATTTGCTATAAATTTTATAAAAATCAACATCATAAATTTAAATGCAACCTTGAATGTTTTTAAACATTTTATGTGAAAGCACAAAAACTATTCCTTACGCTTGGAATCTTCTTATTATCTTTGAATTTGCTGTAACTTTGCATTCATTAACAGTAACTTCGAATTCTTTCTTTGAATATTTGTATAGATTTTCAAAATATATCTCCTAAGATCTTCAAGATTTCTGGAATATTGCATAAGTTTTGTATTTCAATATCAAGCACCCTTCTCTTAAAGATAATAAAATAGGCTTCTCATCGCCTGTTGAAATTATGTACACATACTAGTTTATTTACTGCTATAAAAAGGCCAATATGATTGAGGGAATGTTTGTGTCTCTAATATTTATTCTCGAAGGCATGGTGGTTTGCAATGTGAAGCAACATGTTAGTCATCATGGCTCCTTTATGAAGACTCTTGGAGATTGTCATTGTCTTCAATCAGTATTCTAACGGGACTTCCAAGTTGTTGATCCTTTAAGATCCTAAAACAAAACTTAGGTTTGCTTTTGTAGGGTTTATGTGTTGGGATTTGTTTATAATAGTTTCAGTTTTGGGTTGGTTTTTAAATTTTTATTTTGCTTGAGGAATTTTGGTAGTACAGTTAATTGATGGTAGTAATGTTTAGTCTCGTCATTATCATATAAATTGTCATTAAGTCAAACATCTTTTATAATTTGTCATTATCATATAAATTGTCATTAAGTCAAACATCTTTTATAATTTGTCAATAGTCATCTTCGATATTGTTCATTTAAAAAAAAAAATTAATAGTAGCCATTATTTGTGAATTTTCTTATAATCATTGTGTAATACATTAAAATTTTAAGTGGAAAAGTTTTTGCCTTACACTAAATTGAGTTTTGTTGTTTTGGAGTGATATAATATAAAGAAAACTAGTTTCGAACTATCAGATTTTTGCTAATCTAGAAGCTTATTTTTTAATTGTATGCATCAAATTTAAGGATTGATGGTAAAAACTATTGCTACAACAATTTGGGAGTTAAGTTTAGTTTTATTTATTAATCAATTTCTATTAAGCTTTAATTACATTATTTTGTTTTGTTATGCTATAAAATGATCTATTTGAATTTACTTTTCATTCTAAAATCCAACATTTGTAATTAGAGCTAGTAACCTATTTTGTGTAGTTGAGATAGGAATTTGACAGCGATAAGAATAGGTTTGTGGCTTTTCAATCTTTAGAAAGCAGGTTTTTTGTAGATTTATGTTATGTTGATTACTAGAGAGCAGATTTAAGCAAATGAGGATCAAATAGTCAAATTTGTTGTCTGGCCACTCTCTATTTTAGAGTAGCATTTTGTTGCCATTAAGAAGAGCAAGGTGTTTGTTTGAATGACAATTAAGATCATAATATATTTTTTGATTTTTGATATCCAAATATAGACATTAACAATACTAATCTATTTCAATCTTGAATGACTTTGTTGAAGGAGAATTATGATTTTTAGAGCATTAAAATGAAAATGGTTGTGTAGAACTTGTAAATGCACATGTTCTTGCCACTTAAACTCAATCCTAGAAAGATCAGCTACAAGAGAATATAATTTAAATATTTAAAAATCTTTTCCATTTTTCAAGAAACTACACATGAATTATTTTTCCTAAGAATAGCTATGATAATAAAATTAGAGATTTTAGGGAATAGGAAAAGTAAAAATCACTACACTTCAATTTTTTCATGAGAAATTTTAGTTAGAGCACAATGTGAACTACTCATGCTTAACTTTCAATTGTGAAAGCGATAAAATAAGCCTAACAATAGCAACACAAAATGTCTACTGCATAAACATATAAAAAAGATTTAAACTTGTTAAAATCAAGAAAAACAAAAACACTCCCATAGTGAGCATAGAACTATGTCAAGTATATCATATAGGTTGAATCAATATAACAAGTATTGGCTAATCATACATAAATATTCTTACTACTTGTGAGTCTTGCTAGTTATAAACAAAGGTAGGGTCAATGGTAATGATTAAGTATGCTAGAGGTGAATTTAGAGACCAACCATAAGACAATGACAATAGCATATTATGAGCTAAAAAGACTAGACTAAAGCATGTCAAGATATAAGAGAAAGAGGTGCTAAGATTTGATTTTATGCTTGAGCTATGTGGCTTGGGGGACAAAATCTAACACAACAATATAGTTTTGACTCCCAAAGAGATAGTCATATACGAAAGGGAGGGTCAATGGTAACGATTAAGTAAGCTAGTGGGTGAATCTAGGGACTAGCCATAAGGAAATAACAATAGGATATTATAAGCTAAAGAAGATAAACATATGTTAAGATTTGATTTTAGGTTTGAGCTATGTGACCGAAGGGAAAAACTCAACCACAAAACAAGATAGTATTGATTCCCAAGGAGATTAGCAACAAACTTTGAATTGAAAGGGAATTGCCATTGTACGAACTGATCTATAATAAAAGGATTAAGGTCAAGGAAAGGAAAATTTTAACCATTGCTCTCTAGGACAAAAATATAACTACCCAATTTGAAGAAAGATGAATAAAAATTAATGGAAGAACAAAATTTAGAGCTTAATAGTTAGTAACATGATATGAAAGCTAATAAATATTTACTATATAGCCCATTTCTTAGCATTGACAAGCCCTAACTTCTAACAACATACATAAACAATTGTCTTAGGCTCCAAATTTTATGTAGAGTAGGTTTACTATAAATTTCTAGATCCATATTCCTAGAGCATTTTATTCCAAAAAGTTTTAGTAATCTCAACTTTGAGCATTGACCCTTATACAAAATAATACATGTACCTTTCATTATAACCAAAAACAAATGTTGGAGGCATTGTCAAATTTAAAAAATGCTTGATACTATTTTTTTTTTCAAAATTCAAACTATAATGAAAGCTAAAGTTCACAAATCTCACGCTCAAGCACTCAAATCTCACACTCAAGCACCCAAAAATCCACTTTCCAATTAACTACAAGCTTGTTCATTAGATGTAAAACCTCCATAGTTTAACAAATACCTAAAACCAAAAAAGTCGTTCAAGCCACAATGAAAGCTAAAGGTCACAAATCTTGTGCCTAAACCCTTAGTAATTTTTTCTATGAATATTTCCAATTAAAGATAAATTTATTCATTGGATGTAAAATCTCCATAGATTTAGATCCATCCATTAGGTATATGTAAATCCTTCAAAGTGTCTAGAACCAAAAAATTATTTATAGCTCAATGAAAGTTAATGGTCTCAAATCTCACAACCTCATTGAAACTTAAACCCTTACAATTTTTCCTACAAAATATTTCAATAAAAGGTCAAGTTATTTATGAGAAGTGAAACTCAATAGATCCATCGTGTACTCCTAAGCCCTTTAATCCCCTTCATTCGAAAAACACAAAAACTAAAATTTAGAATCTTCAATGCTACCAATAAATCCTAATATTCCACTTTTTGAACAACATTCTCATTATGTATGAGAAGAAATCACACCACAAGTTTCTCCATCAGAATGTCAAGATTAGTAACAATGAACTAAACACGTTTCATCCATTCCTTAAAAATAAACTACTCCTAAAATTAAAAATCTAATAGAAAAAATTGATAAACCATGATAATTCACATTCTCAGAAATCCACCATTTGCAAATTGGAATGTTGAGCCCAATTAAAACCCCAATAACAAAAAAAAAAAAACCTAAAACATACTCATTACTGTCTGTGTAACCCAATCAAACTCTTAAACCAATATTTTTCCTAAACAATTGCCTGCTTGAAGGAAGAGGAATTGAGTATCAAAAACACCAAAATAAAAGTAAAACCTTAGTGATCCAAACCAATTGAACTATAACATCAAAAAATTTGTTCCTTCAATAAGAAATCGAAGATGGCTGAATTTATCTTGGCTTGAAGTCATGAACTCTTCCACTACTGGTTCTTTACGAACAATTAAGCTTTTCAAACTGATGCCATTTACATAATGTGAAGAATCCATATGGGTATCATCCCTTTCTCTCACTGACCAGTACCCATTTCTCTCTTTCTCATGGCTTCTACACTTGTGATCATCGTCAATATAGAAATGGTCATGACCCTAATCCTTTTTCATTGAATAGCCTGAAAAAGTATCCATGATGAGCAATCTGATGGCATGTAATGTAACTGATGGCTTTTGACAAGTTTTACAATAGGTTGGTTAAATGATTATGCAACACAGGTTTTGCATGATCGTAGAAGTGGTGCTAGTTGTATACACCATGGCACGTCCTTTCAAAAATATTGCATGTTGAATCTTGCATGAGATTTTTAACGTCCCCTGCAATATTTCTTTCGCTGGCCTGTGGCGGATAACCCTCCAGGGAATGGTGTGGACAAACATCATGGTAAAAAGAGCATAACCATGAGTGCCCCAATCAGTAATTAGTGTTTTAATTGCGGCTTCGAAGGCCATGCAAGGAAATACTTGACCTACAACGTCTCTGTATACGACACCCACCACTCCCACAGGGCCCTTTCAACACTGCCACCTGTTTGCCAGCTCCTTTTTAAAAAAATCATTATTGTTTTTGTTTCCATAAAAACAATGTGTCCATAAGTTGGCTTGTTTTAAATATTTGCATGATTTGTAAAAGGATATTGTTGACGTTGGGTGAGCATATCTAAGTTCATGGGGTATGACTACTTCATTATGTTACTCTACACAAGGCAACCATAGTGTGTCAATGAAAGGGCTAACATGAAGCTAAAAAATGATCAATGTCTTGTTAAGCGTGTTTGGCTTATTGAGATTAATAGAGCATGAGCTGCATAATAAAATGTAATGTTTGAAGCAATACTTATTAAAATCTAAGTCATTTTAGGTATTGAATTATGTTGACTTACAATTCAAGTTTTGGTGTTAGTTCTTAATGGTAATTAACATCATAAGGACACATTTATTAAAGATAAAATAAAATCGATTTGTCTCATGAATAATAATAATAATAATAAAATTCATTGAGATTGAAGGATTGTTAGAGTAAATCTTATAGAAAGATATAGACACCTAATAAACATCCTTGAGCTAAAGACAAGACAACTATTGTAGAATATGCATGTAAAGCCATAAGAGTTTTTCTTTCCATGCTTATACTAATAGTCAAACACAATTAAATAATATGGCAGCTCTTATAATAATAATTTATAATAAACCAGAAGCCTCATTCTATGATAGTTCATCCATTGCATGGATTTCATATAAAATTCGAATCAACTGCTAGTGCTTCCTAAAAGTGTGTATCTTGTTAGTGTTTTGTAGCGGTGGGAGGTATTTCCCTAAGAATAATTATTCAAGGCAAGTCAGCCTTTCAATTATATAACAAATATTACATGTCCTACGTCGTTTCAAGAGGAGAGCTCACCTAGTCTTGTATATAATGGAGATAGAGTCTCCACATAATTCAAGTCATTCATTTCATTCTCAATTCGATTTCCTTCAGAAGCATATTTGCATTCAAGAGGAGTAGATTCACATTCAAGAGGAGCAGATTCACTTCAAGAAAAAGAGTTTATATTCTTTGTAACTAAGGAATTCACACTATCTTCAAGTGTTGGTCTATTGTATGATATTCAGCCTTTCTCGGGCTTGATTCTGAGTGCTACTTCTGCACTATTATTTCTAATTTATAAGAGAATAATTTGCTACTAAGTTTTTCCCTCGAGTAGGAGGGTTTTCCTAGGATAAATATCTTTGTGTTCATTGTTATGTGTTTACTTTTATGTTTTATGTTAAATCTGATCCAAAACTAACATGGTATCAAAGCCAGGTTCAAGAAATCTGATCAAATTTAATGCAGAAATATATGTGAAGGATACTTAGCAAGAAACTCAATGAGAAACCAATCCAATTAAGAGCAGACCTAGAGTAGAATAATGAAGAGCAATTCAAATAGAGGGTTTAAAGCATCATTCATATCAGTTGGGAGCATTCACCATGGGTGAACATCATAAGGCTAAGGTGAACCTCTTTTGAGGTAATTTTGAGCATTATTGTTAGGCGAACTTGGTGAGATATCTTTGTACCCCTAGAGTGACTCCCCTGGATGAGTGGTGAACTGACTTAGGGAAGAGTTACATTTGCTTCTATTGTTGCGCCTAGGGTTTCTAAAAGTTAATTCATGGAGGCATGAACGAGCTATGTGTGGGCCACATCTCTTGGAGGAGAAAATGAAGATCGAAGGATGAGCACTTGAAAGAAGTCCTCTACCAATTTCAAGAGTTTCAAAGACCGTGCCTATGATGGAGGATGTCTACTTGCAGCCCCTTAATAAGGATATGACTAGCGACCTGTCAAGGAATAGAGAAAATGGAATGACAGGAGGAAAAGCTCGAGAATCCTGGGAGCATATGATTCTATGTAAATTTTTCCATTCTATAACGGTGTTACAAGGTACATCATCAAGCAAAGATGATGGTTGTCGGGAGGAGAAAAATGGTTGCAACTAAATTAACAAAGATAAGTTATATTATTTATTATTCCTTTAATTGTTCTATCTAATAATATTTGCTAGATGACTACATGCTTCATTCGTATCACCTGCGTAGTTTGATTTCTATGAACTATTGTTAATCTTTTTAAAATACAAGATGGATCGAGGAGCAAAAGGATGATGGATTAATTATCAGAGATTGTAGAAGGAATTCAGGGGTGAAAAGGACGGTAGATTGGTGCTCAGATGTCGATGATGGTTTAAAAATTTGAGGGAGAGTAGAAAGGGGAAGGAAGGGATCTCAAGAATCCTTTGTTCGGGGAATTCATGAAGTAAAGTTATGTTCACACATCCTTGATCCCCTATCTCGTGAGACTTGAAGGGAAATACATTGTGTTTGTCTGCACTTGAATGCTTGCTCTAGTTTCTCTCATGGTGGAGCGAAGGAGGAAGGTAGTTGATGCCCAACGTCGTGAAAGAGATGACAATGATTGGCCTCCTCTACATATTGGATCTCGTAAAGGCATTTTGTAAATGGGTGTCTCAAACAAATATCAAATCTAGGATACTAGAGATGGATTCTTCCACAAGTTCAAATCTACTACGGGTATAGAGTTCACTATTTACACAAATCAATATGGTTAGAAGTTTGGATTTTTGGCTAGTTGCAAGGGAGGGGAAATCTTAGAAGCAATTCAAAATAATTTTAGTTCATACTAGGCAAAGATTGTAGTGGGAAAGACAGTAATCCTTCTTAAGACATCTCTCGAGGGCACAAGGTGCGGTCTGATTTTCTGAGCTACAACATCAATCCTTTGTCTTCACTTCTTCATGACAAGACAACCAAGAGGATTAGCTTTGAGGCATGCACTATCCATGAAGAAAATCAGGTTGGATCATCATTGGATGGGGAGTTTGCATTAGCAAAGAAGATTGAGAAGGATGAAGACACTAAACAATGGTCTCTGACAAGTGTGCCAGATCACGTATACACAACAGATTTAAGTGGAACTGGCAAGATGTCATTGTTTATCTAGAGGAACCCTAGCAAGCATTGGTTGAGAACATGTCCGAGAAGAGGATTAAGGTTTTGAGATTAGACAATGGAGGGGAGTTCACTTCCAGAGGATTTTTGTAATCTCTGTATTGAGGCAAGGATCAAGAGGGAGTTATGTGTTTAGCAAGATGGAGTCCTATGTCACAAGGAACTAGAGTGACTCACTAAGAAGAAGTGAAGGTGTCAATTAAGTGGGTTGTTGTGTTGCAAGGCCAGGTGCTAAGTCTTTGGAAGGCCTCTTAGATTGCAAAGAAAATAATTGCACAAGCTAGTCAACCTTATTTTAACATTGGTAGCACCGCAAACCTATTCAGAATAGGGTGATTTGGGATGAGGTTGAGGAGGACTAAGTCCTTGACTCTCGCAAGTCAATTAATGGTATTGCTAGGAGTAGTGTCGGAAGTGTGTGTTGAAAAATGTTCCTCTAAGGCAAGCATTGGAGGCAATCTTGGACGAGGAGGTCAAGAGGTTGATGCAGGTACTTGGAGGTCCAGAGGGAGTCACAACATCATTAAGGTTTTTTGTAATGTATATTTCTTTGAGATAGAGAAATATGAGGTGAAAGCCCTCGTGGTGTATATTTCTCTGAGACGGAGAAAGATGAGGTGAAAGCCCTTGTAGCGTATATTTCTCTAAGATGGAGAAATATGAGGTGAAAGCCCTTATAGCATATATTTCTTTAAGACAGAGAAATATGAGGTGAAAGCCCTTGTAGCATATATTTCTCTGAGATGGAGAAATATGAGGTGAAAGCCCTTGTAGTGTATATTTCTCTGAGATGGAGAAATATGAGGTGAAAGCCCTTGTAGTGTATATTTCTCTGAGACAGAGAAATATGAGGTGAAAGCCCTTGTACAAAATCACATCTTTGAGACTGAGTTGTGTTTTCCACAATTGGGTGTAGCCATTGTGGACGTCATGTTGAGAGACTCCACGATGAATATATTTGAGAATACCTCCCTAGCTAAGAGGGAGTGTTAGTGTTTGTAGTGGCAGGAGGTATTTCCTTAAGAATAATTATTCAAGGTAAGCCGATCTTTCAATTATATAACAAATATTACATTTCCTAGGTAGGCTCAAGAGGAGAGCTCGCCTAATCTTGTATATAATGGAGATAGAGTCTCCACATAATTCAAGTCATTCATTCCATTCTCAATTCGATTTCCTTCATAAGCATATTCACATTCAAGAGGAGCAGATTCACTTTGAAAGAAGAAGAGTTGATATTCTTTGTAACTAAGGAATTCACACTATCTTCAAGTTCTGGTCTATAGTATGATATTCGACCTTTCTAGGACCTGATTCTGAGTGCTACTTCTACACTATTATTTTTTATTTACAAAAGAATAATTTTTTGTTAGGTTTTTCCCTCGAGTAGGAGGGTTTTCCTAGGATAAAATTATCTGTGTTCATTGTTCTATGTTTACTTTTCTGTTTTCTATTAAATCTGATCCAAAACTAACATATCTAACATAATTTGTGCTCTTTTTGCATAAAGTTAACCAATTCAAATGATGAAAATTTAAATCACTTAAATTAAATGTTGGAGTAAAAGAGCTAAGAGGAAAGGCTTAACCTTTTTTAGTTAGAGAACAATGTGCACTACTCATGCTTAACATGCAATTGTGAAAGTGGGAAAATAAGCCTAATAATAGTAACACAAAACTGTCGTCTACTACATAAACATATAGAAAAAAATTGAACTTGTTAAAATCAAGAAAAATAAAAATACTCCCATTGTGAGCATAGAACTATGTCAAGTATATCATATAGGTTGAATCAATATAACAAGTATTGGCTAATCATACGTAAATATTCTTACTACTTGTGAGTCTTGCTAGTTATAAAAAAAAGGTAGGGTCGATGGTAACTATTAAGTATGCTAGAGGAAAATTCAAGGACCAACCATAAGACAATGACGATAGCATATTATGAGCTAAAAAGACTAGACTAAAGCATGACAAGGTCTAAGAGAAAGAGGTGTTAAGATTTGATTTTAAGTTTGAGCTATGTGGCTTGGGGGACAAAATCCAACACAAAACAACATAATTTTGACTCCCAAAGAGATAGGCATATACAAAAGAGAGGGTCAATGGTAACTATTAAGTATGCTAGTAGGTGAATTAGTCATAAGGAAATAACAATAGGATATTATAAGCTAAAGACTGGACTAAAACATGTCAATATCCAATAGAAATAGGTGTTAAGATTTTATTTTAGGTTTGAGCTACATAACCCAGGGGATAAACTCAACCACTAAACAAGATAGTATTGACTCCTAAGGAGACTAGAAACTAAATTTGAATTGAAAGGAAACTACCTTTGTACGAAGGGGCTTTTGCTACTGATCTATAATAAAAAGGATTAAGGTCAAGGAAAGGGATTTTTTTACCATTTCTCTCTAGGACAAAAATAGAACCAGTCAATCTAAAGAAATATGCATTAAAAATTAAGAAAGAGCAAAATTTAGAGCTCAATAGTTAGTCATGTCTTCTATTTATGTAGTATTAAATCTATTGACTGATATCGAAGCTAATAAATGTTTACTATAGAGCCTATTTCTTAGGGCTGACAAGCCATGAATTCTAACAACATACATATACAATTGTCCTAAGCTCCAAAGTTTATGTGGAGTAGGGTTTTATAATAAATTTTTAGATCCATATTCCTAGAGTATTTTATTCCAAAAAGTGTTAGTAATCTCAACTTTGAGCATTGGCCCTTGTACAAAATAATACATGTACATTTCATCATAACCAAAAACAAATGGTGGAGGCATTGCCAAATTTAAAAAATCTTTGATACTAAAAGTTTGTTCAAAATTCAAATTGCAATGAAAGGTAAAGTTCACAAATCTCACAACAAGTTAATTCTAGATGGCATTATGGGCAGGAGCTGGAGGGGCATGCGCATGGGGGGCTGCGGGCCCTAGCCATGCTTGCTTTGGCTCTATTACCTGTGCTTGGCTGCTGCATATGGTTGGTTTAAAGATTTTGTCTAGTTTTTTTGTGATTGTTGGGTTCTACGTGGGTGGGTGGAGCTTCTTTTGCTTGTTAGGGGCTATGTAGGGTGTTGTGTGTGTCAACCGGGGCTAGGGGTTCAATTTTTTGTTCTCTTTTGTTGGTTGTTTTCCTTTGGTTAATGTGCATGTTATGGCCTTGGGTGGAGACATGAGCTTGCATCAAAATATGTCATTTTTAGAGGTGGTATTGAAGAGGGTTCCTTATCCCTTCATGCATGCAAAAGCTATGATATTTTTGGGAAAATCTTCATTTGGTGAGGGTTTGTATCAAAATAACAGTCTTCATGTTCTAAAAGTGAACGGTTGCTTGGAAAGGAGTGTAGATCAATCGGTTTTGGCGATACAACCGAACATTGTTGAGGAGGATGCCAATTATCTGATTAACCATGCTTTAATATGAAAATTCATGATGATCCATGTTTCCATTCCCTTTTTGGAATCTTGGGCTCGTGAAACTTGGAACCCTGAGGGTGAGATGAAAATTATGTTAGCAACAAATAATTACTTTATGGTGGTTTTTAATTTTTTGGCAGATTGCAATAAGGATTACAAAGGAGCGCCTTACTTCTATAATCAAGTTGGTTTGTTCCTAAAGCCTTGGCATGTTGGATTTAACCTTGTGGAAGAACTTCCATCAAGCATCCTAGTTTGGGTTAGACTTACTTGGTTCTCGTTAGACTTTTGGAGAAACATTTTGCATATGGTAGCTTTGCTACTAGGCAAGTTGGTTGGTCTGTCTCAATAAATACTAGATAAAAGGGTAATTTCCCTTGCTCGCATTTATGTTGAGATTCATTTGAATAAGCATCTACTAGATTCTCTTGAAAAAAATTTGGGTTCTTCCTTAGGGATCCAATAACTTGATTATGAGGTCCTACCCTTTAGGTGTAGGGTTTGTCATGAATATGTTCATTTGAAGAGCAAGTTTCTGAAGGTTATTCCTGTAGGTGGAAACTTTGATATCTCAACATGACAAAAACCTAATAGTGATAAAGGGAAGGCTCCTATTTCGAGGGAGGAAGAAGATAAAGAGGGCTTCATTCTAGTGAAAACTAGGAATAAAGGCAAAGGGAAAAAAGGAACCCTGAAGGACAAGCAGGAAGAGGGGGCTTTCAATAGGTTTGAAGTGTTGAAATATTTTGACTAGCGGGAGGTGAATCCAGTGGCTTCAAATCTTGGTGATGTTAGAGAGGGACTGGACCAAGACCTATCTAGGAAGGGTGGTTTCCTGGATATGTCCTAGGGTGATCTTGTGACTATGAAAATAGATACAAATCTTCCTTTAGTGGCTTTAAGTGTTTTGGAGGGGATGGAAAATGTTGATAATATTTATGGGATGCCTTTGGTCAAGGTGACCCCTCCATAGGTACAGGTTGATTAGGAGGTTGGGAAGGGTGGTAAGGATTTTGTTCCACTAGGTCTTTAGCAAAAGAGTCTTAAGAAGGGTGCTCCAGAGAAACCGCCCAAGGTGGGTCAAAAGAAAGATCAGGACAAGATGAAATTGTTGGGAGAGACCTTAGTGGAATTAGGGTCATTGAAAAACATTGACTCTCATTTTTACAACCCACAATGATGATAGTTCTATCTTGGAATGTAAAGGGGCTGAATAAATGCTCCTAGACAAAAAGTTGTTTAGGAATTGGTCAGAGGTCATTTTCCAGATTTTATCTTTATCCAGGAAACTAGTTTTCTATGGAGAACATGCATATTTTGGCTCCTAAGTTGTGGGGGAGAAGTTGTTGTCAATGTATTAGTGCCCAAGGCAATGTTGGGGGTGTTTCCTGCCTTTGGAATCCATTCAAGGTGATGCCTTGGTGGTGGATAGCTAACAAATCTTTTATCTCATTGGTAGGTACAATTCTTGAATTTGGTGAGAATATCTTGCTTTCTAATGTTTATGCCCCTACAAACTTCCCTAGAAAAGTCAATATTTGGGCCCATTTGCAGTACATTCAGTCCATTGTGCCCTTTTTCCCTTGGATTGTGGGGGGGGGTGGAATTTAATGCTATTATCAGCATAGAGGAAAAGATGGGGGACTTGTAAAGCTTGAGCCTTCCTCCTTTCTTATCAAAGGAAACATTTTATCCTTGAATCTTGTGGACATAAAGCCTAGAAATGTCTTATTTACTTGGAGTAATAGAAGGTGTAGTAAGGATTCTATCTCAGAGAGGCTTGACAGATTCTTGGTTTGTTACTTTTGGGTTGGCAACAATTGGTCTACTAGCTCATGGATTTTGGATTAGAGGGGTTCGGATCATTGGCCAATGAAATTCTTTGCTTCCTTAATGGGGGCTACTAAGAATCCTTCCTTTAAATTCCAGCTTATGTGGTTGTGTGGTCCTTCTCTCTAGGAGCTCATGTTGGATTGGTGGAATAGAGGCAAACCTGCCTATGGCACAACTATGTTCTCCTTTACTAAAAGTCTACAATATGTGAAATTTCAACTCAAGAAGTGGAATAAATGGTCATTTGGTAATATGTTTAAGGTTAAATAGCTCAAGCTCTTTTGGATGCCATCACTCGTGAGATTAGAGATTATGGCCTTACTAATGCCCGACTTGAGGAAGAATTTGTTGCTTTGAAGCACTTCAAGGAGTGGGAGTTGTATAAGGAAATTTTTTGGACACAAAAGGCTCAGATAGATTGGCTTCAAGAGGGGGATAAAAACATTTCTTTTTTCTTTAATTATATTAAGGTCGGGCGACATAGGAATATGATCAATTCTCTTCTGTCTTCCCAAGGAACCCAATTATCTTCCCTTAGAGATATCTCTAGGGAGGCCTCACAATATTTCTCAACCCTGTACACAAAAGATTGGCATCTGACATTGGAGGATGAGAATAATATTTTGGAGGTTATTCCCTCAGTTGTGACTAGGAAAATGAATGAGAATATCAATAAACTATTTCTCTTGATGAATTGGAGGGAGTTGTGTTCCATATGAAAAAGGGAAAGCCCCTAGGCCTGATGGCTTCTGGATTGAATTTTTTCAAGAGTTCTTGGAGACCATAAAATTTGATTTATTGGAGGTTGTTTAGGAGTCTCTTAGGAATAAGCAAATGTTAAGAGCAATGAATGCCACTTTTCTAGCTCCCATTCCTAAAAAGAAGGGGTTAATTATTTGAATTTGTTTAGGCCAATTGATCTTTGTAATGTGGTGTATACGATTATATCTAAATTGGTTGTAGAGAGGTTGAAGCCTTGGGTAAATAAGCTTATTTCATAAGAGCAGGGTGGATTTGTGGCCGATCGGTAAATTCTAGATGGGTTTTTCATTGTTGTTAAGACTATGCATTCTATGGCTAGCTCAAAGGAGAAGTCGATTTTTATTAAATTAGACATGGCTAAAACTTATGACAGAGTCAAGTAGTCCTTCCTTTAGAAAATTATCCTTGCTTTTGGGTTTGGTGAGGATTGGGTTAATTGGGTGATGAGTTTTGTCACTTATACTCCCTTCTATGTGCTTGTTAATAGTGATCCTTCAAAATTGTTTTCCGCTTCCCATGGCCTTTGGTAGGGGGGCCCTATGTTGCTTTATTTATTTATTTTGATGGTTGAAGGATTGGTTAGAATTATTAAACATCTTATGATGTAAGGTTTTATTCAAGGTTGGAGATGGGGTAATGGAATACCTTCCCAGTTTCATTTGCAATTTTTTGTTGATACTACGTTGATGGGTGTTGCCAAAATCAGAGAGGCAACCGATTTCAGGCGTGTGTTGGATATTTATCTAGGGGCTTTGGGTCAAAGAATAAATGAAGAAAAATCATTCATTTATTTCTTCAACACTTCGCGTATTATCCAATGAAGGATTGCACAAATTCTTAGATTCCAGATCAATGATCTTCCCATCATGTACTTGGGTATTCCTATCTTGGGTGGCACCCTACTTAGGGGAACTTGGCAAATTATCTTGGATAAATTTTAGGCTACCGTCAGTAGTTGGACTTTCAGGTGGCTCTTATTTGCTATTAGAGTGCTTCTTTTGAAATCCGGTGTCCAAGATATTCCCATTTATAGATGCTTAGTTTAGGTGGTTCCTACAAGCTTTATCCAAGAGATGGATGCTTTAGCTAGAAAATTCTTATGGGTTGGTCACTTATCGAGAACGAAATGGAGTTTGATAAAATGGGAGGCTATTTGTAGGGTGAAGCAGGATGGTGGTCTTGGGTTGAGATAGGCTAGGGTCACGTGTTCGACTTTGGCTACTAAAATTTATTGGAGGTGGTGCACTGATCAAGACCAGTCTTGGGCTAAGATTCTTACTTTCATGTATTTGAGGGGGTGGCGGATGATGAGGTTCCCATATTCTTCCTTTTGAGTAAGGGTTCTATGATTTGTGATACTCTTAAAAGAGGTGCTAATTTGAATAAGAATGGCTTGTTTTGGATCTACAATAGTGGTTCAAAAGCTCTATTTTGGTATGATTCTTGGGATGGATTCCCATCGATTATGTCCAAGTACCCTCACCTTCAAGACTTTTTTCATAGCTTTATTAAGGCTAGATGATCCCATGTTGAGCATTTCAAATGTTCCCAATGCTTGGGCTAGGCTGAGGTGTTTAGTTGGAAGGATCCTAAAGAGTAGCTAGATGGGGGGTCTTGAGAGGATCAAAAAGAGTTAAAAATAATCTTGGAAGGAAGAGCTTATAGATCTTTGATAGGGAGAGACTTTCTCTCCTAGAGTCTTGACCCTAAGGGGGTTTTCATGGTGGGTTCTGGTTATCAAGTGTTGAATTATCAAAAATATGAGGGAGGTGAGTTGCATGGTGGGAGGAGGTATGGAATAAGTTTTCTTGGCCCAAATGTAGCTTCTTCATGTGGTTGGCAACTTGGAATAGGTACCTCACCTGGGACAACCTCAAGAAGTGAGGTTAATTTCCAAGAACCCTTTATTTGTGTTTTGTGTGGTAACAGTGAGGAGTATTCTCCTCACTTATTATTTCAATGCTCCTCCTCCAAGATTATCTGGAATATTTTTTGGGGCATTTGGAAGCATGCTTGTGTTCATGCTTCATCTCTGGTGGATTTTTGGAGGTGTCTGGGTTGGCCTCCAGCTAATTATTTTTGTCTCCAGGTGGCTTGGAGTATTGGCCTATTGTGCATTATTTGGCATCTTTGGCTGGACCGAAATCGTAGAATTTTTCAAGTAGTAAGGATGACTACTCAACAACTATGGTAGAAATTTGCAGCATGGTTCAGGATATTATGAAGGCTAAATGTGATGCCTCTTCTCTTATGGAAGAGGAATGGTTTTTTAAGGATTTGGGGCTAGGCAATAACTCTTATGGATATGCTCCAGTAAGGAAATATTGCCCAACCAAAAATAAAATTTAGCGTGATGGTAGATGGAATTTGTCTCATATAGGTGTTATAAAGGTCAATACTAATGGTTCCTCTAGGGGTAACCATTGGCGTGATGGTGTTGGGAGTGTTGGAAGAGATAATTCAAGTAACGTTATTTTTATCTTCTCCATTTATGGGGGATATCATACTAATAATATTATGGAAGGCCCTACTATCCTCAAGGCTTTGGAGAAATCTTGTGCTCTTGGTTGTCGCAAGGTTTTTTGTGAATCAGATTCTCAAATTCTGGTTAATATGTTGAATGAGAAGGCTTTGGATGGTGTCAATTAGAAATTGCATATAGTTTCTCATCAGATTATTTTCCTGAGAAACTTATTGGATTCAATCTCTTTTGTTCATATCCCTTGGGAGTGGAATAAAGTGGCTAATTGCCTAAAAAAATGGGCCTCATAGAAAATAGATGATTGGTGGGTTGAGGATCAGGATATTTTATCCTAGGATTAATCTCAAATTCTTGATAGATTGCTCCTTGAGGGTTTGGAGGATTCTTAATTGGTTATGGTTGCTCTATTAGGGAATTGGTCTCCTATTGTTCTGGGTTGTTTTGGTTGACCACTAGTTTTTAGCCCCTATTTTGGCTGTAATGTGGGCCTTGATTGCTTTGTATGGTTTCTTCTTGAATCTTTAATAAAAAAATTACCACCTCTTTTTCCAAAAAAAAATCACAAATATCACACTCAGGCACATATAAATTCACTTTCCAATTAACTAAAAACTTATTCAATAGATGTAAAACCTCCATAGTTTAATAAATACCTAAAACCAAAAAATTCATTCAAGTCGTAATTGAAAGCTAAAGGTCATAGATATTGTGCTTAAACCCTTAGTATTTTTTTCTATGAATACTTCCAATTAGAGATAAATTTATTCAATGGATGTAAAATATCCGTAGATTTAGATCCAGCCATTAGGTATACCTAAATCCTTCAAAATTTCTAGAACAAAAATATTATTTATAGCCCAATGAAATTTAATGGTCTCAAATCTCACAACCTCATTGAAGCTTAAACCCTTACAATTTTCCCTACAAAATATTTTAGTAAAAGATAAAGTTATTCATGGGAAGTAAAAGATCCATAGATCGATCACGTATTCCTAAGCCCTTCAATCCCCTTCATTCAAAAACACAAACGCTAAAATTTAGAATCTCTAATGTTGCCAATAAGTCCTAGTATTCCACTTTTTGAACAACATTCTGATAATGTATGAGGAATAAATCACACCACAAGTTTCTCCATCAGGATGTCAAGGCTAGTAACAATGAACCAAGCATGTTTCATCCATTCCTTCAAAATAAAGTACTCCTAAAATTAAAAATATAATAGAGAAAGTCGATAAACATAAATAATTCACATTCTCAAAATCCACCATTTGCAAATTGGAATGTTAAGGCCAATTAAAACCTCAATAACAAAATTAGCTTAAAAAATACTCATTACTATCTATGTAACTCAATCAAACTCTTGGAACCAATATTTTTTCATAAACAATTTTTCGCTTGAAGGAAGAGGAATTGAGTATCAAAAACACCGAAATAAAAGTAAAACCTTAGTGATCCAAACCTATTGAACTATAACATCCAAAAATTTATTCCTTCAATAAGAAGTCAAAGATTGCTAAATTTATCTTGGCTTGAAGTCATCAACCCTTCCACTACTAGTCCTTTACGAACAATTAATCTTTTCAAACTTATGTCATTTATATAATGATGTGAAGAATCCATATGGGTATCATCCCTTTGTCTCTCTGAGTAGTACCCATTTCTCTCTTTCTTGTGGCTTCTACACTTGTGATCATCCTTAGTACATACATGTTATGATGTGAAATTTGTACCTTATACATGTTCATGACCCTAATCAAGTTCATGCTCTATGTAGATTCTATACTAGTGTCTTGTAGACTTGATGGAAATCACACAATTCAGAAGAATGACCTAGCTGACCAGTCCACTCAACATTGCAAAGAATTCGCTAGATTGTCAGCTAGGGCTTGTAAACTTGTGATGGCACTAGAACTATATGTGTTTTCAAAGACATAAGGTTTCTTAGGTTATCCTATTAAAGTTATTCTACTTTCTGGAAAATCATGGAAACACATAAAAGTAAAAGAAGTAAACTGGTGCTAATGGCTACACGTGCTTACAACATAGTTTGTCATTGAACTATTGTTGATAGATAATTACTAAAACTAACTCAAAAATACTCAAAACTAGTCAAAATTGATAACTAAACCTAATCTATCCTCTAGAGTACTACAAGTCAATTGAATGCATTCATGCATATGAACAACCTATCGAGAAATATGGGTCAGTTATCTCGGAAAGAAACATCCAATATTAGTAGTGCCTTTGAAAGTTTTTATTTCTTTTATTTCCTGAAAGACACGTACTACTATGCCATAAAGTAGAAACATAAATAGTTCATTTCCCACATTAATCCTTTTGAGAGAAACTCATGCTTAACTAGTTTCAACAACACCATTAACAGATTTAGAAAAAAGAACCAACAACCATGAAAGATGAAACAAAATACATGAACACACTTATATATGTGGGGAAAACCCTTTCAGGTAAAAAAATCGCACACTCCAAAAGCCCAAATCACCATTGTATTATTTAGCAATAAAAATATAATTACAATATAATATCAGGCTCACGACGTTTACAGGAGTTTACATCTTGTTCCTTTCTAGAGAATATCCAGCAATATAACCCATTGTGACCACCTCTCTCAGAAAGAGACGTCTTGTTCAGATACAAAGCCTCATGGCTTGACCACTGGCCTCTCGACCTCTATGTCACATAGCCGCTCAACGTTTGTCTTCTGCAAGATTGATCTCTTGGCTCATGGCAACCCAGCCTCTCAACCCGTCTCTTGTTACTTCTGCGCTCTCTCGGTCAACTCGCCGCCCAGCCTCTCGACCAGTCCATCACCTAGCCTGTTGACCAGCACCTAGGTAACCGCCACTCTGAGATTGTCTTTCTCTATCTCTTTGATTGTTCAACTACTGTACCCCTTAAGGGTTACACCTCAAGCCACACACCATCATCTAGCATTTTTGGTCATCGGATAAGCAGTCAAACAAATCTCCATCGTCAAACTTAGGGTTATCCACCTAACACCATGCCGCCCAGTCAAAGATACATTTATTTCCATCTCACCAAGTTCAACAAGCACATGGGCCCACATGCCATCTTTCCTCCACATCATTGCCACCTGTCAACCTTCCACACAATCCACCATCGTATCGGGTCCCACATCTGTCGTCAGTCAAAAACGAACCATCACTTTCCAACTGTCAACTCTCCTTCATATACCGCTTGTCGTGGTGAGAGGTCCACCAACACACACATACACTACTTGTGCAATTCCAGAGAATCAAGATGGGAATCTATAATATTCGCAACAAGTCTCCCAGAAAAGACTTAAATATTTAACTCCCAACACTCCAAGTGGTCCCCACATCCGTCAGCATCCAAGTCGCTATATCGTTGGAAAATCAAATTTAAAAACCTCATGTCGAAGGTTGTGAAGTTCCCAGAACCTATGACTTGCCGACAAAGGAATTGCTCTGTCACTCAAAACCCAAACTTCCGAACCTCAAGATGAAGGTTGCAAAATTCTCAAAAACTGTGACATGCCAACAACAAAGGGAAAAGCATTTGCTTCACAATCATTATGAAACTTTACAACCCCACGACTTCAGTTAGAAAAAGCTTGAAAAACCAGTGACTTAACTCGGGCCAATGATGGAGGAAAACACAATTGCTCCTGGAAGTTGATCAAGCCAATAAATTTGAGTCATATTTCTTAGAATAGTCATTATTGATAATCGTAATATGAGAATCTATTTTAACTTACATGAAACTTATGAAGTAATGGCTAATAGAAGTAATTGCTAAACAAAAATAAAAACAACTACAAGTGTAGTGAAGAACAGTTACCTCGAGTGGCCTACTCAAGTGGTTGTCTTCACTTAAACTAAAACCAAATCTAAATATTCAGATTCTATGCAACCATATCAACTTGAACTTCATTCATTATGCATTCCAAAATATTACATGAAATCTTGCTCAAAGATTGTATTCAAGAAAACCATTTCTGAGCAATCAACATGTTTGTAGATTAAAACTAAAAACTAAGTAATTGATAACAAATCTATCAGTATGATATTAACCAGCTAACCATACTAAAGACTCAACCACCGATTATACATAGGAATGGGGGAGTTTATTCTAAAGACAACTCTTAACTAAAATCATTAACTACAACTCCCTAGATATCACAGTATGTAATTAAGATTGAATTATTCAAACTACAACTAAAAAGAAACAAGAGTTCAAATGAGATTAAAACTCTACAAAATAGATCTGCAACATAGAACACATAATCAATTATCTTGAATCCTACCAATAAAAGATTTTTTATTCTTCAGCACCTTATTAACTATCATAATGATGCACAACTAACTCCATTAGGTGTCTCCACATAGTAGTTATTACACTCAACTTGTTCTAGAACTTCCCCTATTTTGTTGTCCAAGACTTGCTTTGGTTGTGGGCTATAGTGTCTTCTTGGGCTACAAGAGTTTAATCCACAAAACACATACACAAAGCTAACTATGATGATTAAGCACAAAATTCTAATCATATTCCATACAACCCACATATAAATCATGCAATGCTACTATATTATAAGTATATTTCCATTAATCTAATTTAGGTCCAAGGTTATATAATAAGCATAAAAAGATAGCATAGCATAGGAATATTTCTAAAAGGATTTTCTGATAATTTATGTAAACATGCATAAAAATATGGGTAAGTGCACCAATCTGTGACACAAATTTGGCTCTTAAGATGCCACTTTTTTCTGAAATCAAAAAAATCTAATTTGCACGAGAAAATGAAGATAGTTATGCTCAAAATTTCAAGATGCGGCAAGAACAAAAGTTGAAGTGCTCCAAGTCTAGTTTCTAAGCTAATATATTTTTTTGAAATTAATGAAGATTAAGTGTCTCAAAAAGGGGGGAGGGGGGGGAAATAGGTCCTATTTTTATCAAAAAAATAGCATAGCGCCTGAAGGCTCCCCCCTTTTTGATTGACTTTTTTTAGAATTTCAAAAATCTCGATGGTGAGAAATTAGCTAACACCATGTAGTTTATCCTCATTCTTTCGGATGATTTTTTTAATGAATATATAATATTTTATGAATTTTCAAAGTGGACACATCTTGAAAAGCTGAAATTTGAGCGTGCTCCCTCCTAATTTTTTTGCAAACTAATCGAAAATTGATTCTTTTTTTTTCATATGTAGAATGGAGTCTAGTTTCAAAAAATGTAATTTTTTTCACGTTTCGATGAACGGGTAAAAATCTATCCTAAAACTAGCACATGTTGGTTTTTGACCAAAAATAGAGTCATTTACAATAGAAGCCATGAATCAAAACCTTAACTAAATCAAAATGAAAAAAGAATTATATATTTAGATAGCTAAGAGAGAGGTTAACGCTGTCATAGTTTTTTTATAAACTTGCATTGAAAGATGTGCAAATGAGATGGGGAGCACAAACAAAAATATGAGGAAATTTGGCAAATCCTATCAATTAACACGTCCAAAGCAGGCAATTTGGCAAGCGCCAAATTTGGCACTCACCAAATGGCCTGCTTTGCACAGAACCAAAATTTCCCCTCTTTGGTCAAAAACTTTGATAATGCTTAGAGTGCATAGTTTATGATCGTAGATGGATAGTCGAGGTTTTACCTTTCATACCTTCTCTAACTCGTTACCGTAACTGGATAACTCTTTATCCCTCTGAAGTCTCTATCTCTCAGGTCTCACTCCCTCCCACGTGCCCTAGACTACTCTCTCAGTCCAATCCCCTCTCTCAGGTCTCTTTCCCTCCCACATAGGTACCTAAATAAATCTATCTCACTCCAACCCCCTTTCTCACCATCCCTCTCTTTCTCCCTCTTTGGTCTTTTTATCTCTCTCACTCCATCTCCCTCTCTTAGGTTGTTATCTTTCTCTCTGTCTCTCTCTCTCAAATCTCTCCCTCCTACCCCCTCTCCCTCTCTTAGTTCTATCACTCACTCCCTCTATCTCTCTCCCATTCCCTGTATCTCACTCACTTTATCTCTCCCTCTCTCTCTCTCACTCTCTCTTGGGTATCTCCATCCCCCCTCTCTCTCTCTCACACACACACACTCCCTCTCTCTCTCACTCTCTCCCACTATGTCTCTCTCCCTCTCTCTCAGGTCTCTCCCTCCCACTTCCTCTTCCTCTCTCTCTCTCAAGTATCTCCATCCTACCCCCTCTCCCTCTCTCTCTTTCTCAAGTCTCCCCCTCCTACCCCCTCTCTCTCTCTCAAGTATCTCCATCCTACCCCCCTCCCTCTCTCTCTTTGTCAATTCTCCCCCTCCTACCCCCTCTCCCTCTCACAGACACTCCCTCTATCTCTCTTCCACTCCCTCCCTATATCACTCCCTCTATCTCTCTCCCTCTACCTCTCCATCTCTCTCAGGTATCTCGCTCACACCACCTCTCCCTCTCTCTCCAAAGTCCCTCTCTCTCATGTCCTCTACCTCTCTCCCACTCTCTCTCCCTCTCCCTCTCTCTCAAGTCTCTTCCTCCCACCCCCTCTCCCTCCCTCTTTGTCTCTCAAGTCTCTCCCTTCTACCCCTCTCCCTCTTTCAGGCCTCTCTTTGTCTCTCTCACTCACTCCCTCTATCTCTCACACATAGTCTCTCTCTCTCACTCCCTTTATCTCTCTCCCCCTCTCTCAAATATCTCCCTCCCACCCTCTCCCACTCTCTCTCCCTCTATCTTAGGTATCTCCCCCCACCCCCCCTCTCACTCCCTCCATCTCTCTCGAATCCCTCTATCCCGAGTACTCCCTCTCCCCTGAGTACTCCCTCTCTCTCACACCCCCTCTCCATCTCTCAATTCTCTCTCTCTCACTCCTTGTATCTATCACATCCCTCTATCTCCCACTCCCTCTCTCTCCTACTCTCTTAGGTCTCTCGTTCCTACCCCCTCTCTCCCACTTTGTCTCCATCTCCTTCTCTCTTAGGTGTCTCCCTCCCACCCTCTCTCTTAGATTTCTCCCTCCCACCCCCCCCTCTCTCTCTATGTGTCTCTCTGTCTCTATGTCTCTCCCCCTCTCTCTCTCTCACTCC